>WUAT03000004.1:1422671-1436096 GCA_010015005.3 Ulmus americana
TCTCATCTCATCATTTTATTACTTGTTATTGACAGTGTATACTTGCACTTAAAGCACACACGTTTTCGCACAACAATAACACCCTTCTTTATCAACCTTAATAGAGTTTCTTTGCATCTCTGACCTTCTTCTCTTGGCCTCCTTTCTTCTCAGAGTCTGCAACTCCTTCCCCTTCCTCCACTCCTCGGTCTTTGCCAGAAGTGAAGAAGTTCTTATCAAATTCGAATACGAAATAAGCGGTAGAGCCGTTGCCTCGTTGTCCCTCACAAGAGCCATCGTTCCAACAATCGAATAAGATCAGAGAAGCTTTGTTTTCAAATTCTTATGAACCCCAAATTGACCACCAAACGAAAGCCTAAGATTTAGCTCAAGCTCATCTGCATCTTCTTCCTTACTTGCCTCTTGATTCGATTATTGAGTATTGGAACTACACACAAATCTCTGAAGCAGATCTCTTGGGTATTTCTCATTTTGCAGAGCAAGATTCTTCTCCATTCCCCTGCTTCTTCCTTTATTGGTTTCCCCCATTTTCTCCCCAACAAACGCCAGAAGAACAAAAACCCAGATACAAAAATCCATTCTTTTTGGAAAAACCACTTTTTGATCTGTTTTAAAAAATACCCATTTGCAGAAACTTGTTCATGATTCAAAACTCTATCAAAAAATGTTCAGGAGAGAAAACTGCACACATTACTTATTTAAAAGGACAGCTCTAAAATTATCCCTCACGTGCGACGCACGTGTGTGGGTAATATTAACGGAAATGAGCTTCGCCTCATCGAATGTGAAAATTGCCAAAAAAAAGCATGTTTGTAGGGTATTCTCGCCAATTTCTAATAATAAGGGGCAACACGTAAACTCACGTAAACCTTGGGGGTATTGCCACTAATTAGTCTAATTTTTTTTAGGGGAAAACTATAATTAAATATTAAATATATATTATAATTACATAAAAAACATTATCACATTTTTTTTTTGGGACAGAATCACATTTTTCTATTAAAATAAGACGGAGGTATCACATAACAAAACGTAACTTAAAATGCGCAAAAAAGCTCACGCCGTTGGATCAATCACGGACCGTTCAATCAGGGTTTTTAATCTAGAACTACCGGTACCATACCCAGTAAATTCTAGTAGCTAAAGAGAGAGGAAACATTTTTCTCTTCCAAGGCAAAGGAATTAAAAAAAAAAAAAAAAAAGTAGCCAAACAAGGGGGTTTGGTTTTGGTTGTTCGGATCTGGAAATCTCTTAGTCGGAGCTTAAACCCGGCCGACTGAAAACCCTAACTCCACCTCCTTCCTCACCCAACGGCCACACCTCTCTCTCTCTCACCTTCGCATTTCTCGGTTCTCTCTTCCATATTTTCCTGGTTTTGACGTATATTTCTCTTCCTTTTTCGCCGCGAAAGATCGGAGAGAGCCTCGTGGACCTCGTGGATTTTCAGTTGTAGGAGCTCCGGTTTCATCTTCTATCAGGTCAGTTTTGATGTTCTTCTTTGTATCTGTTTGGTTGTTGAGAAAATTCGGAGAAAATAAGCTCGTGGAACGATTTTTTGGTAGAAAATATAGGAGTTCTGGGTGTAAAGTTTTTCTTGTTCCGGAGCTGAATATTTTCGATGAGAGTGCTTGTTTAAAGCTTAAAATTCTAGGTTTTTCCGCCATTAATCTATATATTAGAATTTTGTTGGCAATCTCACTGTTGGTGAGAAATTTATTGTTTTGCTTGCTTATTTAGCTGAAATTGTTAAGTTACTTCCGTGTATATTAGGAACTGACATGCCTTTAGAAGCAAATGTTTATGCAACTTTTGCTTTTGAAACTGATGAAGGGCTGCAATGTGTTGATACAACCATGCTTAAATGGTCTCAAAATATGTTAGGATTACTGGTCTAACCATTTATTTTTAATATTCCTGGTTCATCACCATGTTCCTGTCGAAAATTTTGCATTACAGGCTTTATTGAAGCAATAAACAACTCACATGCACATCAGCACATGTTAGTAGAAATGTAGAATTTAGACATTTTCTGTAATTTTGGTTTTTCTTGTCCAATTCATGGCAACAATCTTTATATATTAGAACTTCCCCTTCTTTTCTGCCAAATTTAGGCCATTGATGATCTATTTTGGAATCTTATTTTGTTTGACGAAGTTAAATAGTCACCTTTCTTTTAAATTACTGTATTATTTTTCAATTGGGTATATCGCATTGTGCATGCTTAATACAGCTATTTTTTTGTCTACAGACATTACTTTCTTTTAGGATGATATAGTTAGTGAGGAAAGAGAATGGCTTCTAAAGGTCCAAGGCCTAGGCTCGATCATGAAACCAGAGTGAGGCGCCAAAAGGTTAGTTTATGAATGTTTGGAACTTTGGAGTTTCTATTTTGTTCAATCTGTAGCTCTTCCCACCCCTCCCTCCCTGCTTTGATCAGGCATTGTGTGTTTTTTCATGCAATTTAGCATTTTGGATATCATCTCACAATTCTCAAGCCACTTTGTCAATTTTCTATGGTTTTGGTTTACTTTTGCATAATTAAGAGTAAGCAAATTAGTAACAGCTGAAGACAAAGTTTCCTTAATTTTGTTGATTCTTTGATGTACTTGGCTTTGTCAGGCCCTTGAAGCTCCCCGGGAGCCTCGCCGCTCAAAAACTCATTGGGATCATGTCTTAGAAGAGATGGTTTGGCTGTCAAAGGTAACTGGAAATTCCAATCTATACTTTTTTTATTATTTTGATTTTGTTTCATATCATGCTATAATTGTTTTTCTTATAGTTACAGAATTATTGTCAAAGTGTAAAATAAACTTTTCTTGCAGGACTTTGAATCAGAGAGAAAATGGAAATTGGCTCAGGCAAAGAAGGTTGCTTTACGAGCCAGCAAGGGCATGTTGGATCCTGCTATGAGGGGAGAAAAGAAAATGAAGGTTCTGCTTTTTCCTTTGTGGCATGAGTTGCGCTGTTATAACTAAAGTCCAATACTAAAATGGATTATTTCATCTTCGTAAATTGGCCTTATGCAATTAGTCATAGCTATAGTTTCTTTTCCATTGCTCTTTCTCTTTCTTTGTCGGGTTTTTTTAACTTAATTATTGAACAGGAAGAAGAGCAGCGTTTAAAGAAAGTTGCACTCAACATATCAAAGGATGTAAAGAAATTCTGGGTGAAAATAGAGAAACTGGCAAGTCTACCCATATTTTGTAATGCTAGTTCCTATTCTTTCTCTTTGATTGTGGAGAATCTTGATTTCATGCTGCTAATGTTGCAATTCAGGTGCTTTACAAGCATCAGATGGAGCTTGATGAAAAAAAGAAAAAAGCTCTTGATAAACAGCTTGAGTTTCTTCTGGGTCAAACAGAGAGGTAAACTTTCGATAATCTTGGTTTTGTATAAATATGATTATTCCTATGCCCCCAATGTCCCCATAAGACTTCCGGCTAGGCACTTCTAGGCAAAGTAAATTACATTATCTTTTATGTGATTCTTTCAGGTATTCGACGATGTTAGCAGAAAATCTTGTGGACAATTACAACTCTGTTCCACAATACCCTGCACAAGATCGACAGTCTGTTGAACAGAAAGAAGCTGATCTAGATGAAGTGAATGGATCTTCAGAACCAAATGTTGGTGAGTAAAAGGTTTGTGGTTTCATTGCTGTTATCTTTTATTTAGTTTGGAAGAAGGGTAGTTTTCAGATTTAATTATTTCACATATTTGAAGCAGAACCTCAATCAGAAGATGTAGCAGCAGATGATGATGAGGATTATGATATACGATCTGATGATGAATCGGTAAGATTTATTTATTTTAACTTTTTAATCTCTGTTTGGAACTCCAATTATGATATAGTTATTCACACGATTGGAATTTATTTTGAGCTCCTATGGCTTGATCAGTATTCACAACTTTGCATGGTAATATACGAACCTTCGTTTCAAATTGAACTAGAAAGTAACAGTTTTCTGTGGGCTGTCTATTATATTTTTTTGAACCTCAATTGTGTGTGCATTTCAACTTTCTTGCATGTTTCTGTTTTTTTAGGAAGATGATGAGCACACAATTGAGGAAGACGAAGCTCTTATAACCGAAGAAGAAAGACAAGACGAGTTGGCTGCTTTGCACAATGAACTAGATCTTCCACTTGAGGAGATTCTCCAACGATATACTAGTGAGAAAAGTGAGTTGTAAACATGTTTAACATTTAATTTATTCATAAGGGGCCTAGGAAGTTTAGAGATCCTTTTGGCATATTGCATTCCTAATCTTTAACATGACCCAGAAATCATGTGGAATGCCATTGTCCACAGAGGATATTAGAAGTACTCTATCTTGTTTTGTTAAGTGGTAGATTCAATTTTTTTTTTTTTTACCAATAGTGTTATTAGTTCTTGTTTGACACAAGTTCATGCAGATAATAGTATTGAAATTGGTTCAGCAAAGGATGAAGAAGGTGCTGAGCTGGCCCCTACAGAGGGAGATATTGGTAAGTTTAGGCTGTTAAATGATAAATATTCTTGGGATGTACACATTTGATGATGTCATAAGCTTATATCAATGCAGGGGATGAAAATAAACTTTCTATGGCCACTATTATTGAGGAAAGCAACTCTGTTGTATTCACCGGTCGTCGTTGTGTAAGTTGTATGTGTTTATATTTGCCATCTTTGAATTGCTGATGATATTGAGGCTTGGGATAATGGTTGTTTTTTTAATTTTTTCAGGTTGAAAGTAATGGAAGCTTGTTGAATTCAGAGAATCATTTATCAGAAGTTGAGGCATGCGAAGCCAAACGTCCTCCAGAAGCTTCTGTGGTGTTGCCTGAAGAACAGGCTCCTTATGATTTTAATGATGAAGGGGTATTTGGAAGATCTGATATGTTTCTTGTGACTGGCATTGATTTTTTTTGTTTTTCAATTTGAACTTCTTAAATTTCGTAATAATAATAATAGTAAAAATAACTAATAAGAAAAATAACATAACAGTAGTAAATTTTTTTGGTACTTGATGTGTGTATTATACCTCAGTTTCATATTGCAATAAATAGATTGCCCAAGTGTGCACACATGCATATACATTTTGCTTGCATGGACTATATATGTTATATGATTTAACAGTTGATTGACTCTCTTTTATTTTTGAAAGTTCATTGTTCCTGTTTAACAAACAAGTTTTAGTGTACAGTATTTGCTGATTTTGTTTATTCATGCAGGAAGATGGTGACTTTGTTGTTGCTACTATAGAAGAAAAGGTAGGAGCATGGAAGTGCACTTGTGTCTTATTATGTTATCTATTCTGCTGTACTGTAAAGAAGGATGCTTTGTTAGATTGCTTGTCTTAAAAATATATATATATATATATTTTTAATCTTGTCTAAACCTATTTCTGGTTTTAAAGCATGTAATGTCATGATGTTCTCAGTGAGGTTTATTAGC
Source organism: Ulmus americana (assembly GCA_010015005.3). Taxonomy (NCBI): domain Eukaryota; kingdom Viridiplantae; phylum Streptophyta; class Magnoliopsida; order Rosales; family Ulmaceae; genus Ulmus; species Ulmus americana. The sequence goes on from WUAT03000004.1 coordinate 1,428,107, forward strand.
AACAGTCCATTAAGTTGTTGTCAATATGTAGTTTAAACGTCATTTTTTTATTCCCTATCTGCTCAGAGATGGGTTTCTGGTAGTTGAGAGTTGAGTTTGACTAACATGCTTCTTTTGGATGGATGTTTGTGTCCAGGATGATGAGACAACATTGTCAGAAGAGGAGGAATTTGCAAAAGCAGAGTCCAGTGATCCGGCAGATGAGGTGAGAAGCTTCATATTTTAGTTGGTCAATATATATGAAAAGATCGGTTATCATGTTTGGATTAGTTTAATCTGTTGGCTGTTTTTATCCTCTTTTGCTGGCTTACAGATTGCTTTGCTGCAAAAGGACAGTGAGATACCTATAGAAGAGCTGCTTGCAAGGTATAAGAAGGTAGGTCTAAATTATTTGTTTGTTCTCATTATAGCTTGTGTAGCTCAAACCACACATTATGTTTGACCCATCATTTCCCTCAGGACATCAATGAAGACGAAGATCAGGATGATGATTTTGAGTATGCCTCTGCTTTATCAGATGCCTTTGAAGAAACTCCATCAACTGAAGACATTGATCAGAAGCAGCAGAGTGTTTCTATGGATGAAGATACTGAATCTGGTGAACACCAGCCAGCTTTGAATTCTCTAATGGAAGATCAGCAAGAGGAACTCCATATGATGTCGGATGGAGGAAAGGATAGTGAGAATAGAATTGCTGATGCAGCTGCTGCTGCTAGATCGGCACAACCAACCGGAAACACCTTCTCCACAACAAAAGTGCGCACAAAAGCCCCTTTTCTTCTCAAGTACTCTCTTCGTGAGTATCAGCATATTGGTTTGGATTGGCTTGTTACAATGTATGACAAGCGATTGAATGGTATTCTAGCTGATGAAATGGGTCTTGGGAAGACAATTATGACCATTGCTTTGTTGGCTCATCTGGCTTGTGAGAAGGGAATATGGGGTCCACATCTTATTGTTGTCCCAACTAGTGTAATGCTGAATTGGGAGACTGAGTTTCTTAAATGGAGTCCGGCTTTTAAAATTTTGACATATTTTGGAAGTGCAAAAGAGCGAAAAGTAAAGAGGCAAGGCTGGTTGAAACCAAACTCGTTTCATGTATGCATAACAACTTACAGACTGGTTATTCAAGATTCAAAAATTTTCAAGCGCAAGAAGTGGAAGTATTTGATATTAGATGAAGCTCATCTGATTAAGAATTGGAAGTCTCAAAGATGGCAAACTCTTCTGAACTTCAATTCGAAACGCCGTATTTTGTTAACTGGCACTCCTTTGCAGAATGATCTCATGGAACTCTGGTCACTAATGCATTTCTTGATGCCTCACATCTTCCAGTCTCATCAGGAATTCAAAGACTGGTTTTGTAATCCAATATCAGGGATGGTTGAGGGACAAGAGAAAGTAAACAAAGAAGTGGTTGATCGGCTACATAATGTCCTCCGTCCATTCTTACTCCGTCGTTTGAAACGAGACGTGGAGAAGCAGCTTCCTTCAAAACATGAGCATGTCATATACTGTAGACTTTCCAAGAGGCAGCGCAATTTGTATGAGGACTTCATTGCTAGTTCAGAAACACAAGCTACTCTTGCCAGTGCAAACTTTTTTGGGATGATTAGTATTATAATGCAACTTCGCAAGGTGTGCAATCATCCTGATTTATTTGAAGGTCGTCCAATTATCAGTTCTTTCGATATGGCTGGTATTGACTTTCAGTTGTCTTCTTCTATGTGTTCGATACTTTCACGTGGACCATTTTTGAGTGTCAACCTGAGGGATTTGGGATTTGTATTTACTCATCTTGATTATAGCATGACTTCTTGGGAAAGTGATGAAGTTAAAGCTCTAGCTACCCCTTCAAATTCAATCCAGGAGCGTGCTGAGCTTGCTATCATTGAAGAAATAGGATCTGGATTCAAACATTCCAAGTTGCATTCTCCAAATATTTTTGAAATGATCCAGAAGGAACTTATGGAGGAGAGGCTAAGAGAAGTAAAGGAGCGTGCCGCAGCTCTTGCTTGGTGGCATTCTTTGAGGTGTGAGAAAAAACCCATATACTCAACAACCCTAAGGGGTCTTGTTACAGTAAAACATCCTGTTTATGACATTCGCCATCACAAGGCTAATCCTTTGTCCTATATGTATTCCTCAAAGCTTGCTGATCTTGTCCTCTCACCAGTTGAACGCTTTCGGGAAATGATTGACCTAGTTGAAAGTTTCATGTTCTCAATTCCGGCTGCCCGTGTTCCACCACCTGTGTGCTGGTGCAGTAAATCTGGGAGTTCTGTGTTTCTTCAGTCAACTTATAAGCAGAACTGCACGGAAATCTTGTCTCCTCTTCTGACTCCTTTCAGACCTGCAATTGTTCGACGACAAGTATATTTCCCTGACAGGCGACTTATACAATTCGACTGTGGGAAATTACAAGAACTAGCGATCTTGCTTAGAAAATTGAAATCCGAAGGTCACCGAGCATTAATATTTACTCAGATGACAAAAATGCTCGATATTTTGGAGGCTTTTATAAATTTATATGGCTACACTTATATGCGTTTAGATGGATCCACTCAGCCTGAGGAGAGGCAAACTTTGATGCAGCGGTTTAACACAAATCCAAAGATATTTCTTTTCATTTTGTCAACTCGCAGTGGGGGAGTTGGGATTAACCTAGTTGGAGCAGATACAGTTATCTTTTATGATAGCGACTGGAATCCTGCAATGGACCAACAAGCTCAAGATCGATGTCACCGGATTGGACAGACACGTGAAGTTCATATTTATCGTTTGATTAGTGAGTGCACCATTGAAGAAAATATTTTAAAGAAGGCAAATCAGAAGCGTGCTCTTGATGATCTAGTGATACAGAGTGGTGGCTATAACACTGAATTCTTTAAAAAACTTGATCCAATGGAACTTTTTTCTGATCATAAATCAGTTTCTGGTAAGAACGCGGCAAAGGAGAAAATTTCCGATGGGAATGAAGTTTCTCCATCTAATGCAGATTTAGAAGCCGCTCTAAAACATGCAGAAGATGAAGCCGATTACATGGCACTGAAGAAAGTGGAGCAGGAAGAGGCTGTTGACAACCAAGAGTTTACAGAAGAGGCCATGGGGAGACTTGAAGATGACGAGTTAGTAAATGACGATGATGTGAAGGGTGATGAGCCTGCAGACCAGAGTATGCCTTTGATATCATCAAACAGGGAAAATGGTTTGGTACTGGAGTTGAGCGAGTCTAATGAAGAAAAAGCTCTTACCATTGCTGGAAGGGAAGATGATGTTGACATGCTGGCCGATGTCAAACAAATGGCTGCAGCAGCTGCGTCAGTGGGACAAGCAATCTCATCCTTTGAGAGTAAATTACGTCCGATAGATCGATATGCAATTCGCTTTCTAGAAGTATGGGATCCAATTATAGACAAGGCTGCAGTTGAATCGCAAGATAGGTTTGAGGAAACAGAATGGGAACTAGATCGCATTGAAAAGTACAAGGAGGAAATGGAAGCTGAGATTGATGAAGACGAGGAACCTCTTGTTTATGAAAGTAAGTGCCTTTCTTTTTTCTTTCTTTAGATGGATAGTTAAAGTTACTTTTATTGGAAGAACTCTTTCAACATACTGATTTCTCATATTCCAGCCCAGCTTATATGGTACAAAGTTTTCTGCCTTGGCTAAAGTTGCCACTTATTGCTGGACAATTAAATAGATGTCAATTAGAAACTTCAAACCAGGATTATTATGGATAGAGAATCCAGAAAGATCTGTTTGACTCTGGACCTTCCAAAAAGCATAATTTTAATTTTTTTCTCTAGGCATCGTTAATTTTCTTAAACAAAATGCATGGTTCTGACAATTAGTTTTTTATACTTATGTGAGACATTCTGCTCAATGATAGCAGGTGACAACACATAAACTTTCCATTAATAAACAGTTCCATTTCTGCATGTTGTGTACTTGAATACTAAATACATGGTTTGTCTATGTAGGATGGGATGCTGATTTTGCTACTGAGGCATATCGACAGCAGGTTGAGGCTTTGGCTCAACATCAGGTTAGTGAATTGTCCCTACGTTGCATCTTTTTCTGTTTATGTGCATCAATTCACCTGTTTAGCAAATGTTTGCAGTTAATGGAGGACCAAGAAAATGAGGCTAAGGAGAGGGAAGAGAAAGAGCGTGAAAATTGTGAAAAGTAAGATTTCCAGCTAAACTATCACATATAGAGTATTAGATGATTATTTTTTATTCTTATTAGCAGACAACTAAAAAAAAGCATATTAACTGTTACAAGATATGAATCAAAACTTTCTTCCTCTTATTTGACTGGCATCTTTAGCAAGATGTTAGTTTACTGGATTTATCACAAGCTAACGAAGGGGTCATTTTCTGAAGATATCTTATATCATTACTTTTATTATTGTGTATATTTTTTAAGAAAAGAAGCGTTCTGTGGTTATATGGCTGTCCAAACAGGACAAAACAAAATTAATGTTTATAAATCTATTTGATGACAAACCGAATACCAAAATTTCCTTTGAGAACCCGTGTGCCAAACTTGTTTTTTCTTCAGGTTAGATGTATGATAAATTAATCAAATATTATGCTAACAGGAACGAGACTCCAAGTGATCGTAAACCGAAGTCTAAAAAGAAAACCAAGAAAACCAAGTTCAAATCTTTGAAGAAAGGATCTCTAGCTTCTGATCATAAATCCATGAAAGAAGAACTACAAGTAGATGCTATGTCCATAGACGAAGACACTGTGTCCCATGAAGTATCAGATACTGTGTCTCCTCGTTCTAGTGTGGCCAAGAAACGTAAGAAAGCTGTGAATACAACAGATGGTGATGAAGAGAAGGTCTCAAAGAAGTCTAAGAAACTCAAGAGGGCATCTCTTGATATATGTCCTATGGACTTAGATTCCCACTTTTCCAGTATGCAGCATGATGAGGAGTCAAAACATTGTGATAGTGTGATTGAACTTGAGCCGAAATCAGTTAGCAGGAGCAAGACGGGAGGAAAAATATCCATCACTACCATGCCCATAAAGCGACCTCTAATGATAAAACCAGAGAAGCTGAAGAAAGGGAATATTTGGTCAAGGGATTGTGTTCCATCACCTGATCTTTGGTTCCCTCAGGAAGACGCAATACTTTGTGCAGTAGTACATGAGTATGGCCCTCATTGGAACTTGGTTAGTGAAACACTATATGGTATGACAGCTGGTGGGTTTTATCGGGGAAGATATCGTCATCCGGTCCATTGTTGCGAGAGATTTAGGGAACTCATTCAAAAATATGTTTTGTCTACTTCTGATCATCCTAATAATGAAAAGGCTAGCAATGCAGGATCTGGAAAGGCTCTACTCAAAGTAACAGAGGTAGGATTGGTGATTCTAATTTTTTTTTTTTCAGTGTAAACTTGTTGATTCATATATGTACATCTATTAGTGTTAACCTCCTGTCTATTTACATTTTTTAAATTTTTTTCTAAATTTTCTATGCCAGGATAATGTTCGGATGTTGTTAGATGTTGCTGCTGAGCAGCCAGACAGGGAACTGCTCATCCAGAAACACTTTACTGCACTTTTGTCATCTGTCTGGAAGATGAAATCTCGCACCAACCGTCAGCAAAATCACTCATCATCACAGAACAGTCTCTTTTTTGGTGGAAGACTTTTCACTTCTGTTAATCAGAATTCTCGTACTCCCATAAAGGAAGCTGCAGAAAGAATGAAGTTCACCAATTCAGGACAGAGTAGTAGGGTAGTAGCAGCTGCGCTTCATGATGCTGGCAATAGACAACAGGATGAAAGAGCTTCCCCTTCCAATCACGGGGAAGAGGCATTGACAAATGTAGAACGATTGGAGGTCCTTCTGGAATTTGATAGAGAAATGGACGACCAAACTGATCCACTGCCTTCTAGTTTGAAGTTGTCAATAACTTCAGATCCTCAGCTATCTTTACGTACGGACAAGGAGGAAGACCATCTCAGAGCTTGTTGTGATGTGGCTGAGAACCGTTTCAGGTAAGGTTTCTTGCAACCATATTTTGCGTAATGGCTTAGCATATATTTAACATTATTTGACTAGGAGATTTATTTTTCTAAGCTTAACATCATCAAGAACAGAAATTTTATATTAACTTTCAAAGGACGATGAAGAATGTTAGGTTATGCCATTTTGTCTTGTAAAAGAAAAAATTCACTTATGATAGTTGCTTCTTGTAAAATAGAGCAGTAATCATATAAATGCTTCTGGAAATAATGCGTCGAAAATCTATGGAGATTTTGCTAATACAGTCATGTATCCATTCCCTAGGTCTGCTGCAAGAGTTTGCGATGAAGATAGTATGGGATGGGCTTCATCTGTATTCCCCGTGAACGAACTAAGGTCTCGTCCAACATCAAAATCACAATCATCCTTGGGAAAGCACAAGCTCTCCTCTGATTCAAACAGACCTTCAAAGTCAAAGTTGAGGAAAACTTCAATGGAGAAAGGTGAGACGTGCCTCCAACCATCATCTAGCTATGCTGTACCATTCGACCTGAATCTATCACTTCCGGGCTCACCCATCAGTGACGAGGTACGCATGGATGATTTCGAAAGTAACTTGCTTTTTGAGCCGGACAGTGCATTTTCACCACAAGCAGATAGTTTCGCAGAGGTAGCACACAGTTATGATCCTGAGTTTATCTCTGGCCTCGATGATTGTTTGTTAACCTCAGAATTAACGGATATTGGGTAGGCTCTATCTCGGGCCTGATTCGAACCAATGAGTTTTCTTTTGAAGCTGCCAATAAGTTTTGGAATGAAGAGATTCGCATTCTTGCTTCGCTCCAGCGGGGTATTTTTGTGGGGTTTCTTGCTATTTTTTTAAATGTCAATCCAGAGGGGAAAAAAGATTTGGAACGTTTTGCTGCCTATTAACCTGTCTCGGCGAAAAAGGAATTAGAGCTAGAAATGCAAAGGATCAGTAATTAGGAAATTTAGAATGTAACATAAAAAATATATATTTTTTGCATTTCATTTTTACTGGGAAATCTGTGCTTAGTTTATTGGGGGATTCTTTTGAGTGGTCTGTATGGGCACATTTTTCTCACAGGAAGCAGTACAGGAAGCTATTGAAAATGGAAAGAAAATTATAGTTCTTTTGTTCTTTATTTAGTGCCTTTATGCTCTACCAGGATTTCAAGAGCTCTAATACAAATGTCAGCGTAAAAGGGAAAGGGCGAAAGGTGGTATAACTTGTTTTTCAATTATAATCAAATTGCCCAATTGCCTTTGCTTTTTTACTAGCGTCGGTAATTAACGATTATACAATCGAACAATTTTGAATATGCCAATCTCTTGATTCAGTAATTAACAATTATAAAATTGAATAATTTTGAATTTTTCTCATAAGTTAATCTCTTGATTTAAGATTAAAAAAAAAAAAAAAAAGATTCGATTTTGAAAAGAAAATTAGGAGACCATGATTATAAACTGAATTCGTATATTTTTTTTCAATGGAATTTGGATTTATTGATGTGTATTCTTTAAACAAATACCCGTGTTTTGTTACCAAGTGGTTTTTACAACGAATTTTCTTGGAATGTGTTAGTCAGTGCAGGTATAGTTCCTCCTTTTAAAATGAAAAGAAATTGTTTTTCTTTTTATATATTTCCAGGTGATTTTGATTTTATTTTGTAAGGTTTTCCTTTGGGTTATTCATTTATTTTTAGAGAAATATTACATTTCCTCTTATTAAATAGAACAAACTTCACAGGTAATTCTTTATTTATGGAGGCGGTTCCAGTTTGGTCCTCCGTCTACGAAAAGTGACCTATTTTGGTAGAAGATGAGTCCAGTTTGACTATTCTATTTTCTTTTTGTTCCTTTTCTTTTATTTTTAGTAAACATTGTGGTATTTCAAAAATGACATACAATACTAATATGGAATTCCTAAAATAGTTTTTAGAAAATTATCTATTTTGGTAAATTACTTATTAGATTA
>WUAT03000004.1:1454849-1472758 GCA_010015005.3 Ulmus americana
ATAATTTGCTATCTAATTTTTTGTCGCAAATCGAAATTTTCTTTCACAATAATATGAGACTTGACTGACTTACCAAAAAAAAAAAAAAAAAAAGAGACTTAACTTGCACAAATAATTTCAATTTTCTATAATAGTAAAAATCAGTCATATATTATATTAAGTACAACATCATTTAATATATAAATTACACATACTAACACAACTAAATCTAAATAATTCAATATTAGATACATCAGCAAAAAATTAGTTGAGTGAAAATCTGAACAAAATAAATCAGCCTACTTGTGTTGAAAACAAAATAAATAATAGTCTACTTCATAATGCTAGAAGTAATACTTGTTTGTGAATTAATTGTTGTTCTCCTTATGGATTGATGCTCTACCTCCAAATCCACATGTACTTGATGGTCACATAGAACAATATGAATTGATGCTCTACCTCCAAACATTATGTGCAAGTTTTACTTCCCACATTATGAAGTAGAGACTACATTTATGTTATTTTCAACACAAATAGGCTGATTTTTTTTTTCTTCATATTTTCACTCAACTAATTTTTTTCATGATGTATCTAATATTGAATTATTTAGATTTAGTTTGTGTTAGTATGTGTAACTTATATATTAAATGTTGTTGTACTTGAATATAATATATGACTGATTTTTAATATTATAGAAAATTGCAATTATTTGTGCAAGTCAAGTCTTCTTCTTTTTTTTGGGTAAATTCTAAGTCAGTTAATTCTTATATTATTGTTGTGAAATATAATTTTGATTTTGTGACAAAAATTAGATTGCAAATTATATGCAACCTACCTTTTGCGATTCATGTTTTATTTGTTTGCGATGGAATAAAGAGCCGACACAAATTATTACTCAATTAACAAATGTGATGAAATTTTAACGGCGGGAGAAATATTAATTGTCATCGCTTATTATTTTGCAATGGAACTATTCCGTCACATATTTATTTACAATGTGAGTTTTTGCGACACAGCAACATCTTCGCAATTTTGTTGGCAAAACGTGTTTGCGACGGCACCATATGCTTTTACAACAACATAATTATGTCAAAAAAAAAGTATTATTTTTTATAGTGAGGAGCAAACTTGCAAAAATGGAGAAATGATAGAAGGGATTTTAGCCCATTAGTCTAAAACAAGTAGGAAAAAAGAAATTATAGTTTTAAAAAATATCTCAGTAATAAATAAAATTTAAAATATTTATAGAAAGAAATTCAAATCAATACATGTGTGGCAATATTAGCTTGCCACATATTATTTTATGTACCTAGATTGAGAATATGCTCTATAGTCTAGGTATGAAATCTTCCTATAATAATAACTTACCAAAATAACTCTGAGCAGATATTATAATAAAGAAGAAGACCCCAACAAAGTAAGAAAAAAGAATCGAATTTTTTGTTGAAAGAAAAAGTCGAACTTAATACACCCAAAAGTCTCTCTTTTTTTTTCACCATACATTTATTTGAATAAGAAACAATTATATCAAAATTAGTGAAGGGCTTGACATCACATAAATAATTTATGATGTCATACTATAGAAAATATTGAACGGCTCTGATCTAATTCTGTATTTGACTATATCATATCATTTAAAATTAAATCCAAGTCTAAATATATATATGGATAGCTACAGTACCTTACCAAAAGTAGCAGTTATAATAAGAAAGAATAATTAATTAGTTTTTGATAATTTAGTCCTTATGAATCTCCTATTTATTGGATCAAAAGGGAATCCATTTTGAGGCATGAACCTTGTGGATTTTCTGACTAATACTATTCCTCTATATCTCTATCTCATCTATTCACCTTCTTATATATATATAGAAATAAGGTCATTATGTTTAAATATTCAGTTGTATATTCTGTGATATGAGATATATATAAACCAAAGATCTCTACTTTGTCTCTGTGTGTGAGAGAGAAGATGGGAAAAGGAAGAGCACCTTGTTGTGATAAGAGTCAAGTGAAGAGAGGTCCTTGGAGCCCTGCAGAGGACTTGAGGCTCATTACTTTTATTCAGAAACATGGCCATGATAACTGGAGGGCTCTCCCAAAACAAGCAGGTAATTTCTAACTTCTCATTTCTATAATTTTTTTTTTGCCACCGGCTCGCTTAGGTGATTGGATGAGTGTGTGAATGTGTCTGGATAGAAGTTCGAATTCCCATTGTATAAATAAATAAAAAATTCTCATTTCTTTCTCTCCATCTGAGATGAGTGTTCATGGCTGTTCTTGAATTTTTCAATTCTCTTCAATACTTGGTAATATTTCTGGGTTTTGCTCCATTTTCGATTTTTATTAATTTCATATTTTTGAGTTTTATTGTTAGGTTGATGATAAAAGCTGGCCAACTTAGTTTCTTTTTCGCTAAGCAATTTCTGAGTTTAAGTTTCTTCAATCCCCAACTTTTTATCTTTAACAATAGTAATTCTCAACAACTTGACAAACTTTTATAATTTTCTCAATATGTCCAAATTCGTACAATTATTTTTTTTATATTATTGTATTTGCAATAAACTTTTTTACCAAAAGCAATTACAAGAAAAGTTTGAAACGTCTTCTTGAATTATCATGGGATCAAGAAAAGAATAGAAATGACTTTTAAGGAGAGGTAATCTCTCAATAATATTCATATCTTTCATATGGAAAAATATTATTTATTTTACATCTATATAAATTAATACTCCTATTGGAAAATATATTCACCAACTTATTTTATCTTTTCTTATGGCTTTGGTAAGTTAGGAATATCTTACCAACCTAGATAGAAAAGGTCAAGTTGGCTTTTGAGAACAAGTCCCACTCGACCAAGTCACATCAAACTTTGTTGTTGAGTTGCATGGTTGCTTGTCTAGTGTCGTTTTCCAATTTTTCAACACTACTCACCCAAACTTAACATTAAATCTCAGCACAATTAAATTGACTAAAAAATAAAAATAAATAAATAAATAAATAATATTCAAATTGGATTAATTTCTTTCATATTTTCAATGGAATATTTCAATTTCTTTTTTTTTCTTTTTGCAGGTTTGTTAAGATGCGGGAAAAGTTGTCGTTTGAGATGGATTAATTACCTCAGGCCAGATGTTAAGAGAGGGAACTTTAGCAAAGAGGAAGAAGAAGCCATAATTAAGCTACATGATACCTTAGGCAACAAGTAAGCTGGTTTTCTCTTATTATTATGAATCAAACTTTATGTAATCTCTATATGTTTATATTGAATATATGTGTCACTATATATGCAGGTGGTCGAAAATTGCATCTCATTTTCCAGGAAGAACAGACAATGAGATCAAGAATGTGTGGAACACACATTTGAAGAAGAAATTATCAGTCAAGAACATTTGTGATCCTAGTGGAGATGAACCAAAGGAAGTATCTACCATAACTTCTTCATCATCCTCTTCTTCGGGTTCGATTTTGTCGAGTGGAAAAAGAAGTTTAGGACAAGAACTGGGGGATCCATCCGAGGAGGAAGAATCTGCTGCCAAGAGGCCTAGAGAATTGGCACAAATTGAGCAAGAAAATGTGCCAAAACAAGCAACAAGTGGTGATCATCTTAGCCCTGAAGCAAAAATCGACACAAATGAAGTTTTGATGATCACTAGTTCTTCCTCTGCTTCCTCTGATGTTTCGAGGCAGCTTCAAAATGACATGGATTTGCTTTTCGATTTTGAAGTACCTTGTGATGTTAACGACTTGCTACAAGAGGTGAGTAAGCCAGAAGTGCTTTTGGAAAATCTGGCACTCGAAGAAGTTCTCCCATTAGAGGCTGATTATGATTTTTGGAACATCTTAGATAGTTTTGCCACTTGTTCCCAACCAAACCAAGTTCAAGTTCAAGTTCAAGTACAAGATTCTGAACCAGCAGCTAACATGCCAAGCTCAAAAATTAACGGGGTAGATCAAGAATTTAGCAAAGAAATTGAGAATAATAATTGGTTTAGGTACTTGGAAACCGAACTCGGATTAGTTAAAGATCAAGATAATCTTGCAATGGAGCAACTATTTAGCTGTGATGACTTGCAGAAGAAGCCAGAATCTGCTTATCAAATGTGGCCCTCTTTGACAGAAAATTCTGCAGCCATCTAGATAGATTGATCAAACTATTATTTGTTAATTTCTCATATAGCTAGCTTATTATTGTCAAGTTTGAGAATTAAGTTGTTTTTAATTGATTTTAGTATATATATATATAAGTATATAGCTGACTTTAGCTACTTTTGATGTATGATGGATTTGATGTACTATTCTTGCAAAGAAAAGTGCAATGCATGCAGCTAAATTTGAAGTTGTACAAGTGCATGTATATATATATATATATATATAAATATAAATTTGGCCAATTACTTGAAGATGATGATTTGTGGTCAAACTTTTGATAATGGGTTGGTGATAGATATTCTCACATATTAGGACTAATGTGACATTGTTTTTGTCATGGTGTCCCCACATATTTCTTAAAATTGAAAGTACAGTGTTAGGTAAGTGTTTGTTAGTTGAGATATAGCAATCTGTATTCTCTCAAAATTAAGCCAATCAAAATGATTCTCTTTTTAACACTTACGTTTAATGTTTGAGTCAAACAGAGTTTGTAAGGTATAACAACAACGACCCAAAAGATGAGATAATTGAAATAAAATAATAATTTGAATCTCACAATATAATTGAATTATGCTTTTGAATTTGGGAGATATACAATCACTACTTAATACGTACGAAGTTAGACTTATACATACTAATATAGAAAATATTAAATGATAAAAAGAATTAAAACATGATAATAATAATTCATCTTAAATATAAGACTTGAATCAGTGCAAGAGTTGTTCTATATTGTTATATTTTTTCAAACTAAGAAATTTATTATCAAAGCACAACAATCGTTCTATATTGTGATATTTTTCCGAACTAAGAAATCTATCACTGAAGAGCCAGTTTCCACACTTTGACCTTAAATTTCTTTGATTTTATAGTATTGCGATTTTAGTAATTAATAATATATAATTATTTACAAATAAGAAATTGACTTTTATTAAAACTTTACGTTTATTCTATTGCTAGTGTCATATATAAGAATACTAATATGGGACTAATTTACACCAATAACGAAGAAGTTTATTTTGAAATAAATTTGATTAGTGATAATTTGGGATTAACATGGTACAATTATAAATTTAATATGACACAACTCAAAGACAACTCACTTTTGATGAACTTGGTGAACCTTTGGTTCTATTCAACATCCTATTACATTGCTGGTTCCTATATTTTTCATTAGTTTTACTTCTTTACTATAACTATTATTATTATTATTGATAAACTAGTTATTATTATCTTGATTGGTCTTCTGGCATTCTCTAATCCTCCTCTCAATATTATTTCATTTCTTTGACCTTTCCTTCTGTTTCGTTGCCCCCCATGGCGTCGAAAGTCAAGATGATATATATATATATATATTGAAAGAGTACTTTATTAACAAGAAAACAACTAGCTACAAAAGTTTACAATCATCAGCAATAGCCAAGGAAATGCTATTAGGACAAAGAGAAAGATCTCCTCCCGAAAAGGACGAACAAACTGCCAATCTAGCTACCTTATGGGTAGGGCCATTAATCAACCTAGGAACATGACAGAAACTAGAAAAACCACTATAATCAACCCAATTTCTAACCTCATCAATCAAGAGATCCAAATCATTAAACAATCTCTTACTATTATCGGATGATATTACTGAAGAACATCTTTATCAGATTATTTTTGCCTCTCATTTCAGGCAATTAGCAATAATTTTTTTGTAAACTTCTGGAAATCTATTTCATATAGCTTAGCAAGGAAATTTTGAGGCATAGGTACAAGATCCTTCACATAAACATTAGTAGGAACCTTTTCTCATTTCAGATATATGCTCCTATTGTTAACAAACAGAATAAGTAGGAACTAAGTAACAAACATTGACCATTCACCGTAACAATAATGTTACAAAAGATGATTTTACAAGTAACTATGAGAGCCAGGTTTTCAACTGTACATTTGGCTACTAAAAACAAGGGAATGCAGTTTCTTGTAAACCTTTTCTACTGAAGAAAAGTCAACATCAAAGCCAAAAGTTTGCCCTCCATACAGGACATAGAGGTACCCTTTTGGAGATGCCGGCCGGGGCAGAATTTGGGAGACTTCGGGTAAATCTGAGATTGGTGGTGCAGGCAGCAAATCTCCTTTTTTCATTGAGTAATAAACATCAGCTAAAAGAAGCCAAATAAGATCGGGGTCAATTGATGCAAGTCCACAAAGGGCATTCACGGATGCATCTTGAAGCCCGACAACGCCACTGCAAGCTATGCTGACCACCAGACCACTTACCTTCTTGAGGACCACTTGCAATGCAGAAGCACTCCTTTTGTTCCGGGCCAAATCAGCAATCATGTTGAGCACAGCAACCTGGACTTTTAGATTGGAAGTTTCGGCAACTGAGTCCTCTGAAGAGGTGGAAGCGCTCCTGTAAGGAAGTTGTAGATGGACTCTTTCCTTTTTCATGTCTGGCTTTCTCAGAAAAGGTGATGACGAAAGGAGTTTCCAGAAGTGAGTTCCTTCATTCTGGAACCGTCGTGAGAAGAAATCTCCTCCAGAGATTTGCACCACATTGGTTACCACGCTTAAACATCTTTGAACAGCCTAACAATAAGATAAACACGGTTCAATTATTAATTGAGTTTGAAAGATAGGATAATATATATTTAGGCTAAATTACTCCAAAGGTTTGGCAATATTATATTGACCTCTCTTTGACGGAAACTCTATACAGCTCTCTCTGTCCGGGGGAGGTGCTTGTAAATTATTTACAAGTACCTCCTTTGGTTGAGAGGAGATTTTGGTAAATACTTTGGATCAAGGAGACATCACTAATAATAGTTTTAGTTAAGAGAAGGTCCTGTAATTACGTCAATTCTTAGGAGAGTTCAGTGTAGAGAAAGAAATGATGACACACCGCTGGGTTTTTATTTTGAACACATATAACCAAAAATGGCCATATTTTATTCATTGCTGGAAGCAACCTATTCTCGTCGGTCCCATCATCAGCAGTATCCAGAGAGTCTTGAAGATGATACAGTGAACATGACTCTATCACTTCTTCAATTGCTTCTTTTGTGCCTCTCTCATGCCTATAAGCCTCTTCAACCTTTGCTAATGGCACAACACCTTCCTTCGTATTTTAAGAAAGAAAATGGGAATTAGAGTCAGAACCTCATCAAGAGAGTAGCCAGATTACATTTCTCTTTTACTTTCAGTCCAAATTAAAACAAGAACACACAGGAATCCAAGAAGACTATGAAAAATTGCTTGCGTTTGCACCTACTTCTCAGTGAACATGTTTAGGATAGCTATAAGTTAAATCAGTAGAAGATATATTTGAAAGTTTTAGATTCCAAAAAGAAAACTTATGTAAGCAAAAGATTGTTGGATTTACATCAGGAACCCATGTAGTTCTAACATGAATCACAAATCATTGAAAACAAATGAAAAAAAAAAGTTGAGGGATACTAGAAAGATACCTCAACTATATCAAGGGCCACCAAACAAGCCACCTGATTTGCTGAAGCTAGTAAAGGGGTAGCAGCCACAATACAAGAAGCAACAATAGATCCAACAGTTCTTCTATATCTCTTTGCATCATTCAACTTGAACAAAATGTTTTCCCATTGCTCTACAAGCAATATGTATCATTAAAAAAACAAGTACCGAAGTCTTCCATTTTAGTGTCTTCTTTTTGTAGCACTAAATAATGCACATAAAAAGCCTGCAACTAAATTACTAAAATACATATCTCACAACCTGTAAATAGAAAACTTACCACCTGATTCCGTGAGAGGCATATCAATTTCATAACTATCACGAGACTCCAAAACTTCTCTGGATTCTGCTCTTTCTTTCATTTCAGCTCCAGATATTACAGACTTGACATGAACGAAATATGACTCTGCTTGTTCGGGTAATGAACAAGCCTCACGCTTTGATGCCTTGGCAATTTCTAAAACAGCCTAGATCAAACAGATTTCAACAATGAGATAATATTTTCCAGCAACTAGACTATTTCATTGAGTCACAAGGGCAAAATATCAATGTAATTTCCATATAATCGATTAGTATTGTTGCCGTCACAATTAAGCAGTTCAGAACAAAACATTTTCATGTTGATCCTTATGATGAAATGCTTGACATAATGTGTGAACAAACATAATCAAACAGAATTCCAGTGCCATTAAACACAGGCTTTGCTGGTCTAGTCCAAGCAAACAGTTGGTTAGCATTGAGAAACTTCACAAACGTTAAATGAACAAATATTCCAGTCTGAAGGAAGTATCGGATGAATATATTCCTTAATATGAAAAGAATCAAATTTATTCACGTACTGAAATTACAAAACTATAACGGGCATAAGAATTACCTTTAGAAAGGGTAATGTTAATTCAGGGAGATGATGCCTTCCAAGAATCTCAAGTTCCAGTGAAACAGAACGCATCTGTAAATTTCATAATATCAGATCATATTTGTGATAATAAAAGGAGTACAAAAACGTTACGAGAATATTTTACTTGATGTCAAATGACAAGAAACGAGCAAAAGTTTAAACTTTAATTAATATGCATGGATAAGAACATGACTGATCTGTACAAATCTAACCTTTCCTTTCAAAACAAAATTTTGAATTAAATCATATAACTGAATTGATTAGGAGAATTAGTAAGAATGTTAAATTATCACCAAAGAAATTAATAGCAAGGAGCACATAAAAAGATTATATCTTTCTGCAACTACTAGGAAATATCCATCAACTCTGAGCTACAAGGCATACCGGCTCCTCTAACAGGGGTAGTATTTTATTAGCTATGCCAATATATGAAAGCATGGCAGAAAGCACATTGGGAACATGGGGGTTAAGATCCAAGTGACGTAGCTGCCGACATATTGAATCAACCACATAATCCGCATTTGCTAATACTAGATGCCCAACCTACAAGATATTGAGGGAGAACAGTCAGTGACCACAGAAATGCAAAACATAACATTGAGATTATACTACACAAACTCACCGTTGAATAGCCAGATGTAGTAGCAAGGATATGTAACACACCATCAGAAGCACTTCTAACTTGGTAGTTTGGGGAAATAAGATTCTCAAGTAACAGATACAAAGATGAATGAAGAAATCCACTGGAAGAGAAGGCTTCACCAAGGCAAATATTAAGGATGCCTATTCCTTCTATAGTAACCTGTTGCAGCCAAAAGAAAACTTCATTGAATTTCAGTATATTGCTACAGAATTTTGTAATGATACCGACATATAATTAACCAAGTTAAATGCACGAGAGCAAAAGAAATATTTATATTGCCTGGTGTAGAAAAGCTGTATCACGAAAGAAGTATAAACTGATATCTTTCTCTTCACAGTCCATAACAGAAGATTTATGTTCTATTGGAAGATCCCAGACTTCAGGAGATAGATATTCATGTAATATTCTACCAGCACAATCTATCAACTGATTCCTCACACCCTTTTCTTGTGAAACTTTCCAATTAGATCCACTAAGCATGCTTTTATAAGGTTGATCATCAGCTGTATCGACCCTTGACTTTTGAAACATCCTTGCAAAATAATTAATTGATCGATCTGATATACCAAATATCATCTCATTTAGAATACATGCTGCTGTGCTTGCTTGGCGTAACAACTGTCCTGAACCATTTCTATCATACCATAACTGCCAGCTCTCTTTATTAGATTCCCTTAAACGAACTTCAGAAACCAGCTTGCGCAAGTAACCAAGAGGAATTTCTGTAATTAATGACAAATGGGCTCCACTGCTAAAGTCTAGCAAGAAGCAAATGTGAAATTATCATACCTAAGTACAGAGAATAGATTAAGAGAACCTAAAAGAGAAAAGAATAATCAAAGAGTTGAATAACCTGTCATTAAAGATAAACCTACAAGTCTAAGAATTCCAGCAAGAGCTTGGTATAGCTTTTGACTTCCAACATAAGCAAACCAAGGAGGCATGTGCGGAAGGTCATAATTCTTCTGTGTGCTTTCCCCAATGTATGGTATATGTTTTTCCTGAATAGCCACAGGCTTTGGATTTTTAGGAGCAGCAGTCATTATACTCAGGTAATCACTAGCAGGATTTGTTCCAGCTCTGAGCTCTGCTATGGAATCAAGGTACCCTACTGATGATGACCTTATTGAAATAAGATTGTCAAGAGAACCAGCAAATACTGAATTCTGACTCAAACAAAGGGAAAAAACTTCCAAGAATCGAGCAGCAGTCACCTGCATATAACCAACACCATGTAGGACTATTACGAAAACAATGCATTTGAAATTACAAGTATCAATTATGGAAAATGTTTGTCATTAATAAATAAAACACAGCTATGCTCGGGTCCATTAATTATTGAAATTGATTCACCGATGAAATTGACAGCCATTTTGATGCAGGGAGCAGGGGAAGAAAAATAAACAACATAGTATCTTTCTGCCTATTATTTTTCAAGTGTATCTGACAAACATCTCCGGTCTGGCCACAAAATGGATTTTCCTATATTATACATCACATTTATTTTATTGGATTTTCCTATATTATAAATCAAAACAAATATTGAAGAGACTCTTCAATATTGTAGAGCCTGGCGAATTACACGAGTTTTTATCATTTCTTTCTAGAGTTCTATCAATTCAGTTAATTTACTATTTCCTCTAAATTATATATGATGTTATACATCATCAGAAATAGAATTTTTATGCAATGCCATGCTGACCTCGAAAACACATTTTCTGGTATTATAACATACTATTTTCCATTGAAGAACCAACTGAAAGAGATTTAGGATAAAGGTCACAACAAACACAAATATCTAATGTCACTATAGAAGTGAAGCACGTACAGGAGACTGAAGGAGGTGCTCCACCAAAAACTGAGGACCAGAGTAATATATTATCACAAGTAACTGCTGAGCCTGTGAAATTGCCTGAGATTCCTCACTACCAAACACCACTTTTGGAAGCCTATCAATAAGTCTGGTAAAAAAAAATGTTATTAGGTTAACATAAAATTACTTTAAGGAGTAGCTTGAGGATTCCATTTAAACCCAACATACTTCCAGGGAGGTTAAAAAAAAAAAAGCCACATACAGTCAAATACCAGATGAAGAACAGACCTGCTAAAAATTTCAGCAATATCAAGCTGCAATTGAGTTTTACCACCTGACAAAAGTGAATTCTCAAGGAACTCCTGAGCAGCTGCAGACACCTCTTCAGAGTCATCAACAACCAAAGCACATAAACACTCCTGCATGTTTAGGAGCCAGAAAATATGTTATTTGATATGCAAGCCACATTAAAAAGTTGAGAAAAATGGATTAGCTACGCAAAAACATTCAAATAAACGGAACCAAAACACTAAACTTAGTCACGCTAAAAATACAGGGTAATGAACTGGAAAAATCAAGTGGAGATGAATTCGATATATAAATACATGCAAAGAACAGCTTACCATATATTGGTGAATGGGGATGAGGTAAAATATAGATTTTCACAAAGCTTGTTAATTAAACCCTAAACTATACAAACCTTTTCTTCTATAAACAGAAGATAAACAATAGTCTGTAAGATCTATAATGGTCCAGTTTTTGGCTTACCAACAGCATCAATCTACTTTGTTTCAATGTGATGCGGCACTCAGATAACAGTCCTCGAATGGCAGCCAGGAGTCCTTGTCTCACTTTTTTCGCCGAATGTATGCGCATCTAACAAACATTTGAAACATTTAGTGATTAGATAATACAATTAACAGTCAATGAAAGCAAACAATTGAAAACAAAAGCCTTAGCCATGATTAATACAAATTCATTGAAAGAATGCAAAAGCCTTAGGATAATTTACATGAGGAAAAGTAGCTCCCAATAGCTTATCCACATGAGAGGTAGTTTTCTCAATCCAATCTTTTGTACGATTGACATGAAAAGATCCATCATCCCTGTCAGAAGCAGTTCTTTTATCATTCGTTTCAGATTGAGGACTGATAGCTTTTACAACTTGCTTGCTCGTATCTTCTTTTACTGATTTACTTTGACCCTGAGCCTTAACAGGCAAGTGTCGGAGTTCCTCTATAAGAGATTGTGTGGATGTAAACTTGTTCGAATCAATGCGAGCAGCAACATCTACTGATGTATCATAGTCAACCATATTAGCATTGTCCTGAAGAACTATCATGAGAAACTCGGCCAAACCTCTAAGTGCCTGTTCAATGGCTTCAACACTTCCAGCAGCTCCACTGGCCATTGCTTTTGAGGCATGCAAAACTTTTGCAAATTGGCTAACAACACCAGGTAAAAAGAAAGCTAATGCATCAGCAGTACCAACCTGTAAGAGAATTGTTGATGAAAACAACAAATTTACAGTACAGGGCAACAAGCGAGCAAGCAAGGATGACCTAATCCAATTAAGTTTAACCAATCCTTTCCTCACTAGACAAACTGATCCTTTTTGTGTTATTATTTTTTTTAATAATAATAAATCTCCATTTTCTACTTAGATTAAAAACACTGTTTCAGATTATTAATCACATTTCTTCAAGAAGTCATAAGTTTCATAAAATGTGATCCTTTGTCAATGCCAAGTCAATTAAGAACTCTCGCAACATTAATTACTGTAATCCTTTCCAGCCTCAGCACCTCGTTTTAAGAGAACTAGAGAAGGAATCATTGAAAAAGTAGAGCTAAAAGTAAAACTAAATAGACAAACAGAAAGAGAAAAGAAAGAAAAAAAACAGAATGAGTCTTCAAAGTTATATTGAGTTTTATCCATTTGAAAGCCACAACTTTACCTTAGAAACAAGCACACGTAAGGTCATAAAAGCTTCAATACGAAGCTTTGCACTACCTCGATGTCCTCGCGCCGCCTCAGTCTCAGCAGCCTTGTCATAAAACCACAAGGAAACAATAAATATATGAAACAATTATGTTTCAGGTTACTAAAGTATTAACAAAGTAATTTCACATACTTTGAGAAGAAGTGACAGCCAATGTCCAACAGCAGCTGAGGCATTTTGAGACTGAAGAAATGCTAGTAAACATTCCTTTGGTTTTGAATCATACTTTGAAGATCTACCTATCAGAGTTTGTGAATCTCTACTGTCTAAAAGCATTGGCACACCAGAGACATCTTTACAAGGACAAGATGCATCAGAACATGGAAGCAAACCCAACAGCAGTGACCTGAAACACTTAACAATTCCTTCACGAAACTCTTCTGAAGCATCAGATGGAGAAAGAAGAGCTCCATAAGTCAATTTTTTCAAAACTACAACCATCTGCAAAATAATATTTTCTTTCATCACAATTGACTAACATGAACTAATCTATATATTACTTGTCTCCCCAGTAAGACTAAACAACTACAAGTCCACATATATTGGACGTCCGAGCAAAAAAATATTTTAACTCAGATTACCTGTTCCACAGATCCTATATGACACTTATTCAGAAGTTCCTCCAGACACTGAAGCACACCTTCTGCTACTGCATCACTCACCCTAAGAGGTGAATTGGGGTCATTGTAGCTCTCAACTTTTACTTCAGAATCAACCTTATTCGGGGCTCTACAAGCAACTGCCGCATCCAACAGAAGCAGCAATGGGAACAAGGTATAACTGAAAGAGAGAAGAATATATAAACATGACCAAAACCGAGGAACATATAATATAACTATAAACAGCCATTCACTCTTTAAGAATACATACATATATACTCATGATACAAACAGCCGAAAAAACATTAAAATTCCACAAAATCCAGAGACCATAATAAATAAAAAAATTTATAAACTTTACAATGTTTCCCAAGATTCCATCTTCCCATACAACAGCAGCAAAAATAATAAAAACAGAAAAAACAAAAAAAACTAATCTTTTGGCATAAATACAAATAATTTGCATAATTTTGGTATACCCTTAAGAAGGTGAAGAAGAAAAACGTCTAAAACACATAAATTTCAAAAATTCCTTCAAAGTTGTTAAAAATTGCATTTTGTTTTTGGTGACGACCATTACTATGCCTATAGATTATGGACTTATGACTAATCAAAGCACACAACAAAATCACAAATTTAAGAAAAAGATTGAAAATTAAGATTGGAGATTAGGGTTCTTGGGGGCTTACTCGAAGAAAGGATGGAGATCATCAGGTGGAGAATGGCGGAGGAAGTGAAGCAACGAAGTGAGTGCAGAAGAATGCTTGTTTGGGCGTTGGAGAAGCTCCAGAAGCTCTAAGCAGTAGACCTTTAGCTGTTCAAACACTCCGCTTCGTGTTTCTTCGCCTTCATCGTTGATTATCGCCATTGCAGAGACGAAACTAGAAAGAACCGCGAATTGGAAAAACAATTCTGGGACTTGCAAAAAGCAAATGTTCATATTATAATGTGTTTTTAGCACAAATGGTCCCTAAACAATTCTGGTTTTTGCATTTTGGTAAGAACGAGAATATATTTGATTTGACGACACGTCGTTTGTACGAGCCTTCACGGGGTTTTATTAGGTTTTTAGAAAGAATTATCCCCAATAACTTCATTATTTGCTCAAATGCCTCTCATTGTTTGTCTGAGTTTGCAACTTGCCCCTTATTTAAATTCTTTTTGTTAAATCCCTATAATTATTGTTTATTAGTATTTGTGACAAAAAAAAGTGCTCCAAATATATGGTGCAATTAGGACTAGAGATGTCAATAAACACAATTATAAGGAGTTTAATGACTAAAAAAATTAAATAGAAAATAAGGCGCAAAACCGGCAAACGATAGAGGGCATTTAAGCCAATTAGTCTAGAAACTAAAAACAAAATACATACATACGTACATATATTTAAAAAGAGAAAATCCTAAAAATTTTGTTTCAAAGCTAACCAAGGAAGAGTTCAAAAATGCCCTCTTAGTAATGGAACAAATAGGTAAAGTGGTCAACAAATTTTAGACCTCTTTGGAGTTGATTATGATGCTCTTATAAGCAATTCTATACAAATTTCAACAGCCAAAGGTGTATGGTAAATCTGCTTTTGTTAGAATCAAATTGTTCGTGGCACAGAATCCAACTACTTTCAAAAGCAACTTCGAGAAGCTAAAAAACTAGCTTCTGACTTCTGCTGCAAGCAACAACACAAACAAAAACTCTGTACAACACTATCAAATTGGCCCAAATTCTGTCAACTGAAAAGGGGTAAGGAGCAATTGAGTCGAACACCCCCTTGAGAATTCTCGAAAGCCTGGAGACTTGACATCTTGAGCATGGCGCGAGCAAAGTCTGTTCGGAAGGTTTTCCCGTCATCTGAAGCATAAGCTCTAACCAGCCTAGCAGTTCTCTCATCTGTCATTAATTGCTGATCAGCATATAGGACTCCTCTCCCATTCAGCAAGCTCTGATAGTAGTGTGTGTCAAAACTAGCCCCATTCGGTACAGAAGATAGCAACTGCTGGAACATAATCCCTTTGCCTGCTTGCTCTCTGTCTTTCACTTTGGCAGCCTCAATCATGCCTCTTCTTGAGTTCTTCCTTGTAGCAAATAAGTTAGTACTGTTTGTACTGTCATTTCCACACTTTGTTCTCATCTCAATGAGAAAATCAGGAGCTAATGTGGGATCTGGTTGCCCTGTTTGGTTGAAGTTGAAAAGCCGCGAGTGGATGAACTCGCAGCTCATCCTCCCAATGTTGTGTGCTCCTAATTCAGATAATCAAAAGTACCCAAAATTACTGATCAAGTTCTTTATAAATTCCAACCTTAAAACATGCTAGAAAAGAAAGAGAGAAGATTGTATTAAGTACCTAAAAGACTCACTGAGTCTCTCACACTAAACCCTTTGAGTGAAAACTTTTGAAGTGTCTCATTAATGTCACCGTCGGGTCTTGGAATATCTGTTAATGCTTCCCGGAAGAAAGATTGCCTACTGTCTTTTCTACCAGTGTAAACTGGAAAAAAGGGCCCTCCTGCCTTTTCATTCATGTACAAAAAGATAGGGGAAACATCATAATATTGTTCCCGACAAATCAACAAATATGCATATTTAGTTTATCATGGTTGTACTTGTACAGTCACATTTTGGCCAGAATCAAAGCCGAAGGACACAACTTTTCTCTAGTTCAGAAGATCCCAAAACATCGAAGGAGACAGATGCATGAACCACAATCAGTAATATGAATAAGAACAATCAAAACATCCTAAAACAACTAGAATTGCTTTACTTGAAACTAGAACTGGTCTAGAAATTAGCATAAAAGGGAATAAGAGCAATTATTCCAAGCTACTAGACCATAATTTCCGAAATATCAACTTTAATTCTTAATACTTCAATTGCCCCTCGTTTCGAAATAGTTCATTTATTCTGTAACCTGTCTCCTGGAAATTTTGTCGATAATTACTACATTTCATATCATACTAATTTCGTATATTTCTTTTGCTTATTAAGATTCAAAGTACCTATGGATAGTAAGAAAACATACCAGAACAACTCCATCTCTAGTAGCAAGAGAGATAATATCAGCACAAGAAACAACCCCTGGACAAACTCTCTCTAGCTCCTCTTTAATCATATAGATTTGCTCAAAACCTCTCAAGGTCCTATTAGGAATAGCTTGCTTCTCAATCGGATGACTCGCATTACCACCACTATCATCCAACAGCACCGAAGCATCACAGCCCTAAATCAACAACAAACATAAACAAAACCAATCAAACAACAAAATCGACATCAATCCCTAACAAAAATCAATCAAAACCCTATCGAGTCAAAATTTACATGAACGAAGCAGTCGTGGAAGAAGAGACGCAACAGAGCGGCGGAAACATCCCGCTGGCGGGAGTAAATCTGCGCCATTGTTGCTCCGACGATCCTCTCGGCGTCCGGACACGACTTCCGGTAGAAATCGTACTCGAGAAGCAGCGGCGGCGGAGTTTCCGGCGATCGTGAGGAGGCGGAGGAGAGAGCAATGAGAAGGTCTTGCGAGGAAGAGGGAGAGAGAACCGGAGAAGAAGATTCTGATAAGATTGAGAGGATCGCGATGGAGAAGATGATCATATTGTTCATCTTCTTCAACATTGTTCTTTCTACAGACATCTAGAGAAAGAGCGGGAAGAATAGAATTACAGTTTAATTTGGGTTGTTTATATAATGACGCCTCTTAACATGTTTTAGTAGTTAAAATAAGCAAAGTGATCGCGTGGCCTAATGGATAAGGCGCTCGCCTCCGGAGCGGGAGATTGTGGGTTCGAGTCCCATCGCGATCGTTTTTGTATTTTTATTTTCTTCCTTTACTAGAAGGGAAAATTAGATTATGATCTTTTTAAAAAAAATAAAAGTCCTTTCAGATATTTTGTCGAAATAGACGGTACCAAAATGTAATTTTCCCAAACAGATTTTTATATGCTATTTTTAACATTTTTTTTTGTATCCCCTAGTCCTTTAAACAAATTTGTACTATTTGAGATACTACTATGTAAAAAAATTCCAAATGGAAGGGGTACCAAAGAGTAATTTAAAGCAAATGAGGGTCTTTTGTGAATATTTTAAACTACAAGTCACCAAAAATGTAATTTTATCTTATTTTCAACCCCTCCTTTTTTCTTTTTTCTTTTTTGAAATGGTTACTTGAATTTTGAACTAAGAGGGCATTTTTAGTCAAGGTAAAAATGAGGGAAAAAAAGGCTTGGTTTACCAAAAACAAAAAATTCAAATTTTAAAGTTTAATATTTACAACAAAAAAAAATTATAAAAAATTAATTGATTTTTCCCTTAAAATAATTATAAGGGATAATTGCATTTTGATACCCTCTAGTTGTCGTAAATTGC
>WUAT03000004.1:1472858-1483190 GCA_010015005.3 Ulmus americana
GAAAAATCAAAAGATTTGATTTAGATTTGATTTTTATCAATTAATTTAGAGATAATTAATTCAAATTAATACTAATCTTAAATGTGGTCCATTTTGTGAAACCACTTTCCAACTTATTCCATTTACTAGTTTTGCTCTTATTTTTAATGGCTCTTATTGCTAGTTTCAGAATAAGAAGGTCCTTTCGGAAACTTTGAAAAACTATAGGGACTAATATGATCTTTTAACAAATAAAATAATAAAAAAAGAAGACAGTCCTCGAGTCCAGCATCGCCCACGCTCCATTCCTTTCTCCTGATTTCAGTCTCCTCCTCTCTCGTCGCCGCCAGATCACTGCCCGTCGCCGTCTCTTCCATCCCCTTCGCTCGCCGCCGGCGTAACTCCTAATCGCCGGCGTACCTCGAAGCAGACGCACGTGGTTCGTAGCTTTGAGATTGCGCTTCGTCTCAACTTGCCCTAGCAGGTTGCTTTCAAAATTTAGGTATTTTTCCGTTTCCTTTAGTTGTTTGTTCCTATTTCGGTTATTGCTTTACATATTACGATTTAGGGCCTGTTAATTTGTGATTTGGGGCTCGAATTTTGGAGTTAGGGTTTATTAACCAGAGGTTTTGGGTTCCTACAAGGTTTATATAATCTTTTTTTTTATGACTTCTTACTTGGGTTTTGTTGTTTGTAGTTTGAAGAGCAAATATGATTCTTTTTTTTTCTGTACATAGTTTAATAAACTAGATTAATCGATAGTTCATCAGTATAGCATCTTTGGGTTTTGGGTTTTGTTAATCCATCTGTAAAAGGATTATAAAAACTGCTTTTTTTTGTTTTTTAATAGCTTTTTTAGCTGGATTTTGCTTTTTGTAGTAAGAAGAACAAAGGTGATTAGGTCTATACATAATTCGATAATCTAGATTAATTAATGGATAGTTCATCAATATAGCATCTTTGGTATGTTATGCTACCATTTCATGTTCATCGTTTCTGAAAAGTTGTTTGGAGAAATACTAGGACGAGGGCATTGTATTTTTTGCTATTTTATGTATTGACAAAATAATTGGTACTTTTGGATCATTTTTTCGTTGGGGCACATCCAATTTTTGGTAATTGAAAATCAAAACTTGAAAAGGGAATATTTAATAAGTTTGTGTAAAATTCTGTTGGGCTGTTTTGGTTCTAATTTTCACAAACACCTACTGTAATTCCACCCGCAATGCACTCATAGAGGTGGCTGATTGGGGTAGATGGGAAAGGATTTTGGGTGTTCTTCACTATCTCTCTCTCTTTTAAATAGCTTTTATTTTTAATAAATTTAGGATTTAATATTTGGCTAATAATGAATTTGGGTTCCATGTGTTGAGTTCTGTCAATTAATTTAATGTAATTTTTTCCAAGGATAAATATTACAAATTCCACTTTGGGGGACAAATTGAGGCACCACATTTAGATCAAAGGAGAAAGTTAAATTAATACTTTTTTAAATAAAAAAATAGCTTTTAGCTGGCTATTTGACAGTTGAAGAATGTTTCCTTATCCTTTCTTTGTTGTATGTTTTGTAACAGAATGTTTGATTATCCAATTCAAAATTGGCCTGAGTTTTTACGCACATATTTTTGGAGTAATAAGTTATTAAATAGTACAATGTAGAATTCAGAGTGCACCCTCTTCTTTTTCATTTTGAGAAAGAAAGGTGCAGTAGGACTTTTTAGCAGGTCGGAGTCTAGTTGAATCTTTCTTTGATTTGCAAACTGATTTTGTTTGTTTGAGTTGTAGTAGTGTTCTTTGTATTTTATGTATTTGATTGCATCTGCTAGCATGGTATTGTTGATTTAAATTGCAAAAATTATTCAATCATATGAACCATGTCTGTTCTTGTTTTTTAAGCTTTTAAAATTTTTTAAATTGTTGTCAATCGGATGCAGAAGTTGATATTGCTTTTCACATTTCTTATTTTTTTAAGTTCTTAACTTCATATTTTTATTATTTATTTGCAGCTAAATTTTTCCTTGGTCTTTTTTGTTCTATTTATGTTCTAATATACATTTGGAATGGGGTATTATTTCTAGACATGATCATGGATGCATTTTGTTTTTTGTCCCTCGGCAAATTTCGGTTTTCATTCATATTTTTTTTTTGTTTTAGTGAATCTAATTCTTCTAGCTAACTGTTTCTGACCATCTTAATCATCTAATGCACAGGAAACTGTATATTTTGGTGTTTTGGTCCTTACAGTTGTCAAGAACCTAAGCGTGTGTTTTATTTAGTTTTACATACAAGTTGTAAAAGAAGAGAGATATGGCGGGTTTTGTGTCTGGTGATGCCTCCCATCATGGAATACACGAAGGTGGTTCCTATAAACATCCTCAGGATAAGCCAGAGGATGGAGCTCGTTGGTACTTTTCCAGAAAGGAAATTGAAGAAAACTCTCCGTCTAGGCATGATGGAGTTGACTTAAAAAAAGAGACTTATCTACGCAAGTCATATTGTACATTTCTACAAGATTTAGGGATGCGACTTAAAGTGTGAGTTCTTTTTACATTTGATTTATTCTTGTGTATGGATTCTTGTCCTTATGACCTATTATTTCTTTCAAGTAAACAGTACTGCTGTCAGAACATCTAACATCGTCTTCGTCATCATTTTAACTTTGCAACTTAATTTAGGTATATAACAATCAATTCTCAGCAATCCTATTTTGCTATGGTGCATGATGTTTTCGTGGTGGAAAAGTAAAATGTAATTGTTTTGCTGGATATATAGTGAATTCCTTATTTTCTTTTGACTCATATTTCTCTTATACTCATTGATTCAGCATGGTGATAATCCGGTGTGTTTTATATAATGCAGACCCCAATTAACAATTGCAACAGCCATAATCTTCTGCCATCGATTCTTCCTTCGTCAATCCCATGCAAAGAATGATAGGAGGGTAAGTCTAGCAACTTGATTTCTTACCCGTTCCCCATGTTCCCTTCATTTCCTGTTTCTTAGGTAGCATTCATTATTCATAAACTGTTTATCAATAATTTTCAATTGGTAATACATTGTCTTGGCTGGTTTTCATAAAATTTTTGTATCATTCACCCAATATTGGAAGGTTGGAAGCTGGAGTTAGGAAATATGCTTTAGGAATTGTTATTTATTTTTAAAAAAACTTATGCTGCCTTCATTGACAATATGGTATTTGTCAGTACCTCTCTCTTACCTCTAAGATCAATGTGGGAGTGAGACTAGTACTTAATTTTTATGAAGAAGTTGCTAAACTAATTAAGAACTAAGTAGGAGGAGTTCATCGATAAAAAAATAAAAAAAAGGTAGAAGAAAGACAGATGAAAATAAATGAAATAAAGGAAAATAGCTATTGTTGCTTGTTACATTCTTTTGTGTTTTAGTTTACCCCATGAGGAAGTGAGATAACTTGGAATCCTTTTTTTTTTCCTTCACTTTTTGAGCTTTTCTCTCTATCTTTGGCAGCACCTTCAAGTTTGATTGTGCTTTAGTCTTGCTTATTTATGATTTGAAATTGATGGTACAATATTAACATTAGGTCAATCATAAGATGAATGCTTCCACTTTTGACCGCAACTTTGTTACGTCTTAACCTCAAATAGTTGGTATTTGTAACGTTGGCTTTCATTAATGTTTATGCATTGTATGTGGGAAAACTTGAGATGCTTCTGACTTTCTTATACTTCATTATAGTAGCATCATGCAGGGCAAGTAGACTTTAAGTTAGTATAAAATATTTAATTACCACTCTGGATAATGAATTAAGCATTCTATCGGATCAGTGAGGAGTTTTTGATTTTCTATCTCAGCTTGAAGGTCTAAGTTAGACCAGGGGAAATCCTGTAGTGAAATGATGTAGCCTATGTAATCAATTTCAGCATTATTGATGAAGTTCAATTTATAGATATTTAATATTGAATTTCGCTTTAAGGATAATTAGTTGGATGAAACAATTACTTGGATGTACATATTGTGCAATTCCTTTCCATCTTATAGAAAAGGATCCCAACCGTAACACCTGTCGGTGCTGTTTAATCTTAAGTAACATTGTGTACATACATGTGTGCAGTTCTTAAGCCCTCTCTTTTTCACAATTACTTGCACACACTCGTGTTTTGTCACCTTGTGTTAACATCGCTGGGATGTTTTTGATAAGTTGAAATAGAAAATACGTTTATAGTGTGTTGATTGTTTCTTTCTTCAAACTTCTCCGTTCTAATTGGCTTCGTTGAAATTTGTATTAGAAATTAGAATTGTATGGGAGTTGTGCTCATGGGGAAGTTGATCAATATTTAGTGCCTAATTTCTATGAACATTTTTTCAGACCATTGCTACAGTGTGTATGTTTCTAGCTGGGAAGGTTGAAGAAACGCCTCGCCCTTTGAAAGATGTCATTCTTGTCTCGTATGAAATAATTTATAAAAAGGATCCCACAGCAGTACAGAGGATCAAGCAAAAGGTATAAGTTTTTTTATGCAGTTCGTCTGGAGAATGTATTTCCTACAGATTTTTTTATTATTATTATCTTTTTCCTGAATGGTTTTAGTTTTGTAATTCTTTGCTCAAAGAGTTAATGATAGTTTCTCTTGAGCTTTCTACGCTTTTATTTCCTTGGTTCTCAACTGCCAATTTCAGATCGTAAATGTCTGATGGTTATACATTTACTTGTGTCAGATGGTTATTTACTTTGTTTAATAAATTGTTCTTGCTCATGTTTTCATTCTATCTTCTTCTTATTATTCTTATTCTTCTTTCTTGTTTTTTTTTTTGGTTTTCTTTTCCTATATCCTAAATGGAGATAGTTTTACTGCTCCATTCCATTTCTTTTAGTGATTTTAGCTTGAGCATGTTTCATTATTGTTTTGAGTTTTTTTTCTTTCCTTATATTATGGCCACTGTTTTACAGGAAGTATATGAACAGCAGAAAGAACTAATTTTACTTGGAGAGAGGGTTGTTCTTGCTACTCTTGGTTTCGATCTTAATGTGCAGCATCCCTATAAACCCCTTGTTGAGGCTATAAAAAAATTCAAAGTAGCACAAAATGCCCTTGCCCAAGTTGCATGGAATTTTGTCAATGATGGGTATGCTTATCTTAGTTTCTCTATACTGCCCACTTTTGGTCATGGTATTGAAATTGAATCTGGTTACGCAGACTTCGGACATCTCTTTGCTTGCAATTTAAGCCTCACCATATTGCGGCTGGTGCCATTTTCCTTGCTGCCAAGTTCCTTAAAGTAAAGCTCCCACAAGATAGTGAGAAGGTCTGGTGGCAGGAGTTTGATGTTACCCCACGCCAATTGGAAGGTCGGCATCCTCCACTCGTCTTAGTAGTAGTAGTAGTAGTAGTATCATTTCCCAATGACTTGAATGCCCTTATATTTCTTGGTCATTATTATGGACTGATTTTCCTTTTAGTATGGGTCATTTGCAAACTAGTCCTTTTCAATAGTTAGATTTAGTTTATAGCTCAACTTTCACACTTGGGTCTTATAAAAAACTTTTTTTTTGTACCAAAAAAAAAAAATCCTATCTTGACCCCAACACGAACCCCATAAAGGCTATTTTCTTGATATGTATAAAAAATAGTACTATTCGGTTAAATTGATTCTAGAATAGTTTTATTTCATGGTGCTGGTAATAAGAGAATCGTCAACTACTAAGATTATTCAGGAGAATAAAATGTAAAGAAAAAGAACAAGAAAAACGATATGAATGTCTTTGGTATGTAGGATTACTTATGTTTATGTGATGTTGCTCGGTTCGAGTGTGAACCTCTTATAAATTGTTTATGGTTTTCTTTTCTTACAGAAGTTAGCAATCAAATGTTGGAGCTGTATGAACAAAACCGGGTGCCACCTTCAAGTGATATTGAAGTAAGTGCTGCAAGTGGAGTGACCCGAGCCCCAGCAAAAGGAGCTACAATTAGCAACGAAGAACAATTGACAACCAATAATAGTCATTCCCAGGGTGGAGTTGCAAGACCCGGAACTTCTAAACCTGCCTTGTCTAGGCCAGCATCTGAATTGCCACATGCTGACAATCATGGCGGAGGACCTCAAAGAACTGCTGAGAGTCGAAGTAATGACTATGGAAATACTAAAACGAAAGATGGTGATTATAGGGATCATCCTCATTCGGAAACAGAGCAACTGCCCTACCAGGAGACGGCCGGAGAAGCACAAAACACATCATCAAGGCTCGGGTCAGAAGGAACTGGTGGTGAAGAAGAAGATATCCAAAATAAACAGAGTACAGCAGAATTGAAGGAGAAACATTTTGGACGAAACGTGGAAACTAAACAACAGGGTAGTACAATTGGTCGATCTCCTCAGGAAGCAATCAAAAAAATTGACCGAGACAAGGTAAAGGCGGCTCTAGAGAAACGAAAGAAATGGAGCAGTGGCGATGTTGCTAGGAAGACGGAATTGATGGACGAGGATGATCTCATCGAGAGGGAATTGGAAGATGGTATTGAATTGGCTGCCACCAGTGGTGGGAGCGAGAAGAATAATAGACAAGACCGGTGGCAAAACTCGTCTAAACCACCTTCATCTGGACAGGAGTTGAATAATAATGTGGAAGAAGGGGAGGTATCAATGGTGGACAATGGCGGAGCAAAAGGAGGCAGTGGCTGGAAGAGAAAGGCGGAAAGCCCATTTGCGTAATTTTGTGTAAGTAGATGAGTGATGAAGTTTTGAGAGGGAGGGAGGCCGTAATTGGACAATTGGAATGTCATTGTATGATTAGTCTTCAATTAATCAGACTAATCGTTTTGTTGTGGTTTATGTGTTGTATGAATGATTGTCTCTTTACGTGCCAATTACAGGTTCAACAAGGGTAAATTTGACAACGAAAACGACATGTAGTTTGAAACACACACGACAGTCGTTTAACATAGACATAATATTAAGAACAATTTACAACAGTGGTACTCTAATTTTTACTATCTTACTAATTTGGTTTTATAAGTTCTAACTTTATCTAAAATGGTCAAATATCATAATTTGTGTTATCAATTTGGTTAATCCGATACATCTTTGTGATATAAGGTTAAATGTTTCAGTATGGTTGTACTTCTTATTAAAATATAAAATAAAAAAATTATATTTGAATATTAGAGTTTGGGATAATTGCATTTAGTACTTTCTAGTTTGACAAAATTTTAAAAATTACTCCGAGTTTTGAAAAATACCAAAATAAAGTCTTTAGTTTATGTAAATAACATTTTAATACCCTGAACTCACCAATTTTTTAAAAAATACTAAAACTACCATTTGACTTTTAAATTAAAAATAATTAATAAAATAAAAACTATTTAAAATGTTTAGTAAAATAAAATAAAAAAGAGAACCTAAAAACTAAAAAAATATTAACAAAAGCCGCATCCCCCTTCTCCCAGTCGATTTTCTTCCCGTCTATCATCTCTTGCACCAGCGAAAGGCTCTGTCACAGGCCCAGAAGGTCGCCGGCCAAAACCCCATGTCTTTTCCCCTAATACAACCTGAGTCGCACCAAAATTTGAGAAGGGAACTACTTTCTTAAACCTCTACAAATTCAAGAAGATGGTTGAGACTAGGCGTAGTTTTTCATCCAAATGGGATTTTTTCTTCGTCTCCTCCTAATCCCAAATGATTAAAGGTAGAATTTTTGTTTTTGGGTTTCAGTTTTGTTTGGGGGTTTTCAATTTCTGATCAATTCTTGTTTGAAATCCTAGGCGACCGAGTTTGTGTTGTCTACTAGCTAGGTTTTGAGCAGGTAGCCGGTGGAGCTTGGGGTCTGTATCGGCCAGTGTGGAGCTCTGATCTGGCCATTGAAGATCCATTGAAGGCTGCAGATTAGACGAAGAATTTGTTTTGGGTATTTTGAGTTTAATTTTGCAGATTAGGTTGTGTTTATGATGTTCTTGACTTTTGGGTTTTCATCTTTTGGGTAATTTTTGGTTTAATTTGTGTTTCGGATTCATGTGGATAAGATGAAATTTCTTTGTGGATTCAATGAAATTTAGGTGAAATCTCGGTGGGTTTGGTGTTCTTAAATTTCTTTGTGAATTTACTTTTTTTATTGTCCTAGAAATTTTTGTTTTAATTCAATTTTTATGGATTTTCGAAATTCGAAGGTTGCAATGTGGAAATATTTGATTTTTGGATTTCTTTAGTTTTTCTGGAACATAGTCTAAAAATTTGTGGAAATGGGAGGTTGTGAGTTTGGGTTTGGGTTATAGCCGGAAGAGGTGGGCGGCAAAGGTAACAGAGACGTTGGACAGTGACGAAAAAGTGATGGTGGAGAAAATGAAGATGAGGGGTTGGGTTTGGTTGAAAATGAACATTGCTTAAAACTTTAATGTTTATATATTTTTTAAAGCTTTTTATTACTATTATAAATATTTTTTATTTTATAAATTATTTTTAATTTAAAATCAAATGGTAGTTTTGGTATTTTTAAAAAAATTGGTGAGTCCAGGGTACTATAATATAATTTACTCAAACTATAAGTGCCTATTTGGAATTTTTTAAAACCCAGGGTAGTTTTCGTAATTTCATCAAAACAGAGGGTACTAAAATGTAATTACCCCTTAATTTTAGGTGTTTAAGTTTTAAAATATTTTTTAATTATTATTTTTAAATATTTTAATTAAAAATAGAAGGTAGAATTGTCTTTTTTTTATTATTTAAAAAATATGAATAGGAAAAGGTACCCTGAAGTAATTTTGTCAAAACTTAAGGTACTCAGATGAACACGTCCAAAACCGGGAGTCCTTTTTGAACATTCGTGCAATTAGAAAGTACCTGTACGAAATTTTCCCTTATTAAATAATTTTTTTGACATTTCGCAATATGGAGGTGCCACGTAGGCCACTAATGGAAGCAAACGGCTAGAAACTTACGGAGCTACAAAATAATTCAAAATAGGGACTATTTATACTATAAAAAAAATTTGGGACGTCTTTGCCACAACTCGCAAAGTTTAGGGACTTCTGGCACGAATAAACCTTAAACTTTAGCATGTAAGCACAAATGATTTCCTATTCCAGCACTAGAAAGCTTACCCCGATTCAAAATCTTCTGGATGATTTCTTCCCTTATCTGACCGAAGTAATACCAATGGAATTCCTACCGGATTTCATTTCGGCAAAATAGTTAAAACCCTTATGGGTTTCTCATTAAACATTTAAGGACATACATAGAGTTCCTTACCTATCAAGAGCTTTCGTTTCACTATTTGAAAGCTCCTCAAAATTGGTAAAGGTACCACCAACTTTCTTCGTTTCTTCCTTATAGTACAAGAATACAAGAGGGAGTTTGAAAGAGACAAGAGCACAGATCTTCCTTCTGTCATCTTCTTATCCTATTTATAGGACCACCTAAATGAGTTTAATTCCTTAAACTTGCATTTATTGGCCAATAAATGATGAAAAATTCCCCACTCAAGCCTGTCAAGCCCACGTGCTCGGTGGGACCTTTACCTACCGCTCTGGTCAGTTGGACGGGACAGTTCCCTTCACCATGTAGAGCGCATGCATCGGTCCAGAGTGTCGTCATGCTATCATGCTCAGACACCTATTCCCAGGTAGTTTCTATTCGTCTAACTTAGTCCTCGGATATTCGTCCAACATATCCGGATTCCGGGTCCTTCTGTTTTGGCTAAGGTCTTCTGGGCTTATGTCTTCTGAAAAATTTCCGATCACTTAGCGTCTTGCCAAAACATCATCTGGATTATTTAACTACTTTCGAAATGATTTCCATAACGTCTTTTGGAAATCCTCCTTCCTTTTTGGAAATGCCTTCGAAACGTTTTACGAATCATAGTTTCTTACAATCTGACCTAAGGATTAAAATATCGTAAGTAATGGAAATATTGCAAGTCTAATTTAACGAAAATATCAATGGAAATATCGATATCGCAAAAAAATTGAAAAAATGATGGATATTGACTTAAAAATTTTGAAATTTGTAATGAAATTTTGAGTTATACTAAAACAAAAATTGTTTCTTTGATTGAATATTATTTTATAACAAAAATATTATATAATAAATTTAAATATGTAGATATGCTGCGTTTTATAGTATTTATAGTACTTAAAAAAATTTATACTAAAACTTATGATAGATTATTTGTATGGAATTATTGATATTTGAAAATAAAAATCATAAATATATTTTCATTTTCAAGTAAAGAAACATCGACAGTATGAGGAAAATTTTTATTAATTCAAAAAAACTATATACACCTAGCCAGGGAGGGATATAAAAAGTCTTACCTCTCAATACTACTAATACAATATGAAATCCAATACATTTAAATAAACTAAAATTAATCATCTTTTTCAGCAT
>WUAT03000004.1:1496160-1511265 GCA_010015005.3 Ulmus americana
TTGATCTATCAAGATTCCAAATAACAAAAAAAAAAAAGGATGCAAATTTTGGACAATAAAGCGCAATAAATAAATCGCGCACTTATTGCAAACTTATCTCGCTTTCGTACGATTATAGTGCTCGCCTGTAATTTCTGAACTACCAAATCTGACCCAAAACTCACATGCCGACTCGAAAAATAACATAAATATTACCCACACAACTTATAAACTTTATAAAATACTCTTTTGATGCATAAAGAAACAAAAACAATCCTAATTATATGTATCCATATTCGTATTAAAAAAAATTATTTAAGCTCAAACATACCAAAATTTGATATTTCTTCTTCGTTTCTTCAGGGCTGTTCTTTCTTTAAAGATGGTTTTGTTGCTACAACAACCTAATAATGAATGGTATGAATAATACAAATTGATGGCGTTATGCAGTGCTCGTTTTTTATTATTATTATTATTTATTTTAGGAACAAAAATGGAGATTTAGCTTCGTCCGATCTTCTTTTTACTTTTTTAATATTTTTTTAATGTTAACTTAATTAAAGCGACTAAATAATTGATTAACACTTAACCACAAAAGTGGTCTTCTTGGTATATTAAAATTTAAATTGTTTATTTCAACATATTTCATTTTTTTTTTTGGGTCAAAAATACTAAACGTGCCATTTCAAAAATAAAAAAAAATAATGAATATTAAATATAATAAATCATAAAAAAATTATAAAAAAGAGAAGGAAAAAAACACAAGAGGACAGGTGGCACTCAATAATTCCATCCCTCACTTTTTAGATTTTATTTTCTCCTATAAAAGCAAGCCACCCAACCAATCATTACCCTTCCCATTAGGAAAGCATACAAAACCACAAATCTATTTTAAAAAATAAAAAATAATAATAATTTCTTTATTGACAAAAGCAAATTATAGTACTTCTATAGTTCTACATTCTACTCCTTGGACAACTCTACTACTAATCAATTTTATTATAAAAAAGAAAAAAATAAAATAAAAAATAGGCCTCTCACCGTCCTTAATTTCTTATTCTATTCTCTCTCCATCTTCTCTTATTAAATTGGTATCCAAATCGTTATCGTCTACCTCTATCTAGGGTTCCTTTCTTTCTCCCTTTTTCGAATAAAATTAGGAAAAGAGAGCTCTTTGATTATCACTGTACAGATCTTTTCGTTTCAATCTTTGCAGAAAGTTAGAAACCCTAGGAATTTGAGACTTGAAAGGGTTTTTGAATTGAATTTGAATTTTTTTTTTCATTTTGGGTAGATTAGATTTAGATTATTTTGGTGTTTAATACTTGGGGTTTTGGTTTGTTGTTGTTGTTTGATATTGGATTTGAGTAGAGAATTGGATAGTGGTGTAGATATGGAAGGGTTTGAGAGGGGGAGTAGTATTCAACAAGCTCCCTTTCAGCAAGATCTTAAGCAATTGGGTGACGATTCAACAGGTGCGATTTTGTTGCTTTTTTTGGGTGGTTTTGGATTTTTTTAGCTGAATTTTAACTTGTTTTCAGATCTGGGTTGTGGTTAGTTACTGTTTGGTTGGTGAGAAAAGTGAGGGAATATAAGTAAATTATTGAATCAATTTTGTATCCTTATTGAGTAATTTGCTGAAGC
The DNA here is from genome assembly GCA_010015005.3 of Ulmus americana. Classification (NCBI taxonomy): domain Eukaryota; kingdom Viridiplantae; phylum Streptophyta; class Magnoliopsida; order Rosales; family Ulmaceae; genus Ulmus; species Ulmus americana. The sequence continues at coordinate 1,497,784 of WUAT03000004.1, forward strand.
TTAATAGTGTTGTGCAACTAGTGTTATTTGCTTGATGTGGTTTTTGCAAATAGGAACAATTGCCAATGACTTGGCTTGTCTCGTGTTTGGATGTGAACTGGAATCTCTGATAAATGTTCATCACAGTGATAGCATTATGATTGTTATAATCTCTTATTTTGACTAATATTGTGTTTTTATGCTGAAGGTGAGCTATTTGATGCATCTCAATATGCATTTTTTGGCAAAGATGGTGTAGAAGAAGTTGAGTTGGGAGGGTTAGACGATGAAGAGGGGGAGCTGCCTGCTGCTGGGTTTGAGGAAGAGGAGTTTCTCTATGATAAAGAAGAGGTTAACTTTCTTGTTTCATAGTTGTCTTCTTATATATATATGTGTGTGTGTATTAATTCAGTCCACTTGGTCTCAGAATGATAGCAATGCATCTTCATCTTCGGTAGACTAATTTTGATGAAGAATGGACTAATGTGGGAATTTTCAGTTTGGTGTACAACTAACTATTTTTCTCTTGTTTGTAGGGTGAGGTTCTAAGATCTCTATCTGATATTGATGATTTGGCCAGTACATTTTCAAAGGTTAGTTCAGTCAAAGACTAATATGACCATGCTTGCAGTAAATGATAATATTTCTACATTTGGTCGAGAAAAGAACATTAGTTATCAGCTCCATTAGTCCTATATGTACATTAAGCTTTAGATTTTGACATTTTTTTTAATGGATGAGGACATTTTTTTTTAATGGATGAGGACATTTTCAAGTTTCCTATATGGCGAGGTAAATTGGTTGTTAGGTGGGACAGACCTCTTGTTTGTCTTACCAACAAAAGAAACGTTTGATAATTTTTTAATCCCCAATTCCCCTCGGTCTATCATCTTATTTGTTTATATTAGAAAGGTATCTGGTCTTCAGGCTTTTTAATGTTCTTGCATGTTCTGATTGCTTATTCTGTTGCACAGGTTCTAGGTGGACCAAGAAGCTCAAGAGTAATTGGGGATGGGGTATCCAGAGAAAGTGAGTACCAACTGATGTTATTGTGTTTTTATATGTTGTTTTCCTTCTCCCATTTTATGCTGCCTTATTATTTACCCTTTCTCAAACATGGTCCTTTGAACGCATAGCTCTTTTGACTTCATTAATCTGATCTCATTCTTCTATATGACCTTCAAGTCGTTGTTTTTTTCTTTTTTCTTTGAAATGCATGAATAGATATTTAACCATCAGATCTGTCAACTTGATTGTGGATATTCGTAACAAAGTGGAGCTATGGTATGGAATGCAATTTTGATATCTGATGCGACATTCTTTTCAGGTTCATCTGCTGCAGAATGGGCAGCACAAGAGGAGTTTCCTAATTTGATTGACCATCAGATATTAGATGCTGATAGCATTCTGGAAGGCAAAAGGTGGTCTTCACAGCCGTTTTCTTCTCCTGGTCGCCTTGCTGAATCAAAGCCCTTGTACAGAACGTCATCGTACCCTGAGCCGCAGCAGCAGCCGCAGCAGCAACAACACCACCCCCATCATCCATACTTTTCCAGTGAACCAATTCCAGTGCCAAAATCTTCTTTCACTTCATATCCTCCACCTGGTGGTGCTTCACCAAACCACCATTCAGGTCCCATGAATAATCAATATCTTGCCGGTGGACCCCAAGGTGGTATATCTTCACCAAACATGACACCATTTTCTAATTCACCACATCAATTGGCTGGATTACCTCATGGATCACGCTTTGGTGGAAATTTACCCCAGCTCACTCCTGGTTTATCTGTTAGTAGTCGGCTACCAAACCAATGGAACCAGAGCGGCATGTATCCAGGAGAGCATCCTAGCTTGTTAAATAATAGGTTGCAGCAACAAGTGTCTCATCACAATGGTATAATGCCTCCACAGTTAATGACACAGCAGCAGCAACAGCAACATAGAATGCACCATCCAGCTCAGCCATCATTTAGCCATTTGTCTGGAATGCAGTCCCAACTATTTAATCCCCATCTTTCTCCATCCCCGCCCTTAACGAGCAAGTTTGATGCAATGCTTGGTCTTGCTGAATTTAGAGATCAAAAACCTCGATTTGCTCTGAAAGGTAGACCAAATATGCAATTTCCCCATGATATTGGTAGGCAGAGGAATGATTTTGGGTGGCCCCAAAATAGGTCCAAGTATATGACAGCGGAGGAAATCGAAGGTATTCTACGAATGCAACTGGCTGCAACACACAGTAATGACCCATATGTAGATGATTATTACCACCAAGCTTCTCTTGCCAAAAAATCTTCTGGAGCAAAGCTGAGACATCACTTTTGCCCAACTCAGTTGAGGGATCTTCCGCCACGAGCGCGGGCTAATAACGAACCACATGCTTTTCTCCAGGTTGATGCTCTTGGAAGAATTCCTTTCTCTTCAATTCGTAGGCCTCGTCCTCTTCTTGAAGTAGACCCTCCAAATTCATCTAGTCCTGGGAGCACTGAACAGAAAGCTTCTGAGAAGCCCCTAGAACAGGAGCCAATGCTTGCAGCTAGAGTTGCAATCGAAGATGGGCTTTGTCTTCTACTTGATGTAGATGATATTGATCGTTTCTTGCAATTCAACCAGCTTCCAGATGCTGGAAACCAGTTGAGACACAGGAGGCAGGTCCTGCTGGAAGGGCTTGCAGCATCAATTCAATTGGTTGATCCACTTGGCAAAAATGGCCACACAGTTGGGCTTGTTCCCAAGGATGATCTTGTGTTCTTAAGGTTGGTCTCTCTGCCCAAGGGACGAAAGCTTCTCACGAAGTACCTTCAGCTTCTTTTTCCAGGTAGTGACCTCATGCGTATAGTTTGTATGGCCATTTTCCGTCATCTGAGATTCTTATTTGGTGGCCTCCCATCTGATCCAAGAGCTGCAGAAACTACAAATGAACTTGCTAAGTTTGTTGCATTGTGCAGTCGTGAAATGGATCTTGGTGCACTTAGTGCCTGTCTTGCAGCCGTGGTTTGTTCCTCAGAGCAGCCCCCTCTTCGTCCCCTTGGCAGCCCTGCTGGTGATGGGGCTTCCCTCATTTTGAGATCAGTTCTTGAGAGGGCAACTGAGCTCTTGACTGATCCTCATGCTGGTAGCAACTACAATATGACTAATCGGGCTCTTTGGCAGGCTTCATTTGACGAATTCTTTGGTCTTTTGACCAAATACTGTGTGAACAAATATGAAAGTATCATGCAGACCCTGCTCATGCAGGGGCCAACAAATATGGCTGCTATTGGAGCAGATGCTGCTAGAGCTATCAGTCGTGAAATGCCTGTTGAACTCTTACGTGCAAGTCTTCCTCATACCAATGAGCACCAGAAGCAGGTGTTACTGGATTTCACACGGCGGTCTATGTCTATTGGTGAATCTACAATTCCCAACGGAGGAAATGACAGTCACATGAGTTCAGAATCAGTTCTTAGTTGATCCAAGGCTCCACTTGAAAGACTACTTTAATTTCGAAAAAGATAATCTCGAGGATATGCCGTTTGACCTGCCAAATTGTTTGTGTTACTTCTCTACTTGTGCTTCTACTACTCGAGTAATAGCAACTCCTGACAGTAATAAAGCTGGTGTTTGAAGGGTTAATATAACACTGTTGGGGTAAGTTTAGAATGTAGATTGTTACATCGTTTTGATCCTTTATTACATGTTACTGGCTTGGGAAAACTAGTTAGCAGGCCTTTGTTCTTTTTTCTCTTTTACTTTCATTCATCACCATAAAAGTCTTGATGCATTTCCCTAGTCTTTTTTTCTTCCCTGGACGAAGGGTACTTTTGACTCTAGAGCTTATTATGATGCTCTGTTGTGGAATAGCTGATATGGAGATTAGGGGTAGGAGGGAAAATATGTACAGTGTTTTCTAGTACAGTTGATTTCCCACATTCCTGTTCTATTATTAATTTCCAAGGAATGTGGGAAGCGGGGTAGTGTTTGTGCTTATCCAAAATGGATCATATGTTCTCTTCAGCAGCAATTGTTATTGTAGGGTCTTCGGCTTTGTAGTAGTCTGTTGGGCTTTTAAGAATTTTTTAGCTTGATGAAAGAAGCATGTTTTGGGTTAGCTTCATAGTTTTTGTTTTTGTTTTTGTTCAAACTTTGTTTCACTTATTTTCCCTTGATGCACACCAAGTTGGATTACCCTTTTTCTCTCTCTTTTACTTTTGTTTGGAACAATTGGACTATAGCTTGTCCTTCATGCTATGTACTTATTTAGTTATTATTAATGACACTTTGCATCTTACAGTAAAAAAAAAGTGCTTTAACAATTGTGCCATGAGTGTACTTCCCTAGAGCATTAAATTGTACAAGTTGTGTAAAAGTCTTGCACTATAACTAATATTAAATTCTACTCCACATTGCTACAATATTATTCACTCATAGGGCCTACGGTTTTGTTTTTGAACTCTACCGAAAAGACTTTTTGTTTTTGAACTCTACCTAAAAGGTCCAATTTCAATGGAAGCAGTGGCTCTTACTTATAAACACGTGTGTTTGTGATGGATAACTCAGAGTAGTAAATAGTGTATTTATTATTATGAAACAAATAAGCCTTGAACTTAGCAGTTTTTTATTTATTCATTTATTTATTTTTTATCCAATCTCCATTACCAAGCTAACTTAAAAACTGCATTCCTTATCTAGTGAAAAAATTGTAAGAAAAGGTACAAAGAAAAACTGCATTTACAAGAATGATGTGCAATACAATACTACCTCTGTTCCTCCAAGGTAAATGTTCCATACAAGTAGATCCTTTTGGGGATCCCACATCGATTAGAAATGCATTACTAACCGATTGGACCAATCTGGCCCCGCAGTACTTTATTTTTTTTATGAGTGATAAAGAAGCACTAAGTAATACAATCATAAGTGTGAAAAAGTGAAGATTGATGGCCAACTTTTAGCTAAAAAGAGAAGATTAATTAGCAAGAAAGCTTTTGCATTTATAAATATTAATTGGTCACATTAAAGTTTGCTTATTATTCTATTCCTTTCGTGTCCATAAAATTTACACCAAAGGCCCTTCCATGTCAACGTGTCCATATCACAGCAAATCAAGTACAGTTTTCAGTTATATGGTTTTTATTGTATATATTCCTTGACAAAATTACATTTTGATATTGACCCTTAAATGTCTTTTTACATTTTGATACCTTAAAAGTATATAAACTCTTCGAATTATTCTAATTTGTGCCCAAAAAAAGTCGCATAAGCAACGCTTATGCTGTTTCACTTAAAACAAACAACGATAATTCCGACATTTCAGATACTTTAAAAACAATTAATGAAAAATTAGGGTCATTTTGGTTAAAATTAAAAACTACAAGTACCAAACTGCAATTTTCCCAATATTCCTATCGTTACATTCTCTGCAAATTTAAAAGAGCGAAGCAGTAGAGTGTGTTTCTTCACAATCTCTCGACCATGGCTTCACTAGAAAGCTCTCCCTTCCAAAACTCCCCCAAACGAAGCGTTATACACAAAGCTTCTACTCTAATCGCCGATGGGTTTCTCTTCGTCGGTGGAGCTTTCTTAGCCATTTCTCTGATCTGGGCTCTCCTCTCCTGCGTCAATCCCTACTCAATCGAAACCGCCATAGCTAAACAAACCTCGAAGCTAGACGTTAATGGCGGCGACCAACCGGAGTCCACATTCTACGACGACCCAGAATTGAGCTACTCGATCGGAAACCCAATTGAAAACTGGGACGAGAAACGGGAACAATGGCTGAGGCTTCACCCGGCCATTGGTGCCGATTCGAAGCGGAAAGTTGTGCTCGTTACTGGGTCCGCACCAAGTGTTTGTGAAAATGCCGTAGGCGACCATTTGCTTCTCCGGTTGTTCAAGAACAAGGTAGATTACTGTAGAATCCATGGCTGTGAGATTTTCTACAACAACGCTTTGCTTCACCCGAAAATGACCGGGTTTTGGGCAAAATACCCAATTGTTAAAGCCGCCATGTTAGCTCATCCTGAAGCAGAATGGGTCTATTGGGTAGACTCAGATGCAGTGTTTACAGATATGCAGTTTAAGCTTCCATTGGAGAGATACGACAACCACAATCTTGTCGTTCATGGTTGGAGCCAATTGATCTATGAGAAACAAAGCTGGACTAGTCTCAATGCTGGTGTGTTCTTGATCAGAAATTGCCAATGGTCTATGGAGCTTTTGGATTCTTGGACTAGTATGGGACCCCAAAGCCCAGATTATGAAAAATGGGGTCCAACCCAGAAAGCACTTTTCAAAGACAAGCTTTTCCCAGAATCAGATGATCAATCAGCTTTGATTTATCTACTGCTGAAGGAGAAGGAGAAATGGGGTGAGAAGATTTACATAGAAAATGAGTTTAACTTTGAAGGGTATTGGTTAGGAACAGTTGATAAGCTTGAAAATATCACCAAGAGGTACAGAGAGATTGAGCAAAAAGTTGGGATTTTGAGAAGAAGATATGCTGAGAAAGTGAGCGAGTTTTATGGTGAGATTAGAGAGAAGTATTTGGAGGATTTGAGACGGCCTTTTGTGACTCATTTTACTGGGTGTGAGCCTTGTAGTGGTGATCACAATCCTACTTATACTTGGGAAGCTTGTTGGAATGGAATGCAAAAAGCTTTGAATTTTGCAGATAATCAGGTTCTAAGAACATTTGGTTTTGTGCATTTGGACCTGCTTAATTCTTCTTTTGTGTCTCCCTTGCCGTTTGATTTTCCTATGGTTTAGTTATTATTAGTTTGTTTGTATGTACTATGTAGCTAGTGTTCTGGTTCAGATAATGTAATAATTATTGTGGTAGTTATTGGGATTGCGTAGTTATCGGATTAGGAGATAATGAGAGTGGTGAATCAAAATAAAATAAATTATTTAATTGGCTTGTTAAGGGTATTATGGTCATTTTGATTTCTTTTAATTTATTGTTTTTTAAAATTATATTAATGCTCAAATTAAAAGAATCCATATTTGATTCTAATTCTTCATTTTTATTGCCTAATTCCACAAGTTAATCCCCCTTGTAGTTAAATCATTCACAAATCGCAACATTTTATCAAAAGACAAAAAGTACACCCAACCCAATTAATACATGGTTTAAACAAAGAATCTTGACTTGAAAAAACGCCTTGTTTGGTACCTTGTATTTTATTGTCTACCACAATGCAAGTTAACACAATGCATCAAACCAGGGCCAAAGCTATTATTTGGCGTGTGTGCTTTCTTCCATCTCATGACTCTAATCCTTGTATTGTCGAAAACTAATCATCAAAGCTTCACAATCTTCACAAATTTTAGCTCATAAAAAAGATGCTGCAGTTGATCATACACCAATTAATATGCGAAAATGCCTGCATCCCGATCCTAATAAAAAACCAGAATGTCCTTTGCATTTACATTTCAGAAACCGAGCTCACAATTCTAAACTTTGCTTGACAAGTAGAATTGCTCTACCTAACTGATCAAATTCTACCTCCAATGAGTAATCTCTCTTGAGTAATGTCATCTAGAACGATAAACACCTTCTTGAGAATGTCGAACGGAAGCAGCACGAACCATGTCAACTAGCGCCTCGTCCAGATCTTCTAGTTCACCAGAATCACGTAGTTGACAATAGAAAGGAGCTACATGAGTTGCCGCAACCTCAGCCAAATTCCACTGAGAGAAATCCAAAGCAATTTGGATTATTTTGATTAACAATTGTCTCGCGGGTTCAAGATGAGAAAAAATCACATCCGAGCAGGTAGCCTTTACATCTTCAAGCATCCAGAACTCAGCAAGCCAACAAAGCTCTATGTATGGCTTTAGCACGTTTAGCTTCTCTTCTGTACCCATATTTTCCCATAAACATCCAGAGGGAGGACTTGGCAGCTCATCCGAATAAAACCAGGCTACTAGTTTAACCAATGCTTCCCAACTAATGGGAACCTTGATAGTTTGTGAATGGCTGCAAGCACAGGCAACAAATAAAATGTTAATGTGAGAGTGACCCATTATACATGTAGATATATATATATGAGGAATAAATAGCCCCTAGTGAATGAAACAAAGAAAAAGGACTTGCATCTAAATCCGATGCATAATCCAAAGATATATTGAGATTTTTGCAGCTAATAGAAAAAATATGAAGCACCTCTCCTGCATTCCCGAGTTAAACATGGCTCGCAGATAATCGCAACTTGCTGACAATATAATTTTGTGAACATGCATATGGGGCACTGAAACAGAGCAAAAGTTACATGTCCAGCAAGGCAATTCAGTTGTTGTAGCTTCCCATATGACATCCCTGAATATGCAATAAATCAGTGGCATGAGTATGCAAATTAAGATAAGTTTTCCGCTATGAACATTTATGGTCCTAAAATAATGAAAATGCTTTCACTTAAAGAATGGAAGGGAAACGTACGAAAAACGATGTCCAAGTGGACCGAGAGCTGGAGAAAAATCAGAGCTTGGAAATGGAGTACCCCATTTTGGTATTTTCCTAGAAAGCATTTGCAACAGAGGCTGGAGATTACAAGATTTAGCAAGTATTTTCAACTTTTTCACAAAATCTTCTTCTATTTGTACATATCCCAAATATAAATATTCCAATAACTTCATCAATGCCTGGTGATCAACATAAGCAGATAACCGAATTTCTTTCTGAAACTCATTACACATTGATCTGGAACTTGGTCCGGAAGAATCAGAGTTTTTCTCATTAAGATGGATGTCTTCAAGAGGTAGAGGAAGCAATGACGGACATCGAATAGCAAGTATAACACCATGAACAAAAATCTCCCCATTTGCAAGAATGAGTTTTGTATCTGTATGATCCTTCTCATTAAGTGCTTTGCCAATCCTATTCCCCAATTTACTTGGAAAACCATAAAATCCAGTAGAAGTAAGAGTATAAGCAGCATACCACCGTAGTCCTGGAGAAGATGTGTTAACACAAATCTCCTTAAGTTTGTCAAACAGTTCAGGTCCACAAAAAGTCACCGCACCAGAAGATATTCCCAGGTCATTTCTTATGCACTCCCAGTGCTTTATCAACTCAAGAAGTCCCCACAAGCTATAGAGCATAATAATGTTTTTGCCTTCCCATACATCTGTCGAAACATAGCAACAAGTCCGTTCACGAATTGCATTATGCATATGGGAAGAGAAGCTCAGACTTTCTACATGAACAGCATTTCCAAAGCACCAGCTTACAAAAGCTAGAAGTGTCTTTACTCCAACACCTTCAACAATCCACCTTCTATATAGTGGCAAACCTGTATAACATGTTAAACCCATTACATAAATGACAAGTGGTAGTATATCATAATGGGTCCTAGATGATATATACTGTAGACTATACAGCAAGTGTTTTATAATTTCCACGCCATTTGGCTTTAGAATTTCAGAAAGTCTGTATCTCGCCTTTGATGCAATGTAATTGCAGGGAGAATAAATCATCATCAAGAGAGCTCTTGTTGCTGAAACACTTCGTAAGGCATCAGCAACATCATTTCGACAATGTCTATGCCGTTTCTGAACTGCATCCACAAAGGCCAAGCTGTCAATAAGGTAAAGAGAAAATCAGAAAAACCAACGAGCAGCTAGCTATGGAAAACAAAAGAAAAAAATCACTAGACGAAAGCAGAAGAGTAAGAAAAAAAGGAAAAGAATAAAGAGATTCACACTTTGACATTCACATATATGAGCATATGCATGATCAATGAGAACACAGAGCAATTTTAGGGACAAGAAAATACCATGCAGATGTAATGAGCATGTCAATGTAGAGTTCATTTCCATGAATCCCAGGGTTAAAACCTTCCTCACAATGTACAGCAAGCCACCCAAGAATGTCCCAGATGTATTTCCTCAGACCAAGAAGATGAGTGGAATTAAGACCCTCCTGAGCAATAGATATTTGCTCTTCCAACGACAAGAAAGGTTCCTGGAGTTTCTTATGAGAATTTTCCAGAAGAAGATCAAGGAGAACATTATCGATCCCTTGTTTCCAGAAACAGATGTGATGCTTGCCTCCCCAACTAGTAATTAGAGCCATGCGACATGCCTCTAGTAGCACCGAATTCTGTTCGTTGAAAGCTTTTCTAGAATTCACGCTGCGTTTGCTCATTCCACAAATAATAGCTTCTACAATAGGTTCACAACTTAAGCTTATCATACGACAAAATCCTTGTTCAGTCATCTGAGAAAAAAATATATAGTAAAAAGGTCACACAATGGGTATTTTGTAGGCATCTTACAAGGATACAAGGGCAGAGAACAAAAACCAAAAATTACAGCTAAGTATTGGGCAAGCTTAAATGCTTCCATGCGAACAGAGTGATGTTGAGACTTGTCCATGCATTGCACCATCATCTCCAAAAAGGCTTTTCCATTTTCTAGGAGTTTCATGGCCCCATCATGGCATAAAGCTGGTAAATATAAACAGAAAATATGTTCTTAATTTGTTTGAACCATATAGGCCAATGAACATAATTAAGATGAATAAAAAACAAAGTTCATCATTAAAATTTCTATACCTAAGGCCGAAAGCAACTTCAAAACTTCCTCTTTGTTGTAAAAATCTGGATTTATAAAAATTTCATTAAAAGTTTTCATCAGTTTAGCATCACTCCAGACAGGAAATCTAGATGGAGGCCACCGCTCTAGTACTACACTTAAAAGTGAAGCAATGTGCTGAACATATTCAATTGGCTTCGAACCACCATAAGAAGAATGAATACAATTAATAGCACGATGAACAGTCTTGGTTTCCTTCAGTATCTCCCAAACAGCTTTTTCATTCTTAATACTCAAATTCGAGAGGACACGGTGTAAAGCAGTAACACATGACATAGCAACTTCTGTTTGATGAGAAGATAACAAGGATGACAAAGGACTAACAAGATCTAACACATACGACTGCAGAACCGAGTAAGGCAAAATGCTGACCAATTTCACTGTCACATTTGCCACCATACTCGACATGGCCTCATTTTTCGATTGAAGAATCCATACCAAAGCTTCAACCATATCAGCGACTGAATCCTGAAAATGGACCGCAAAACTTGTATGCTTAAGAAGAATTTAAATACAAACTACCCCAGAACTCTAATATGAATAAACTACTAAGCCAATGAATTTACATGCGTTAAACAATATTTTCATATCATCAAATACCTTGACAAGTGGATTCTGAAGCTCATCTCCAGAAACAGAATCAAGAAACGCAGAAATTGATCGAATCACATGTTTTTGTATCTGAATATCTGTGCACTGCCATTTCCTGGAATTTTTCTCATGAGACCTGCAATAATAATCCACATCTGTAAACTATTCAACTCTACTTAACTAGACCATAATTCCAATCATTATTAGCCAATACCAATTATTCCTTATCCTCATTCAACAACACTCCAAAAGAATGCCCAATAATAGAACAACTCAATCCAAGATCAAAAAAGAATGCTTTTTGAACAAAACCCATATGTTAATTCAACTCAAATTCCAATTCTTCAACAGAAGAATTGACAGAGGATTTTGAATTCTACTCATTCCAAGGCGATGGCGGTGATGCAAATGAAGAAGAAAATGAAAACCCAGTTGAAATTGAAAGGTAAAACAGGAAAATTACGAAGATAGGCGAGATTGGATGAAGAAGGTGACCTTGTTCCGAGATTAAGAGCTTGTTGGAGACGTTGATGGAGAGTATGAGTATGATCACTGATGCTCCGGTTGTTGTCTGCTCCTCGTTTGGAAGAACCCATTTTTTGCTTTGTTTGGACATGAGAGTGCTCTTCTATTATTGTGTATAAATCCCAATTTTAGCGCTAAACATCACCGCCATAGCCTCATCAATCTCCTTTCTTTGAACCTGCTGTCCTCTGTTAGTTTAGTTGCGTCTCTCTCTTTTTTCTCTCTTCCATTAATCGTATAAACGACAGTTAAAATTATGTCGTATTTTGTTAGCTGACCACGAGACAACGACAGTGCGCTTGGTTAGACCAAACAATTTAGTCGTCGTGGAATATGGTCTGTCGCTCTTTATTTTGAGTAAGGGACTCTGTGTTTAATCAGATGCCGAAGGTCCAAAGCAATGTAAATGTAGTTAATAGGGGTGGCCATTTCGGTCATATACGAAAACAACACAAATTTAACGGGTTAGAATTTTTATTTTAAAGTAAAGGGTCAAATTCAGGTCAACACGTTTGATACATAATTTTTTTTGGGTCGAGTTAAAATCAATTCGTGTGACACAAAACTAACACAGAATTAACCCGTTTATCTATTGTATATGATTAAAATTATTAATAAATGTTTAAAATATTGTTTATTTTACATAAAAGATAAAACTAAAATAGAAATAAAATTTCTTATAAAAACATAGCATAACTTATTCATACTTAAGAATTAATTGATTATAACTTTAGTGAAGAATTAAGAATTTTGTTTATTGTGTTGATGTTTTCTGATTGTTTGGGCCAAATTTCATATTTACCATTTTTACCCCTCTAGTGGGACAACTGGCATCGTGCCACGTCATTTCACAGTAAGAGTTTAACGTCGTGGCCCATCATGTGGGTTCAACATGACAGTCCGTTCCTAAGCTCTATGTCATGGCTCATTTCATGAAAGGCTCATCTGTTAAATTGGCCTATTTATAAGCTATTCACTCTATGGGTCAGCCCATACTACGGTACACCCCACCCCACAGGCCCGGGTCATCCTACTCATCTGTTCACACCCTACGGGTCGGGTTTGGCCATAGGTCGAGACATCCTATTGTGCGGGTTACTCCATAGGTACAGTCAACAACCATTTGCCTTTTGACCTTTTAGTTCAAATTATGTAACTCCCCTTGGGGGTTACATGGCATTGAGTGCACATTTAATGGCCATTAATGCTCCATCATATCCATTAGATTGTAACTTCTTACATGCTACCCAATGGTTAGCCTCTGATACAAGCGTAATTGTTAATCACATTTATTGCCTCATTATGAGCTCCTTTATCTCCTTATTCTTATAAATACCCAAAGACACACAATCTTTGGGGCTCTTCTTTTTTCCCTTTGGCTCTTCTTTTGGTTTCTTAATCTTCTTCTCTCTCAGAGATTTCTCATACTCTTGGTCTCTTTTCCTCATTCAAGGGCTCTCTCGCCGGAAATTCTTGGATTCCTCTCACATTGTTGTATTGCCAAGCCAGTTTTACATACAACCATTGTCGTGCCCTACACTCTCGGTCACTGTAACGCTTGTTATTATTCCTTTGACGTTCCATACATTCTTTTGTCCTCTGGGATCTTTCTTCACATACTATAAGCTAACTTGATCGTCAGAGTTCCTTTGACCGGTACCACCCTAGTGTCAAGGACTTGACATGATCACCATCTTATTTCTCTGTCTTACAAGTCAAACAGATTACCGATTGTAGGGGATGAATTCTACAATTGAAAATCTCATGATTTTTAGAGCTACCGGAATCCTGTTTGACCTGTAAGGTAAAGAATTC
>WUAT03000004.1:1517628-1530529 GCA_010015005.3 Ulmus americana
GTAATGGGTGATGATATATATATGTTGTGTTGAGTCTAGGTGGCATAAGCCAATCAAAAATAATATATATATATATATATATATATAAAGATAGTAAAAGCAAAAGTTGTTAAAATAGATGAAATAAAAACAATAGTAATAATGGATAATAAATTGTTTTGAAATTCATTAGTGTTAGTGAAAAAAAAAAATATTAATTATAAATTTATAGTTTATATTTAGAATATAATATAATGGAGATAAATAAACATTAAAAAGATAATACTTATTAATGTTGGAATAAATCATAGAGATAAAACAATTAGTTGGTTTTAAATAATGAAGGAAATTTTTTTTTTATAAAGATGATTAATTATGAATATTAGCTAGGTTTAGTAAATTGATTAGGGGTTAATAATAAACTTCAAATTGTTAAATTAAGTTATTAGTGTAAATAGATTGTAATTAATTAGAAGGATTCATTCCTAAAATAAATATAAGAAATTGATAGTATGAAAATAAAATACAATGGGTTTTGAAGTTGGGCTTTGCAACCAAAATGGATCCTTTTATTTATCTATCCAAATCTAGTTTGTAGGATTTTTTTTATGGAAGGCCCAAAGGTATAAATAATTTACTAAAGCGTAATAAGGAGGTTCAAATTTGAAGAAATTTTAGAGCAAGGGTAAAATTGAGGTCTTGATTATTGAATAAACGATTTCATACACGATTGGAAAATGTGATTAATTGCATAAGATTAATTTAAGAGTTTTAAATGTAAAACTTTTAGAAATACCCCTAAGTCGTAATGATTCTTAAATTTTGTTTAAAGGTTAAAATTTCGAAAGTTATAGAAATGTCTCGTTGTTATCTAGTAAGAAAAGTTGGATTTAAGTTGATTAGATTATATAATGAAAACAATCAACTAATTGATCCAAATTAAGTGGATAAAGTTTAATTCTTTAAAATTCTAAAATCTAATTACAAATCCTAAGACTGACGATTAAGGATTCAATTATCGAATCGAAACTGGATTTGGGTGTCCGAGCTTCGAGTTCTAAACGTAATGTTGAATATAAAAGACAGTAAGGAAATCTGTAAGCTGATGACGAACGAAGAGCGAAGCCTAAGTGAAATTAGGCAACGAGAAATGGTAATATAACTGGGGATTAGGATTTATAACTATCAATGTTAATAAATATCTATGTTCTGAAACACTCTAACACTGGAGTGCATTTAAACATGAATGTTAAGAAACTAGTTGGGAAAATGGATTTTGGGATTTTTGGAGCACTTGCAAAACTGTAAGTACAATCTTACCTACAACATGAACTCAAAGATTGGAAATAATTGTTTAATGGTAAAGTGATAGATAAATGTTGATTGCAAAATGTTAGATGCATGTTTTGACAATGAAGTGGAAGGAAAATTGGTTGACTGTGATTTGAAAGAAATTGTCTGATTGTTTGCAAGTGAAATGACGTGTTTTTCTGTTTGCTGAACTGTGCTAGGTGAATTAATAGAACTGAGAAGATAAATGAATAATGTACGAATTGAAAGATTTTAAATGAATGTTTGACTGAAATTATTGAATGACATATATGCATGCTCTACTTATATTTAAGCACATTTCATGGCAAATTGCGTAGAATGTTATCTATATTTTCATTCAATGTAAACGCAATTTGAAAGCTTTTAAGAACAGTTTATCAAAGAATATTTTTACTAAAGTGTCATATCCAGCCTCTCTTTATTTACAGCGAGGTTTCACTGTTATGGTCTCAGGGAAAGGTTAAGGGCAACACCCGATTTTTCTTGTGGTCGTTAAACTAATACGTACACAGAAGGGGCCCAATCATAGATTTCAAAAATGGATTTAAAGGAAGTTTTTTCACAAACCTGAATTTTACAAAGTCATTTATTATATCATGGAGTTTGCATTATTTAAGATTGTCTTCTTGCATATCTTATGCTCTAGTGTCTTGATTCTACTGGCTATTTGCTAAATGAAAAATTAATTGCTAATCTGTTATATGTTAATAGATTTAAATGTTAGGACTCAAAGTATGAGTATCACTGATTACTTTGCCAAGAATGATTTTATAGTATATTGCTTTCATTATTACGAATGAATTAATAAATTTGCGTGATTATACTTGCTGAGCTTCGGCTCACA
Organism: Ulmus americana; assembly: GCA_010015005.3. Lineage (NCBI taxonomy): Eukaryota > Viridiplantae > Streptophyta > Magnoliopsida > Rosales > Ulmaceae > Ulmus > Ulmus americana. The sequence goes on from WUAT03000004.1 coordinate 1,519,784, forward strand.
AGTTTTGTTCATATTGTATATTACACTGGTAGATTATCGGACATGCTGATCAAGAGATGTTTAGGAGGGTAGGTATGGACAAGTTTGCTATGTATTACAGTACTTCCGCAACAAAGGTTTCTTTTTACAATGTATAAAGATGTTATTTTATTAATGGTTTTGTAAAAATATAAGTATAGTATTGTTAGTTTTTCAATACTCTTGATAGGTAGCAAGTTTTTAAATTTGAAAGAAAAAGATTTTAAATTAACAAACCAAATTTACCAGGCTGTAAGGAAATAAACTAATTCTTTTCCTTATGTAAAATGTTTTGTGAAACAAGAGGTTTTCCAAAACTTAGGTATCTTATCTTCTCAAGGATAATTATGTTATGGTGTACAAATTTCAAGTATGTTTCAAAAAAAATTAAAAAATAAATAAATAAATTTACTCTAATTTTCCTAAGTATTATTTTAAAAGTCCTAGTAAATAGATGGGTCCTTACAAAGTCATATGTACATAATCATCAAATGGCATCTAAGTGCCTAAAAAAAAAACAAAGTATAGCAAAAGGAAGGCACACACATGTCTATAAAATACACAAGTAATGAGGAGTCTAGGCGTCACGCTTGATCTCTCCTTGGACGTCGCGTGCTGAACTCTCCTCCCCTCTCGGCTCCACAACAACCTGGGTCTCAACCGAGACATCTCCAGACCCACCAGCTGGCTGCTCAAGCTCCTGAGGTTGCTCTGCCTCAGGCTGCTGTTGCTCCTCTTCCTCAAGGGCACCACTAGCCAACTCGAGCTCACGCTAGCGCCAAACACCGATCTCGTAATCTGGGTCTCATTCAGCATGTTTCCCATCCTTGAACTCCTCCATTAGTTCAGTGAGGGCATGGAGAGTAGCATTAACAGAGATCAACTTCATCATCTTTAGTCGATCAGCGCTTTACTTCTCGGCAATCTCTCGAGCTGCATGCTCTACCACCAAATCACTCTCTAGAGTGTCGTTCCTCCTCTTTAAGTCTGCTTCCTTGGCCTGTAGCTGGGCCACCTTCTTCCTCAACTGGTATTGATGCCCACCAGATCTAAGTGCTTCTTCTCTTGGGCACCACAGTCCACGTCAAGTGAAGAGAACTCACCAGACCATGCACAAACAAGAAAACCCAAGTTAGCAAAATTCCACACTCAAGCATTGTATCAAACAAGTAAAGAGTTTACCTGGTATTGGCGAGCAATGCCCCAATTGGCAGCCTGGATGGGTCCAATGTCACCCAACCACTTGTGGTCGACTGGGAGTAGGAGGGAGTCTGCCACACTGTCAAATAACGATGTGTCAAATTAAGCGGAGGCATTAACTAGGAGGGTCAGAGTCACCACGTCCTCCTCCTCACTAATCTTGGCCCTCTTGGTCGACAACTTCTTCGGTGATGGCTCAGCTGAGCTAGAAGGAGTAGTCTACACGTCACTCACCCGATCCACATACTAAGTATTCTAGAGTGGCTTCTTCCTCACTGTCACTCTTCCTCTTGCCCAAGGCCTCCTTGGCAAAAGGGAATGAGAAGCCACCAACCATCAACTCCTCTGCAAACGACAATTCTTTGGGTGTTAGGCTAGAATGAGCAGTCACTGTACACAATGTAAATTGCGTGTCGCAGTCGGAGGATGGGCAAAAAAAATACTTTAAAGGTGGAACAAGGATATCTCTCTGTATCTCCTTAACTTGACTACACAAGTGGCTCGCACGCAACCTCGGCTTGGACATCACAATACGCCAATCTCACTCGTCCACTGGGATCTCAAAAGCTGTGGAGTCCTCTCATCAGCCATGAGTCCACTCGATACCACCCGGTTGTAGTCAGTATCTGCACAAGACAAAACATAAGATTCAGTCTACAATATGAACAATCAAGCAATGTAATACTCACTCGTGGCTCTCCAGTGGGATGGGATGTCTCAGCTCCGCTCAGTCTGTACACCAAATCGCCCCTCGCATAGAAGTACTTATCCTTCTAACCCCGGTTATTCAATCGAAGGCAGGTGATAAGATGGCTCCTCTCCCTCATAAGGGTTAACTGGTATCTACCATTCTCCTTGTCATGCTCCTTCAAGTAGTAGGAGTAAAGGACTTTTTCAAGTCCTACCTCTACCCATACCTCAAAATCAGGCATTCAAGGGACATTAAAAGCCTCCATACATTCGACATCAATTGACTAGGGGCAATCTCAAAGTCGTCCAGCACCTTTTGGACCAACTTCGGTATGGGGAACCTCATACCATCTTCGAACGGCTGCTCATAGAGTGAAGTCCAACCAGGTACCTCCCAGTCTACCCTTTTATGTGAACTCGGGGCTCGGATCTCCACAGACTTAGGTATTTTGTAATAATACCTAATATTGGCAAAGTTGGCCTCTTTGATCTTGAATCTAGGATTGTTGATCAATATCCCTCACGGGGATAACTCGACGAGGTGGCATCGGCCTCCTGTTCCACTACGCCCTGCTTACCTCTCCCCTTTGACTCGATAGAGCCTAACTCATCTTTTTGAGTAGGCTTGGCCAATACTTGGGCACCACCCACACTCGACCCTACTCGGTCACTCGGTTGGGCAACAGTAACCGCAACATCTTTAGAGCTACTCCCATGTTGGGAGTCGACATCCTCTTCCCACTCGACAAACAATGCCTTTTCCTCGGTCTCAAATACCCTAACTAGTGGCACTATAATCACTCAAGTTGATGTCGAGTCAAGCATCCATCAAGTAGTTAACCACTTGATTAACCCAATGCTCCACTTCACAAGAAGTAGAGCCAAGTGTCCACTGGTAATACCTCACAAGTCTGACTAAGCTTCACTCGACCTGATGTCAAGTCCACTTCGCTATAACAATTTCCCAAATTTAATCAATACCTTGGGCTCAACCTAATGTCGAGCCAACACCCTCTAGAATCCACACAAACTTCCAAGTATCATTGGGCTCAACCTGATGTCAAGCCAAGCCCCCAAATAAAATACCCACTAGAAAAATAAACCCAATTTTCAAACCGCAAAATGCCCAAGGCGTAATGACCTCAAAATAGCCCCTTTTTTTCCTCTCAAAATGTACCAAAAGGTCCAAAACAACTCAAAATTGACTCCAATATAGCTCAAAATTAACTCCAATACCAAAGAAACATTGAAAATAGCTTAAAAACCAAACCCACAAAAAAATTTCAAACCCACTTCTTTTTTCACTTCAAACTCTTCAACAAGGCAATGGAATAGTCCCAAACCTTCCCATAATGTGAAAATGAAGGATTTAACCAAAACCATGAGGAAAAACGGAATGAAAATCCAATTTACCTTGGATTTTGGCTTGAAGACAATGAAACTTCCTCTGCACAATATTTCTTCTCCAAAATTTTCCAAATGCTCAAAATAAGGCTTCTTCTCGAAGCCAAAGCATACAAAACCCACTTTTGGGTATGGACACGTGTCGATCATCGAGGATGCCTCAAAAAATGAAAAAGTACCCTTTTTCAAATTCTCGCCATCTCACATGCCACACGCGTGTCACGCATGCGGTGAATGTGCCCAGACATCTCACACTGTGACCTCGCGTGCCAAGCAAAGGGAACATAACCTTCCATACTTCGCTCTCTGATAACGCTCAAACTAACACATGGTAATTGTGATATATATGAGGTGTCGATCCCATGAGGAAAGCTTGCAAAGAAGAATAAAAACTTAAAACACAAAGAAAGGAATAAGAAAGGATGGATAGATTGACAAAGAGTATAACAATATATTAAAACACAAAGCATTGAATTTCATCCAAGGTTTATCCACCAATTCCTAGTTTTAACTTATTTGTTGATTTATTTCAATTCCTTAATTAAGCACAAGTTTGATCCGTCTTACAAGATGTTTCAAGTGAAAATCCTATAAAATTGATCTAAGTTCGATTAATTACTACTCACATTGACCGACATAAGAGAAGCATGTCTAGACTTATATTTATTTATGAATAGAAACAATATAATAATCTATCTCTCACAATAAATTATATATTCTATCTCTCACATAGAATAAAATATAATAAATTAAGTAAACATCTGTCACATGAATAAACAATTTATTTTATTGAAAGGAATCGAAATAAATACAACTATTAACTGTTACATAACATAAATCAAAACTAAGGAAAATGGTATATTACACATATAAGATCCATTCTAACTTTACTAGAGGTTTCAACCAGAAAACATCTTCCTTTCATCAACAATTGCTAAACCCTGATCCTAAGATGCTAAACAATGTCTTCTAATGGCCTATTTGTAATACAAAAGGTTTGAGACGGATCTAGGTTGAAAACCCTAAAGATAAGATAAAAAACTAATTTCAAAAACTGAAATCGCAGAGGCGTGCTGCGGCATATACAATTCCAAGGTGCAGTGTGGGTACTATTTACGGAGTCTTGAGTTGCGGATGGGCGTGGAGCGGTCTTCCCGGTGCCACGATGAAAAATTGCGCACAAATTAGGCCGATGCATCTTCATGAAAGTTGTAGCCATTTCTCTTATCTTTTTGTGGCTATAAAGATCGCCTTATTTGGACTTTGGATGAATAAGTTATAGCTAAAATACTAAAATATATGCAGAGTCAAACTTGCTCAAATTTTCAGCACTTCGATTTTAACTTCTATTGAACTTCTATGGCTTCCAAATATGCTCTTCAACTCCGGTTTAGCTCGACTATATCTTGCCATTGTCAATCTTTATTTTTTTTTCCATTTTTTAAACTCAAAAGACCTGAAAATGCATGAAAATAAATCGTGACATCGAATATAACACTTAAGAAATATCAAGGCATAAATATATAATCTAAGACCTTAACTAATCCTAAATTTTAACAAATATATAGTAATTACTATGTATTTCCAACTCTAATCACTCTCCAGTTGGCTCGACATGCGTCTGCAATACAATCCATTCTCGACTATAGGCCACTCGACGCAATGTCGAGCGCTGAGCATTCAAACTTGACTCCATGAGATAGTTCAACTCATACAACCTTGTTTCACTCGACATCATGTTGAGCCAACCATACATGGTATTGGGAGCCTTCCCTCCAAAGCTTAACTCAACATCATGTCGAGCCAAGCTTCATACGACACCAAGCTGTCACATTAAGCGACAGCCTCTAAACGAGGTTAGCATCAACTCCCACTCGACATCATGTTGAGTGAAGAACCCAGACAACTCGAATGTTGTGAATGTTCCACAAATAATCACACAACACATTGTCGAGCTATGCTCCAAGCTAGTCGTTGCGCCACACATTCGACTATATCACAAGTCGGGCATTTGACTACCACGACACCTAGCAATTTCTAAGCTCCATACAATGATATGTCGAGCTAGCATTGTTTCATGTTTCACTCGACACATTGTCAAGTCAAAGCATTTAATCACTGCGTACGACTTGTCGTTCCGATAAAAATACGACATGGCATTTCCATTGGCATATCGTTAAAACAGACACGACCCACTTTGGGTTCTGTACTTGGGCCCATTGACTTTATCACATGGCTTAGTCATAGTTGGCTCCACACTAAAGTCCATCTCACGGAAGGGCCATCCTTTAAGATGGCTCATTCTACAAGCTAGTCCACTCTACAGGACAGCCCAATTCACAGGTCAACTCACTCTTCGGGTTAACTTACTCCACGAGTCCGGTCACCCTATGAATCGGGCTATCCTACTAAGTGGGTCACTCCACGAGTCGGGTCAACCTCCAAACGGGTTCATTATGACCTTTTATGTCACTCCTCTAACCCCTCATCAAATGGGGATTACATGACATTTATAGCCAATATAATGGCTCATAATGCCTCATTATAGCCATCAGTATAATTCCTGACTCTACATTATGTAGAACCAATGACTGACCATATTAAATGAGTTTAACTAATAACCCTTCACATTACCTTATGAAAATCCAACAGTCACTTCCCCCATTCACCTATAAATACCAAGAAAGACCCCAGTTGAAGGGACGATCTCTTAGACATTTAAACCATCACTTTGGTACTCTCTCTCCGGAAATCACCATATCTGATACACCATCCATTGTATAGTCCAACTCCGGCTACGTAGCAACACTCACCAGTAGCACCAAATTCCGACTTGCCTATCCCCTCCACCATGCCATCATCTCCCGGTCACGATAACGTTTTCTCTAAATTTCCTTATCTCCTTGATCTTTATCCTCTGCTCATCCTCTGCTCCATAAGCTAACTTAACTGTCAGAGATCCTTTGACTGGCACAACCCCCCCGTGTCAAGGACTTACACATTTTCTCGATCTGACGTATGCATCGGAGTATATTCGGGGGAACAGCTCTCCCGATCTCTGATTGTCTTTCTGTTTTGCATACTAGACTCTATCTTCCAGACTAGTACAAATATCAGTTTAGTCTTGCCTTACTAGACTACGCCCACTCCAGTATTAACATCAGCCCAGTCTTGACTTCTTAGACTGCGCCCACTCCATGCACTGACATCAGCCCAATCCTGACTTCCTGAACTGCGCTCACTCCAGGTCATTCATCCTGACGTAGACTTCTGCTGAAACTCTCTACCAGTTTAGCATCAATATCTGTTTAATCTTGCCTAGCTTGACAGCCTTTACTCTAGATCATCCTTCCAGACAAGATACTAGCTGACGTAATTCGGTGAATTTTTGGCATTAACATAGTTTACAGTGAGTTTTGTACCAACTATTAATTCCCATAATACTATATACAAATTATTCCTACTCAACAACAGCAATCATTTTAAAATATTTACGTTTTGGAATGTTGATTAAATAAGATACAAGAGTAAATTTGTCCAATTAAGTGCATTATGTGGTACGAAAGTCGCAACTAAAAATAAAAATAAAGGAAGAAGAATAAAAGGTAGCTATGGAAACATTTCCGTTGAAAGCAACATTTATAGAAGAGTAATAGAGTGTGCAGTACCAACCGACCAATGAGCAGTCTTCACGAGGGAAACCCCACACCACTCCATTTTATTATAAGTATTCACCAATTATTATATATTTTTAATAATAAAAATAATTAATTAGGTTGGAGAAATGAAGAATTAATAGAAAGTAGTGGGTGGTGGTGGAGGCGACAATGTAGGCCCAATGTTGGTCACGTGGCGGACACCCTCCGCTTCACCTTCCAATTGTGGGTCCCTCTCTGTTCTCCCAAATAACCCTTTTCAACTTATAAGAGTTTTTATCTCACATCAAAATATTTATTCCCAATTTTGACAATTTTTTTTTTCTTCTTCTTCTTGTTAGTCATGTTATTGGCACTAGGCCCCTGAGTTTTTTTCTTTGGTAGATTACACCTTGAATTTTAATTTTGGCGGTGTAACTTTGAATCAATGATTTTTTTTCTGAAAGTTTATACCTTGAAGTTAACGGTCTTAAAAATTAATCAGAGTTTCAGAGTGTAATTTGTCCAATTTAAATAGTTCAGAAGTTCTAGTGCCAATAATTATAAAAATTAAAAATAAAATAAAATAAAAATTATATATTTATTTAAATTAATTAGAAAATACATAAAATTATATATATATTATAAAGACTCTAAATAATTTAAAAAATTATAAATTTTTAAACCCTCAAAAATTTAAATTTAACTATGTATAACCTTCTTCTCTTTTTTTTAACTTGCGTTATAATTTTTTTTTTTAAATTAAAATTCTTCGGTGAATTTTTTTAAAAAATATTTGCTACTTGATGATTTTATTTCTTCATGTCTTAAATTTTTAACGAAATTTATGAAAAACTAATAACTTTTGCTGGTTTAAAATTTTTATAGTTTAACTTATTTCGAGTTTTTTTTTATAATTTTTTGTAAAAATTTACAATGTTTAAAAATAATTTCTAATTAATTTACAATTTTTAATCTCTTATTATTTATTTATTTATTTTTTTATATGGCATTGACTCTAGAACTCCTGAACTATTTTGAGTATATTTGACATATTACACCATGAAAGTTTTTTTTTTTTTTAACCTTATTTGTTTATGGGTGTAAAGTGCAAATACTCTTTATTTAGGTGTAAATTGCCAAAATTAAAACCTCAGAGCGTAATCTGGCAAAGAAAAAAAAAGGTTCAGGGAGTCTAATGCTATTAACCCTTACTAGTTTATAATTATTGACGAGTATGGTAATGATAGGCACGTTTGAGTAATTAATCACAATTGAGTTGCATGTGCATACATGTACTTTCTCTATACATGTTCATCATGTTTAGTGTTAATCATAAAATATTATTGCTTTGTTATATATATAAACCTAAGTAATTTATTAAAATCGAAATACGAGAATATAACAAGAATAATTACAAAAAATACAAACAACCTTTCTATAACCGAGCGAGACTCAAAAAAAAAAAAAAAAAACCCTAGTTGAATGTAAATGTATAACGCAATTTTATATAGCTTATGACCAGATTCAATGCAGCTAAAAAGTGAAGTAAATGTCATAACTTGATAAACACATACTACAACTACAAGTATGGGGTAATATTCTATTCCTTGAAAAGAGTTATTATATACGTGTTGACTCACAGTAATTACAGTGTACACTGCGTGTTTTATCCTCCAGGACAAGGAAGAAGGAAGGCACATCTAGCTTTACCATTTTTGGCATATGCGTTGGAATAATCACCACTACAACGACGTAACTAACGTGCAATTCCAATTTAAATATTATTGGTCAACCTAACATCTGTCTACGCTTCTTCAACTATCTCTCTCTAATATTAATATACAGTTGGGTCAACCTACCTCCCTCCCTCCTCTCTCTTTCTTATTAAAACCCCAAAACTCTAAACTCATAACCCCATCACAAAGCCATGGATACAGACGAACAAGCTCTTTTCCAATCAGATTCAGATATAGATTTCAGCTTCACAAGCTGCACCTCTGCCGCCACCTTCACCACCAGTGCTCGCACTAGCTTAGCTCGTTCCAGCTTAACTCTAAGCTTCAACGAGTCACGTCTCTCCACTCTAACTATTCCTTCTTCTTCCACTCCTAATCTCCTTCCTCGCCCCCACCGCCAATTCGACCCCCAATGGTCCTCCATCAAAGCAGCCACTACTCTCTCCTCCGACGGTAAACTCCACCTCCGCCATCTAAAGCTCCTCCGCCTCATCGGCGCCGGCAATCTCGGCCGTGTCTTCCTCTGCCGCCTCAGAGACGACGACGGCGACTCCGCCAGCTTGTTCGCTCTCAAAGTAGTGGATAACAATTCTCTCTCGTCCAAACAACTTTCCCAGGTCAAAATGGAAGCAGAGATTCTCTCCGTGCTCGACCACCCTTTCCTCCCTACTCTCTATTCCCACATTGAGGTCTCTCACTACACCTGCTTCCTCATCGATTACTGTTCCGGCGGAGACCTCCACTCTCTCCTCCGCAAGCAGCCTATAAACAGACTAGCCATTCGCGCCGTCAAATTCTTCGCCGCCGAGGTTCTCGTGGCGCTCGAGTACCTCCACGCAATCGGTATAGTTTACCGCGATCTCAAGCCGGAGAATATTCTGTTACGCGACGACGGCCACATTATGTTGTCCGATTTTGATTTGTGCTTCAAGGCGGAAGTAATCCCATCTCTAGAGAACAATAATGCCGCCGGAATTCGGAGAAATCGGCGACGGTGCGGTTGTTTTGGGAGAGATGGAGGGGTGGAGGTGAAATCGGAGTTTGTGGCGGAGCCGACGGCGGCGTTTTCGAGATCGTGCGTTGGAACGCACGAGTACTTGGCGCCGGAGTTGGTGTCCGGGAACGGTCACGGGAACGGGGTGGATTGGTGGGCGTTTGGAGTTTTGATATACGAGATGTTGTACGGGACGACGCCGTTTAAGGGAGGGAGTAAAGAGAGCACCCTGCGCAATATAGCGTCGAGCAGGCAAGTGAGGTTTCCGGAGGAAGAAGAAGGAGAGAAGGCGGAAGCGAGAGATTTGATAGAGAAGCTTTTGATGAAGGATCCGAGGAGGAGGCTAGGATGCGCGAGGGGTGCAACGGATGTTAAACGACACCCGTTTTTCGATGGGATAAAATGGGCGTTGATTAGAAGTTACAAGGCACCGTTGGTGAGAAAGGGGAAGAAGAGTAGTCATGTGACGCAGCACGTGCAGAAGAGACGGCGGTTCTCGCGGTGGTGGAAGCTTGTATTTAAAAAGAAAAAACTCATCTTATAATTATTTTTGTTTTTCTTTTGGATAAAAAGAGTTGAAGTTAATATTAGGAAAGGAGTCGTAAAAAGAGAATAGGTAGATATTTGAGTGATGATTGTATATGAAATGGATCAAAAATATACATGTTTTTTACATACATACATTATATTGTCTAATCCCCAAACTTTCAAAATCATGTTTTAACAATAAAACTCATGTCTTCATTTTAAAAGTGTATCAAAGCCAGATTTCATTCCGAAAAATGAATCTAATTTCTTAAGTGTTTCAATTTTTTTTTTTTTTTATTTTAATTATGAACAAAAATGACCGTTTGTGCAGTAGTTGACTAATTTGTTAGTGTGTCTATTAAGTAGTGGCTGTAGAGATTTTTTCATAAAAGCAGTAATATTGTTTTTGAAGATCAATTAAAACAATTTAACTTTTGTTTTGTTACTTTACCATCAGAGTCTCCCGAAATCTTAGTAGCTAAGCTAAATATTAATATTGTATTGGAAAATGATATTTTTGTTCTGTTTTTTTATTATG
>WUAT03000004.1:1544865-1555129 GCA_010015005.3 Ulmus americana
GGGGGGCAAAGCGCAATTTTGAGCAAACAATAGGGGGCATCGGCGCCAATTACTCAATATTTTATTAAAAAAGTGGTAGAGAGATAATATTTTATTAAAAAAGGTAATAAAAATAAATAATATTTTATTAAAAAGGTGATGGAGAGATGTAATATTTTATTAAAAAGTAGTAGAGAGGTAAAATTTTATTAAAAAATAACGGATAAAACGTCTTTGAAATAGTACCCAAATAAAGTATTAGGTATTTTAAATACACTTACATGTTTAATTAAGGTATTTGAAATACCCAACCCAACAGTGGCAATATATTGTATGTTCAATAAAATGAATCAAATTAAAATTTAAAAAACAAACAAAATTAATCTTTTAATATTCAAAAAACAAGAACAAATACCGCAGAAAATCAGATAAATAGAAGATAACCATACCTAAAAATAATAATTAAAAAAATTAATTCATTATAAAATGAGAAAAATATATAGAAAAAAAAAACATTAAAAAAAAAAAAAAAGACTAGAGATATGTAAGGTTAATATTCTATTAAAAAAAATATAAGATTAATTTTGGAATAATTAAGACACTTAATTATTTTATAATTAAATTTGAAAAACCATTTTTATGGTGCTTCACATTTTTTGTTGTTAGAAGATTAAAAAATTTAAATAACCAATTTTATTGTCTTTACCAAAAGCTTATTTTAGGCAGTAAGCCTCCTACTAGCAATTCCAAAAGGACCCTTGGGCTATGAGTGTTTAAAAATCGAAAAATATGAACCCTTTCATTCGCCAAAATAATCTGTTTTTCACAGCTTCAGTGAGAGAGCGAGAGAGAGCCACGATCAAAAGAAAAGAGAATCATCACTACCTTTACTCTTACGACTAGTTTCATGCTGCTTCTTGAGCAGCTGCTCTATCTTGAAACTCGGCTAAAGTGACACCAAGGTCAGAATATCATCTGATCGGGAAATATTATCGCCACTAGCTTGACCTATAGCTACTGCCAGGAAACGTCAGGTCCACTGGACATGGCACGAGCCTCGGCCAGAGAAACAGCCACGGCCAACATCATCTGCTCCTCAAAACTCTCGGGAATAATGGGCTGTGGAACATTTTGAAGGCCGTCCTCAATTTGATCGGGTGGCGGTAATGCAGATACACAGCCAGCATCTTCTGTTGTATCAGAGCTTGCATAGCTAGTTCCTGCTTCGGCTACCTCTGATCCATTATTGTCAACATTCCATTCTCTATCATCCCTTGTTAAGGTCATCCCGACATTCGAAGTCACATCAGCGGGGCACACAGCGGATGGATAGTTCTCAGCATCTCTGTCTACCCTGTTGTAGAACCTGCTAGTGCTAGGAACCATATTGAAGTTTGAACCATTCCCCTCAGGGTTAATAGAGGGTTCTACACTCATTTGCTGGCGCTCTGCAAGGGCAGCTATTGCACAAGCTAGACCCCCCGATGGTGATGACGATGATGAGCCAGCAGCTGGAGCCATGGCTGTCGAGTTATAGCAATCTTCTGTAACATAAGTTTCTGAAGGAGCAGCATCAGCATAGGTTGGTCTTCTATTTCTGCCATTCTCCTGTGTAATGCAAAGATAATTTGAGATCAGAGCAGTACAAGTCGAATGTAAAAATTAGAAATAAAGATTGACAATAATTACAAAATTAATAGTTCTAGCAAAAACAAAAAAAAAAAAAAAAAAGAAATAGTTAACTGGACGAATTTGACCGTTAAACATATGCATCTCATATCTAAGCTCTGAGTGCTACCTATGCAAGAACTACCACAACATCTTTAACATACTGAACCATCAAAACCATTACAATTCTTTTGGCATGTTTCTTCTATTTAAGATGTCTATCACCAAAGTAAGGACTTCGGGTTATTATGCATATGCTTCTTCCAAAGACTTGCAAAGATACAGGCACGTTAAAATTTACAAAAACTTTCAAAGAAATGAATGAAACAAAAAGTGTACTAAAAAGTAAATTAATGTTATTATCAATAAATATATTCCTCCATTGTCAGATCTTCATATTCTATGTTTATTGAGATTTTGTAAAATATTTAGGATGTCCAACAAACATTCTAAAGGTTCAGCCAACAACAAAATAACATCTATGACTACTAAACATGAGCTTCTAAACAGAGCAGTTAGTCAGAGTTCCTAACCCTTTTCAGAACATAAGCCTTCAATAATCCCCACCTTTATTCACTTTCTGTGAAAATTAAATCAACCATATTCAAAAATATACCTTTCCTTGGAAGCACCATTACTCATTATTGCATTGGAAGATAGACCAGTTACAGAAACTAGCCCCCCCCCCCCAAAAAAAAAAAAAAGAATGAACAAGATAGTTTCCTTAGTGGAAGAGCAACTTGAAACTGATTAGAAATTCTACCTGAATGGAAAGCCAGATCGCTTCCATGACCATTATATCCTCAAGATCCACGTCAAACTCATCATCCCTGCAATTTAAAATTTTAATAAACTAGTTGCCATAACTTGTATATAAGTTAACAATTTATCATCCACAAATCTGGAATGGAAATAAGTACTGTTGTAGTTGGAGAACACACACATGTTATATTCAATTGGGAAAATATAATTTTAGAACCATGTGGCTTGATAAAGTATCGAAAATGACCCTAAAGTTCTTTAAATATCAATTATAACCCTAATGTTTTATTTTATTATGTAATAATACCCCAATTCAACTCACTCTTCTAATGTATAATTTTAACAATAACAAAAATAATCTTATTATTAATTATATTTTACCAGTTTAAAGTATTAAAAAATAGATTACTCGAGTTATTTTTACAAAAATAAATACTAAAAAATTAAAATTGAGTTGATTTAAACTACTGTTATGTACTAAAATATAACACCGGCATTATAATTGATATTTACAGAACCTCAAGGTCATTTTTTATAATTTGTCAAATCACAGAGTACTAACATGAGGTTTTCCCCACTCAATATAATCTATTTGAAATCAGTTTGAAGGGTTATCATTAATACACGTCTTACAAACTTAAACAGAATAAGACCATATTAGGAAGTGCATCTTAAAAAGCTTAATTACTCATTAACAAGAAGAAGAAAAACACAACATAAAAGACAAAAAGAAAAACTCATATTTCAAACCCATCATGTTTCAAGATAATTGGGTGACTCAAAAATCAAAGAAAACAGCCCACCTGTTCCCCCTTGGTTGCAATGGTTGTCTAATCGTTGAGACAGCACATGAGTCTTGAGAAGAAACAATTTCTTCACCTTCAACATGAGATGTAGAAGAAGAAACTGTCAAAACAAAACAAAAACAATTAACCACTTCTGAAATTCTGACATTTGTAAACATGAACCAACATCCTACTGAAAGGGATACCATAATCAGCCTCCACTGGCGCCATGTCACTGCTTAAAAAATTTAACTCTTGTCTTTTCTGCAGTCTTTCTTCGTCATCCTGGATTTCTTGCCGCCGCATTCTAATTTTAGCTTCTATTACACGTTGTTCTTCCTGCAGATTTAAAGACAATTTAGATAATATATGGTAAGAAACATAAACAGAGCAATTAGCCTTAATAAACTACAACTTTAGCTAGGAAAAGGGAACTCTTACAATTTGCTCTAGACCCTTCTCTTCCTTTGTTTTCACACCCCGGTATTCCACAGCATAATTCGAGGTTTTACAGAAGGGACACCTTACAAAGTTAAGTGGGACAAACATAGAGATAAAATAAGGAAATAAAGACAGCTACCAAAGTCATTGTTGAGGTATGGTAATAAAATCATCAAAACTCAGAGGATACTGTGTAGGACGTGCTGAATTAGGAACCTTCATCTGCAAAAAACACTCTGGGACAAGAAATGTAAAATTATTATCCAATCACTAAATTGAAAACCACCCACAAGTATCAGTTTTTAAAGCTAAGTCGCTAATGATGGATACCTGTACAAATTCCTTTCATGCAACATCTTGATCTGTTGAGACTTGGATAATACTTCAAGAAGAAAAAGAAGAAAAAAAAGACCAAAGAGCTAATAAGAAGAAGAAAAAAAAATAACACTCAAGCAACAAGAATTACAAAGTGAGTATTTATCGAACTACATCAGAGATAATTGACAAATTTGGTTTTCAGGATCCTTTCCTGAGTGTTCTATGATAAACAAACGGAAATTAAAGAGAATATAGTAATTGCAATTTTCTCCACGGACCAAAATAATAAGACCAACATAGTTCATTATGGAAAGAAAAAAAAAAAAAGGAGCCAAACTTTTGACGGAAAAGTTGTTCAGCTTGTTACAGGATTAACTAGCACTAAATATGTAAAATTTTGAACAACTTTTCCCGCATTTTGATTAAGTTCTTTAAGCAATCAATGGAGCGACATACAGTATCATGCAAGTGTGCATGTCTCTATGTGTGTGAAAAGACTAATAAAAGGGTCATATAGAAGTCAAACCAGAAAACAAATTGGGCATTCCTCAAGATCACAAGCGCATTCTTCATCTCCAGGAAAGCATGGAGCAAGCTTTGACTCGAGTATCAGCTTCCTGAGCTTCTTCTGATCCACATCTTTATGGTGATAAAGCCCCTGAGGTCTTGTGTACTTCTCCTCAACCACCTGCCTTCTCCTTCCAAGTTTATTACCCATCCAATATGATTTTAATGCTTCTTTTGTTGCTCTTCTTCTTCTTCTCTAATTCTTCAAATTTTTAAAATCAATCAACCACAACAAAAAGCACACCTAAATCTCTCAAAATAAACAACAATGGTACACACTTAAATTGATTTGACAACATATCAGGCAAAAAGCCATGATATGATTTCAACAAGAACTGTTGACAATTATTTTACATCGTAATCACACACCAGAAATTTAAATGTTGTTGAATCTGCCACATTTGAAGGAGAAGAACGTCCAAACCATCCTGTGAATCATTAAACCATAAAAAATCAATCTATATCTAGTTTTCAAATTACAAAACTATTCCCAAAACCAAAAAAATTAAAGAAACAATTTTTCCCTCTGGCCTCTCACCATAAATTATAATAGTACAGGAAAAACCCTAGTACAGACTCACTATATTAATACTTGTGAACTCAATTAAATTTACCCCAAAATGTAATGTCATAAAAATATTGCCAATCATTTTGAACATGACATAAAAAGAGAATATTGAATAGAAGACCTATAGCCATACAAATGCCATGCTTTTCAAATGGGAATAAACAAGAAAGAAAGCAACCATTGCAAAACAACATACATCATCCACTCATGATTTTATAGGTAGAATCAAAAAGATGAACTATACTATTAACTCTAATATCTTCATTACAGGACAAATCGGAGTCTTGAGGTTCAATTAGCAATACATCTCTTGAAAATCAATGGACATGAATGCAAACAAAAATTCAAGGCATAAAAAATTCAAATGCATGCTTTTCAAATGGGAATAAAAAGAAAAAGAAAGTAAATGTTGCAAAACAACATACATCATCCGCTCATGACTTAGTAGGCAGAATCAAAAGGATGTAACCCTAATATCTTCATTACAAGATAAATTGGAGTCTTGAGGTTCAATTAGAAATAATTTGCTCCGGAAAATCAATGCATATGAATGCAAACAAAATCAAGGCATAAAAAATTCAAATGCATGCTTTTCAAATGGGAATAAAAAGAAAAAGAAAGTAAGCCTTGCAAAACAACATACATCATCCGCTCATGACTTTGTAGGCAGAATCAAAAGGATGTACTATACTAATTGAACCCTAATATCTTCATGACAAGACAAATCGGAACAATTTGCTCCAGAAAATCAATGCATGGCTATTCAAACAAATTCCAACAATTCCCAAATTCACCCAAAAAAATAAAAATAAAAAACTTCCATCAAAAAATACCAGATAACTAACAAATGAAGGAAATGGCATAGATTCGAGAAACACTGTGCTATCAAAGGCGCTGTATAAATCAAAATCAAATCGAGAGAGACAATGTCATGAACCCTAATTTCTTAGCTAAGGTCGCCGATAGGTTCAAATTCGCAACAATCTGCGGTCAGAAATAAGCCGAAATTATAAAAACACAAACAAAAAGCAACAGATTGAACCTAAATTCTGAATTCACCTCCAACGCTAAACTCCAAAACATTGAGGGAAAGAAGAAAAAAAACAAAGCAAATTATGAATAAAAGACGAAGGCACGCGTTTCAACAAAAACTCACTTTATTGTTTAACGCTAATCAGAAGTTCAGACAAAAATAAGCAATCCGAACTGAAGGCCAAACGCAAACCTCAAATTCTCAGAAATTTTAGCTAAGCGAACGAAAATACTTCAATTCCAGAGAAACGGAGAGTTTCGGAGGAAGGAAATGGAGACGGATAGATTCGCCTAGATGAAGAACACGAACATCAGAGCTCTCTATCGTAGAGAGAAATGGATAGAGAGAGAGAGAGAGAGAGAGAGAGAGAGAGATAATCTATCAGATAAAGATTTTTATAAATTTAATTTGATGTTTTTCTTGTTGGTGTTTGTTTCCTGGGAAAGTTTGTGTTTGTTTCGACGGAACGTTTTGCGCGAGAGAGAGAGAGAGAGAGAACAAGAAGCAAGGCAGAGGGGGACGATGGACTAGAGTGGTAGACGAGGAAAGAATCATCAAAGGTGAAAGAGGGAGCCGGACCCCGCCTCCTGCTTTTTCTTTCACGCGCCCTTCTACTCGCGTTCTTTCACTCGCGCGCTGTTCCTCACGCTTAATTCAGCACAATTTTTTTTATTTTTTTTTGAATAAAATTCGGAATAAGTTTGATTCATGTCTTTTCCTCTTATTTATTATTGACCCAATAATCCCTAAAAAAATAAAATTGAAAAGTTATTTTTTCCTTTTTAAAAAAGGGAGTATAGCTATTTTTTAAGTTTTTTGTTTTGGGTACAATTAATCCTTGTACCACGTCCCTTAAATGACTCAGGTAACACGGTAAAAACTCAACACTAACTTTTATTTTAATTTTTTATATGAAAAATTAAAAATTCTTTTTTTTTTCTTTTTTTGAGGCCAAAATTAAATAAAAAGTTCGTTAGTTAGTTCAGTTATTTTCATCATTTGAGAATTATGATTCAAAAAGAGAATAACTTCTCTCTTTTCCACCTTCTTCTTTTTCATAGGTCAAAACTAAATCAAATATTGTTAGTTTAGTATGCTCGTCATTCGAGAATCTTGATTCAAATGAAAGACAGCGTCTCTCTTCTCCAACTTCTTCTCTTTTATAGGCCAAATCTAAATAGAAGGTCGTTAGTTCAGTTATCATTCAAATAGAAGACAGCGACTCTCTTCTCCACCTTCTTCTCTTTTATAGGTCAAATCTAAATAGAAGGTCGTTAGTTCAGTTATTATTTTTATATGAAGCGAATATTAGTTGAGATAGAAATATATATATATATATATATATATATATATATATATAATAATAATAATTTTTTAGATATATTTTCTAAACCCTATATATATATATATATAGAAAATATATTTTTTTATTTTTAGATAAAAAAATTAAAATAGAAGATCATGTGTTGAGTTTCTACTAGTCCATGTAAGATATTTAACGTAAGTTAGTCTGAAATTGTCATTTAGCACAAAATTCAAGGAACCATTGATGCCAAACAATTAAGCCCCTCGGCTTTATTAAATTTAACCCAATTATTTTTTTTTGGAAAACTTGGCTTGAAAAAATCTTGATGATTTTTTTTTACTTTACTTTTGCAATTATCTATTTAAACGCATGAAATTTTGGAAAAAACCAACCCTGTTTTCTATTGCTTCAATCTATATATTAAATATATTTTTATAAGTTATTTTAAGATTTTTTTAAGGACATTTTTTGACATTTTACAATTGTTTCATATAGAATTTACAAAACAAATAAGGTTACGAATTAAGAGGGAATAGAAACAAATTTTCAAACAATTTAAATGTTTTATAATCAATATCTTTTATTTTAAAAATTTATATGGATATGAATATGGATAGAAATGTGAACAATAATATAATCTTATAAATAAAATAGTGAAATTTATAAATTCTTAAAAAATCTATATTTATCCATTAAAAAAAAAAGTCTATATTTAATCAATTTATGATACAAAAATCTAGTTTAAGTAATAAAAAAAAAAATTGCAATTGGTAATTTCATAAAAAATTTCTCTTTCAAAAAAAAAATTCATAAAAATATATATTACGTTCTTTAAATTTAAATTTGATTTTCAAATTTCATGAATCCAACTAATAATTGAATAATTTGATTTGGTCATAAGCATTGGTCTAGTGGTGAAAAAAAAAAATCAATATAAATGAATTCAGCGGGTTGGTAGAGTCATCTTCAATGAAAACACAAGTTGGTAGTGTTACTGTCGACCTATGGTGCGTTCAATAACCTGCAACCAAAAAAAATAATAATAAAGGAACTTGTAAGCTTTGAGATCAATAACGTGGCAAGAGATGGGATTGGAGCCGACCAGTAATATGGCCAGTAATAAGGAAAAATCTCCCAACATCATTCATTAATAATTGACTTTAATATAGCCTTAATTTAGAGCCAAATAGAATATACACTTTAATTGGAATCATGAATCCAACTAATAAATAGAATCATTTAATTCATGTAAAAAAAAAAATAGAATCATTTAATATAAATTAAGAAATAAAATGACACTACAATTTTTTTTTTTAACGTAAGTTAAAAAAACAAAAATCATATGGTAAAACAACCCCTCCCCAAAAAATGATTGGAGTCGAATATTGTATGTCCATTTAGTTAATAAAAAAAAATTTCTCTCTTTCAAAAAAAAATTAATAAATAAATAAAAAAGTTTCTAAATTAATTAATATCTCATTCA
The DNA here is from genome assembly GCA_010015005.3 of Ulmus americana. Classification (NCBI taxonomy): domain Eukaryota; kingdom Viridiplantae; phylum Streptophyta; class Magnoliopsida; order Rosales; family Ulmaceae; genus Ulmus; species Ulmus americana. The sequence continues at coordinate 1,553,776 of WUAT03000004.1, forward strand.
CGTAACACACAAAAAAAAAAAAAAAAAAAAAAGATTGAGTGCCGGTAACGCTCCATAGAAAATGAGTCGGCATAAATAGCTTGCATAAAGCAAGTTGGAATGGCTCCTAAAATGGTTGCCTTTGTCTGTAGTTCTGTTTGCATTTGGTCTGCAATAGCAAGCCATTAAATTGGTTGACCAAAAGCTAAATCCCCATGACCTTTACTTTAGCTGCATTACACCAAAATTATATATAAATCATTAAAATTTACGTATATAAATCTACACACAAGACTAATAAAACTATATTTTACCATATGGAGCTTATTGTTGTTCTTCTTCTTCTTTATCTATTTATTTCCTTAATTTTGGGATCATTTTTGTTTGGTGCCTATAAAAAATGGGCAATGCGTGGTGTTTGTTTTATCCAATTTTGTTAAGGACGGTGTGACCTTATATATTTGGATGTGCTCTTCTCCCATGTCATCCTCCTTTGCCTAATGAAACCTAAACCATATTTTACTATTAATCTCTTTTAGCTACTACAAAAAATTGTTCTCAATCAAGCTTGGCAGATGGCTTACCATTTTGAATTTGGTAAAACAACTATATATATTTTTGCAAACAATAAAACTTTAATTCTAAAAGTAAGAAGTCTATTTTTTTTCTTACTTTTTAAGTAGGAGAAAGAAATGAATCTACTTTTATCCCATCCATATACTAATTTTAGCAAAAATGAGTGTAATTAGTATTTTTAGTAGGTTAAATTATGACAAATTATATTCTCAAATGACAATTTTGGTGCATATCATGTTATAGACGTCTCAAAATTTAAAAGGACAAGTACACGCCACTTTTTGCTAATGGAAATTATTCATAAACAAAGTTCATACACACTCAATTTTTAAATGACAAATATCATGTTTATACCATTTTGTATTTGTCACATGCACAGTGAGAAGTAGTTGGCACCGCTAAAAGTTCCATTGATTTGAGTGTTGTTACTACAACTGTAGGATAGAAGTTAAGGGGGTAGTAGTAATCCAAAAGAAATGGAAAATAGGTTGTTTTCGGATAATCAAAACCATTGATCGGGAAAGAGGTAGCGGGAAATTAGTACCTGTTGGTCCGTAAGGCAACCGAGAGGGGGGGTGAATCGGTTGTTCAAACTTTAAAAACGTTTTAAAACAATTTTTCTAAATGATAAAATCCTTTGTAAAAATGCAAATTTAATTTGTGAAAAACCGAAAACACTTATCTTTGCAAATTAATATAAAATGCGGAATCTTAAATATTAGATTAATTTGCGCAAGATAATTTACTCAAGAACATAAACAAATAAATGTAAATTTAAAGAGTAAGAGTTTAGAGAAAA
>WUAT03000004.1:1592914-1604846 GCA_010015005.3 Ulmus americana
GGATGTCGTCTTGACCAGGAGGATAGATCGACTTTGGAGGTTGCAGAAGGGAGCGAGGAGCCGAGGCGAGGGACTTCCAAAAGTGTCGAGGGCTGGATTTAACTAAAATGATGTTAGATCTGGAATTTTGGCTTGTGGGTGTGCCGGTTATGGTGGTTTGGTTAGTGGGTGTGCCAACTCAGGGGATGGATTCTTTGCCGAATATGTGGTTCCGGCACAAACAAAAACCTTCGCTAGAATAGGGACAGTTGGGAATGGAGGGGTGGAGAAGTTTGTTTCTTCGAAGCAAGTGTTGAAGTCTAGTAAACTAGCTACGAGTGGAAAAAGCATGGCTAATTCTGGGTGGGATTATGGGAAAACAAACTAGTGCAAAGATGTTTTTCGGGAGGTGGTTTTGGTGGTTCCCGTTATCAGAAGGCGTTGGTGACAGCTCAGCAAGGTGCAGTTAAAAGGAAGACGAACTGGTGCAAAGCTATTTTCCTGGAGGTGGTTTCGGTGATCAGAAGGCGCTGGTGACAACTCAGCAAGATGCAGTTAATGAGATAGCGATTTCAGCTCATCAATGTGCAGTTATTGAGACAACGATTTCAACACATCATGATGCAGTTATTGAGAAAACGGTTTCAGCTCATCAATATGCAATTAATGAGACAGCGGTTTCAACTCATCAAGGTGCAGTTTACGAAACAGCAATTTCTACTCATCAAGGTGCAATTATTAGGCCAGTGAGTTTGGGGGGTTTTGGCCAGCGGCACACGGGTTCCAATGGGTGGGTGGATCATTGGTGGTTTCTGCAATCCTCTTTGTCGTTTCTTTGTTGATTTCCATTGCTTTATTTTGTGTTTTGTTTGATTTGTATTGTTTATATTTATATTGTGTGGTTGTTTGTGTCTGCACAATAAGTTTCGTAGACTGTTTTCAAGTTGATAGTTTTCTCACCTAGTCTTTAGGGATTGGGTTTTGCCCAAGACCTTTTCAATAGTCTTTGGGGATTTTCTGTCTGCATACGGTGGTTATTGTAATCTATTCTCATATGCACAAATTTCAAATTCGATCAGATCGAATTACCCACATGAAGAATAGGATTGGAAAGAGCCAAATGAGTGCTCGAATTATGTGCATGTTTATGGTGGTTCTCTGGGGTTTCATCCCAGATGAAGACCCCAGTGCATGACAAATTCATCCGACTATCATTGGGCATAAGTGATTATCCATCTTAAATGATTTTGAAGTTATTGCTATAAGAAACGTATGTTTTTGTATTATTTTTCAACTTATTGTAATTGTACCATGTATGTTATATGTAATTGCTTTATCTTAAAAAAAATTAAAAAAAAATTAATTAAAAGTTGAGCTATTTAGAGTGTTGTCGTGTTCCTCTACACTCAATTGCTTTTTTTTTTTATTATTATTATAATAAAGAATGAAGAAAAAAAAAACTTTGGAGATGAACTCAACTCTTGACCCCTTTTAGTTTGAAAAAAAAAATATACTCTTGTCTTGACCCTTGTAAACCTTGTCCTTACAAATACACACAAATCACTCTTTCTCTATCTACAAATATTTTACTCTCTCTCATAAAATGGCTTCAAGAATTATGAACCTTTTTTTTTTTAAATGGAAAGAATTATGATCTTAACCTTACTGTCTTCTCTTACTCTAGAATCTAAAAGGTTTGAACCCCTATTTTACTCTTGAAAGTTCAATCGAATTAGGGTGTATAAATACGATGTGCCATTATGCTTTTTTTTCAACCAAAAAAAAAAAAAAAAGAAAAGAAAAAAGCTAAAGGCAGTACCTTTCAAAATAACAAATCCTAAAGCGACCACGAGTTATGATATAAATAACGACTTGTATTTTTAATGATCATCACAAGAAATGCAACTCTTTTTTTTTTTTTATAAAGAATCCTTTATTATTGTGTTTGAAGATAATAACCAATTAATACATCTCTTAATTTTACTAGTTTAAGCAACACTAATAAAGTTCTATTCAACTCTATCTCGGTGCTATTTTCTCAATGGGGTGACACCGTGACCATAATCCATAACATAGAGATTTCGGGCCTGATTGAAAACATTTAGAAAAGGTATTAGTTTTTAAATATTTGCGCAAAATAAAGTTTTGAATTTAGTTTCTGTTTGTAAATCTAGAATAATCATTTATCTACGTTCTCAAGAAAATTGCATCGCAATGAGGTGACAATAATTGCCTTTCAAAATAAATCCTCCTAAAATGACTCTGACGTTATAAATAAGGACTTTGTATTTTTAACAATCATCTCAATAAATGCATAGTTTTTTTTTTTTCTTTTTTTTTTTGGGACAAAAGACATTTATTATTGGGGTTGAAGATAATAAGAGTTTTTATTTAATTTATAATATTATTTTAAACTGATTTTTTGTTTAATATTCTTAAAATAATTTTTATAATAAAATCATATATAAATATTTATTTATTATAAAGATGGTAAGATTCACACTAAAAAATATATATACATATATATAGAAAATGGTATTTAGTTTTTCCGAATTTAGATTTAGTTTTTGTTTGTGAATCACAAATAATCATTTATCTACATTCTCAAGAAACTTGCATCGCATTGAGTTAAAAAGTTTCAAGAAGAGATAAAAACAGGTCGTCGTCATCTTCCTTTTTTCATTCTTCTGTCTTCCTCGTTCGTACCTATACATATATCAAGATATGTATATATGTATATATAATCCAATACCCTTAAGTAGACTAACAGAGAACGAGATGACAAAAGAATAGGAATGAACAACTGATGTTGCTTTCTTTCACCCTTTGATTTTCCAGGCATGAGCAGTCCTAGGTCCACTGGCAATGCCCTCGTAGTATCGGGATTCCAGAGTTTGATCATTCCAAGCTTTGATGAAGTCCGTAAAAAGTTCGCGAGCAGACTCTGATGACAAGTCAGAGAAAAACACCTTCTTTTCTTCTTTAAGCCAGGTTGCAAACTCGTTGTTCTTTGCGAAGTAGTCATCATTCGATAGCTCCTGGATATCCAGTTTCTGGAAGACCAAAAGGAAAGGAAATCACCAATTCAGCAAAACAAATGCAATGTTTCAGCAGCCAAACAAATTCCAAAATTCCAACACCCGAAATTGCTAGGTACTACTAACAAATTAATAAGCCAAGACACACTTGATCATAAATTTTACAGAATTTTAGTTTCGAAGCTTCATGTTTTATAGGTCACCAAACAAATTCCAAAATTCAACATCCCAAAATGGCAAGGTGTTACTAGTCAAAGCAACAAGCCAAGTCACACAACCCACTTACCATCCACATTTTAACCAAACTATGACAAAATAAGATGCACCTAAAGCACTCTTATCTCAAAGCAGCTTCATTAAACAAGAATTCTTTCAACTAACACGCCTCAAAGGAGGGAACAAAGTTTGTAAGTTTGATAAACCACAATCAATACATCTCCTATTTGTTCAAGAAAATGGTCACAAGGTATTACGACAAATCATAACCAATGTCTTTTATTTCAACAAAGTTTGCAAGTTTGATAAATTCTAATCAATGAAGCTTCTATTGGTTCAAAGCACTGGATGTGATAACAACAGCCAGACATACTGACATACCATTCCAACTTTGGCACAAGGCTTGCCGTAATCATCTATCATTCCAACAATGGACCATCACTAGTGCATTTAGAATTAGAGGATCCCTGCTCATTTTAGCTCCAACTATGACTAGAGTTTAGCAGTTTTGAGCAATACTGGCAATATGCCTAGCTGAATGGACTTCTACTTTTGCATATATATTAGAGACATTAAAGCGTTTGGCCCTTGACTTGTGTTTATAGTCCCCCATTTTAGCCACTGACTTCTGACTTCTGAAATTGCAGCAATTTGGCCATTTCCAACACAAATTGCAACAGTAGTCATTCCGTCCAACTCCGACTATTTTGAAGCGTTTGCTCGGCCATCCGCGTATCACTTAACGCCTCAAAATGGACAGCTTTGGATATAATGACCACTATTGCAACAAGTTATGTCAAAAATGGCCAAATCGCTGCACTTTTTACAAGTCACTGGCCAAAGTGGAACCATAAATACAAGAGTGGCCACCGAAAAAATTACTCTAACTATAAATTAAACATACATAAACATCAAACATTAAATCTTCATGTGTTGTGTAAGACACTTACCAAGTGGCGAGTCCCTTTGCCGTGTTTACTTTTGTGCTTGTGCTTCGATTTCTTTTCTGAAATAAAACAGCAATAACACAAAACCCTCTTAATCATTACTTCAAATAAATGATATATTGAACACAAAGTTACAAATAAGTGATACCTTTATCAGAACGGTGTTTGGAATGCTTATGTGAGCTTTTCTTGTCCCTTTTCTTCTCCTTCTTATCACTCTTTCTAGTCTTCCTCTCCTCATCTCCACCTGATCTATGCCTCTTGCTCCTACCCTCATCTAAATTTCACATCAGAAACACAAACCAATCACAACAAACAACTACAGATTTCAATGGAAACCCTAAATTTACTCGAAAAACCCTAGGAAACTGAAAGGGATTTGAAATCGTGATGAAATACATATCCATCCAATCAAGTACGTAACACATCAATTCAACAATTGACAAGAAAACACGAAATAATTTGGCGTGTACCTTGGGAGGGTGGAGAAGAAGAGCTTCGCTTCCTACTCTTCTTATCTTTCGATTTCCTATCGCTTTCCATTTGAAGGTTTCAGAGAGAACCAAGAAAATTTGCTGTCAATCGGGACTGGGTTCTCTCCTTAACTTTGTTCAAACGAAACGACGTGTCGTCGTTGGGACCACAAAACGACATCGTTGTTTTGTCTCCTTCTTTAGGGAAATTACATTTCGGTATCCTCAATTTCGACAAAATGTCATAAAAGACCTCTGGTTTTCAGGAACTATCAAAACCTGTCACTTTTTTATACAAACTTTACCATGGTACCCTAGAAAGCGGTTTGAAGTTTTCATTTTGTAAAACTAAAAGGTACCAAAACGTACTTTTCCCGCTTCTTTATATATTTTCGCAGTACATTTTATGAATTTTAGAGAATATTATCACGTTCTAAAGTGAATGCTCATTTCAAACTTAAATAGTGGGAGGCAAAGAAGAAGGTAAGAACTAAGAAGTGACAATATTCACTTTTAGAATCAACAAAAAATAATTTTTTATTTTTCAAGTTGTGTTAATAGTCGCGCAGTCCAAATTATGTAAAGATTTAAATAGTTAATACTTAATAGTAGTATTAGATTAATAGGTAATAAAACTTGTACCAAAATCAACATACTAGAACAAACACAAAATTATAATGCCATCCCCTCGAACCAATAACTAATACTTTTGCCAAAGGAAATTGAAAGATTTTGGCACTTAACAAGAAGTTACATAGAAGAAGCTACCCAAAAAAAGCTTTCTAAACAGTTCTCTCTCTACCTGATACTGAACTATACCACAAGGGCATAGTTTGCTATAAATGTAAAATTACTAAAACAAGGCAATATCATCTCCATAAAAACTAAACACAAGTTTTGGAAGACCGACTACTAATCCCGCAAGCCGTTAGTCTGGTGGAGCACCCGGACAACCCAATAGTTAATACCTAACAATAAAGAAAAAAGCGGGTTAGAGGCTTCGATTAGAAGACAATTATGCATGATTAAGATCAAATCTCCGGAATAATTGAGTCAGGGCGTCAAGCAAAATCATGTCGTCCAAGAAAAGAGAAACAATACCTTAAATGGAATCTTAAGGGCATTTTCTTTGAACGTAAGAAGCTCCATGCTCTTCATACCTGTTAAAGTGCATTCACATCCGTCAATAAAAAGTGTTTGATGAACATTCAAACTCGACTTGGGTTACCATTAGATTATACTTACTCAGATTTGGAGAACCACATTTGCTGGAATGAACCAAGAGAGGCCAATATACTCCCGCCGATCCAAACACTGGGAAATGGATGTCAAAAGAGTTTTGGAAACCGAAATTACATGAATGAATATAGACAAAAGATTATTTAACTAGAATTAAAGAACATAAGCAAGAGAGAAAGAGAGAGAACTACAAGAATATAGTGCTTGAAACTCAATATGGAGACTTGAAGGTAACCTACCTAAATCGCCGTTCTGTTGCATTTCCACTTGCCAATACTTTAACTCTAGCCGCTTGCGGAGACTCCTAAATATTGAACAGTAACACTTTAGCAATATGTACTAGAAAACAACTTATATTCCTTTACATTGCTAAGAAACTCTTAACATTAAGCAGATATCCAACCAATATCAGAGATATTACTACATTTGATATAAGATCAATGTTTGACAAAGAGTAAAAATAATTCGGAGAAATACAATTTAACTCAAAAAGAAGTAAGTTCATAGATCCCACAATTTAGGTCAAGCTAAGAAAAAACGTTAGCAAATCCATCCTTTAGATCATTGAAACAAAAAGAGGTAAATATAGGCAGTTCATTCAGTAAAAATACCTCTAGCAAATCTTTCTCAAGGCGTTCTTTTAACTGTTGCATTGATGCTGTACCACCAGCAAGCTGTAGAGGATAGAAAACACAAACTTAAATACATTTCAAAATTATGAAACACAGATTTCACATCTAAAGAGCCCCATGAATTTTTTTAGGACAAATTAATAAAACAAACAATATGAACAGTGCAATAGTGACTATTTATAATACACTACGAATTAATATAACAATAATCAGCACAATTATATTATAAAAATAGTAATTTCTAACAAGTTATGCTGCCAAAAAAACAGATTTTTCCCTGCCCCCAACAAAAAAAAAAAAAAAAAAGAGAGAGTAAAATGATAGTTCATGGACTTTACCAGAATGCTACTAAATAATTCTCTCCGGATGTCCACGTCACACTTGTTAATACTCTCTATCACCTAGCAGCATAAAGAGAAAAAAGTTAACCGTGAAATTTGGGTGAAAAAGGTATTACAAGGTAAAATTAGAAAATAATAAAAAAAATAATGATAAAAAAAAAATTAGGCATAGAACTTACCATTTGAGGCAACCCACGAACAGAAGGAGCAATTTCCGCAAAACTCTCCATGCCAGGAATTGTCTGCCATATGTCAAAAATAAATGTTTGATTTATAAAATTTCCAGAGAAAAGAAACACTTAAAGATTAATATTGACACAACACATCAAACCACATTGTTCATCACATGCAACCATAAACCATTGACATTGAAAATACAAAGGATAGAACAAGAAAAAGTAACCCTTCCTGCTTCCAAAAGAAAATTTGTAAACTTAAAGCTTATTTAATGGAAGCCAGAAGCACTCGCTTCTTTCTTAATGAATGATTGTTTCGTCACTCTTTCTTTTCTTTTTCTTTTTTTCTTTATGAGTTTATTTATTATGGGGATGAAGAATAAGGAAGATTTCTAAAAGACAAATAGGAAGCTCTCAATTGAAGGAAATAGATGACAAGCACGTTAGTAAATGCAAATGCAATACATCCCAACACTTCCAGAGAAAATACAAATGGCAAGAATCTTGTAGATTTAAAGACACTACCTGAGCCAAAGAAGGGTTAAACAGTACATCAGGTATCTTGAATCGATCAGAACCGATTTCAATTGTCCTGCATTACGTATAAAGAATAAAGTGACTAAATCTTGCTATTGTAATACTAGAAATGAAAACAAATCTAAGAACATGATAAAACAGCACATATCCTATCACGTGGTGACCAGTTAATAGTACCCCACGAGTAGGAATTGATCAAGAACATAACCAAGCACTAGGAAGAAAAAACATAAATCACAACCAGATCAGTAATAAACATTAGCAGATAGAGAGTAAAGTATAACTCACTGGCCATCAGGAAGCTCATATGAGGTCATTGGAATATTAGAATATGAGGTTTCTGTGACATCAAAAATATACTATCAGAACCATAGTATGATCAACCTTACATTTTTTTGAACATACAAAACATCAACAAAGAATATTCAAGGAATTGTATAACTACACACACACAAACATATATATATATATATATATCCTTACAGATATGAAGTGTGAATCTCAAAATCTAAAGCACCAGGATGAACATAGCCAATAGTACAGAAGAAGTTACAAGTAGAAGAGACGGGAAAAAGACAAACCATCATATGGTGTGTCTGGTGCTCGGCACACGCATTCCTTGATATCACTAGAAATAACCCTCTGCAAAAACAGAACATTAAGCAGAAGTAAAAGCAAAGCAAATTTTAAATATCAGACATTACATTTACTCACAAACCTGGGAATAGAGTCTGTAGCTTTCTGTTGTATTCGGGAAATCAACATCTACTATCTACAAAATTCAAATAAATGAACATAAGTTGTAAATATGCAAGCAATGTTTGCATCTAAGAATATACTGTGAGAGAAAGAGTCAAGGTAAATCATCAAGAATAAACAGGAAAAAGATTCTAGAGAAATGTTACAGCATCAATTCAGAAATTAAAGAGAATGAATAGGCAGAACACCAACATATATAACAGAATTTTGATACTTATCAATCCATGCAAGAGATAAAAGGTCATTATAAAGGTATACCTGAAACTCCCCAGGTCGTGTTTCCTTTCTCTTAAAAGAATATCTAGGTTTAATCTACAAAAAAAGATATTGAAGCAATTATAAAGCCATAAAAATAGCAGTAACTTTAAGAAATTGATTCCCTTTCAAAAGAAAATTAGTAATCACTTACCGTTATACCTTTGCTTTCCAAACTTTTTGTCAAGCAATCAGTAAGAAATTCTCCTCCAATAGGGGAAGACAACACAGCCTGTAGTTGAAATAGAGTAACCAGTAATTTAAGAAAACAATAAAAAACAAAAATGTAACAGTAGGCAAGCTTCACAATGCATTATCTAGCATGTGCTGGTAATTTCTTTTCAAATAAGACTCATTAATACAGGGCATACCTCCTAAACAAGTACCACTCATAAACATTTTATGACACACAGAGAAAGAGAAAGATCCACCATTAGATAGAGCTAAGAAAGCACCTTTTGAAGAACATAGCCATCATGGACTGGAGCAACTGTAGTCGAGCCTCCACCACTAGATAAATTTAAATTATGGGTAATACCACATTAACATTGTGATCGTCAGGAAATTAAGTTAGAAATAGATAAAAGAATCAAGAATCCAGAGTAAGAAGAAAATATTAACAGCTCATCAAGAATGTAAGTATTTAAAAGAATGATAAACCTATTAATACTAGTGTTAGAGCACAAGCAGTTGAGGATGCTGAGAATTATGTATTGTCATACCTATCCACAACTAATGAGGTAGCACGACCTGATGCAAAAGAAGTCAAAACCTGCATCTCAAAAAGGTTCCAGTTAGGGTCGAGAGAGAAATAAATCTTTTAAACGGTGAAAGAAAGCACAAATATTTATATTGTACTACAAATTGGTGTCAAAGGATGTACTAGAGTAGGGACATACAGCATTCTTCGCCAAAAATAAGGCAGGAACTTTGTACTTTTCAAACATAAGCTCTGCTGTCCTGAAAAACAAATTACATTTAATTTAACGAGGAAAAAAAACTAAACAATGCATAATGATTCATAAGCTCTACAAGGCTTCTTACGTGCGGAGCACAACCGAGACCAAATGATATCTCCACTGAAAAAATAAATAAATAAATAAGCAGGGGCAAATCACCTCTCTCTTTGCAGTTGAGTGTTAAAAGATGGTTCTGCTAGTAGCATTGGGTGCTCTTTAGGATCAACCAGTAGACATTCCCTGGAAATAAAATCAGGAAAGCCTTAGTAATAGAAGTTTCAATATGGGAAAACATCTCCTTCTTCTTTTTTCTTCCTTTCATGGAGAAGCAAGGGAAAGCCTTCAAGTAATAGGGTACGAGCTTGATTCCAGAAATTCAAGTAGTAGATTGAGATGGATAGCATCATCCTATACTATTAAATTAAAAGTTAAAGGCTGAAAAATAAAATAGAATCAAACTTGAAGAACTTCGATGTAACACATCATTCCAAAAATCAGATGGCCTCATTTTATTGATCATCCAATAAAGTCAGGAAAAAGAAATTGACAAAAAAATATAACAGTGAAACATAAAGGACAACATGCCCTAATCCCTTGTTTTCATCCATCACGTGAGTTCAGATACCCTATGTTGAGAGATCAGGCAAACATATCACTTGAACAAGACTCAACCGAAACTTTGAAGCAGAAGCATATTAATTTATTGAGATGCGGCATGACCAGGCCACTAACAAAAATTCACCTTCAGAACAATAAAGAACAATTGAATAGAAATTATCAGAGACACCAGTTAACAATCAGTAGCCACCTGAAAGCATGGTCCCATATGCTGTCAACAAGCTCCCAATCAGCAACAATTCCATCTTTTAAGGGCGACAGCACCTGATACGACCAAAAAAGATTATTAAACCTAATAAAAAGAATCAGTCTAAAATTTATATCACAACAATAAAGAGGAAAAACTGACCTCCATATGATCCCGGCGAAATCCTAAAGCTTGAGATCCTACATACAACTTTCGTTTTGCCTTGGTTTTGTCAGAATCGGGAGTCTTTGCATTGTTTTGACCCTCCCCACCAGAACCAGAGTTCTTTTCAGCACTCGCAACGTCGTCAACCTCCATTTGATCAATAGCTCCAACAACCTTAACAAACAAAGAAAAAGATAGATCAAAATTAATTGTTAGTCCACATACATGCTAGACACATAAAGATAAGTCAAAATTCAATTATTTTAACAAATTACAGGACAGTTCTACTTGCATCTAGTGACAAGCTTTAGCACATTTATGGGTACCACCATAAAAATACGTATCATAATCCTAAGCTTCAACTAAGTTGAAAATTCTACCAAAATACAAAGAAACTAAGTATAGGAAAATCAAAGTGGAATTATCCATGAGCTCAAAAGGGTCAAATTTTCCACTAATAAGTGAACAACAACACTTACTGATGGAAACACAGCCTTGGGTGCATCTTCACCAGCATAACCAGCTTTGCAGGTGTGAGAACCCAGATCAATTACTATAGCTGAAACCTCATCTGCATTCTCAAACAAACCCAAAAGAGAATTAACAAACACCACTTACACAACTTTCAAATATGTTGAACAAAATGACAGAAAGTAATCTACTCACCTCCTCCGTACATGACTGAAGGTCTGAGAGAAAACCAGAGAAAATGGAACCACAAATCAACTGAAACGAACAGAGGAAAAATTCCCAGAAAGTAGAATTTGAAACCCACGAAGGAAATTAACAGAAAATAACAAAAAAGCCAGTTTTTGACACTTGGAAGTATTAAAACCCTAACATTCCAAACACAAAAACCCTAAATCCAAAACCTTCAAAATAAATCCTCAGGAGAGAAGAGAAACCTACAGAAATTCGTGGGGTTCCTTCCTTTTCTTTGTTCGAGCTCAAATTTGGGCAAAGTCTCGAACTTTGCCGTGTGAGAGTTTAACGAGTGTGAGGACTCGAGACGAGAGCGCGAGAGGGAAGCTGCGTTTTGACCACGTGGATAGGAGCACTATGTTAGTCAAAGTATTTAACGACATGTCGTTTTAATTTACAAACGGTGTGACGTTTATACTCGGGGTAATTCACTCGTGGGAAATTTTTTGATCTTATAGAGGGGATTGAAAAAAATCCTATCTTATTATATTCTCCAAAAAAATATTGAAATATTTTTTTTTCTTATTCTAATCAAAATCTTATTCTATCATATTCTGTAACCTTCATCACCTTTTACATCATTTTATCCTATTTTATTATCTTACACACTTAGACTCTATAACATTTTACATCTTACAAACATATATCGTACCACATTTTATATTATATTATATTATTAATATTCTCATTACCTTTTACATAAAATATT
>WUAT03000004.1:1687509-1697600 GCA_010015005.3 Ulmus americana
TCGTACATAATATAAAAAAACACAAGGTATTACCTATCGAAGGGATAGTAATTTTAAAAGGAGATTGAGACTTAAAATTAATTAGTATTATATAGAATAACACAACTTTTATATAAAGTTATAATATAATTACATGGAATAACACAATTTTTATATAAAGTTATAATATTTTTTATATTTTTTTAATGTAGGACTATTTTTAATATATTTTCTCACGTTTGGACTTGAAGTATGAGTATAATAAATGACTTTTAAGAAATTATAATAAAATCGAATATAATATTTTAAAAGAATTTCATAAAGTCAAATTAAAAAATTTGTAAGATACACATCGATTTAATTAATTTGAAATAAGTCAAAGACCTAATATTAAAAATAAGCACACATAGGCCTAAAAATCTTAAATGAAAAATTAAAGATGAAGACATCAAAAATTTTTGATGTCTTATACCATATTATAAATAGAGAGTAGGTCTAGACAGATTAATATTTTAATTTAAAAAAAATTTGTATTAAATGAAGTAATTCAATGACGTATACGCTTTTCACATTTTTCTAACTTGAGAGTTGAGACCACTTTTAATAGTACTTTTCCATTCTTTTGACAACTACACCAAAATACACTTCACCCTTTTTCGGAAAATGCCTTCGGATAGGAAAGTACAAATCTCTACCAAGCATCTTTGGAAGTATATTCTCCGACTACCAATGGGAACCCAAGAAAATTAAACCAAAAAACTTGATAGAGAAGAACAAATAAAAGTCCTTAAAAAAAAAAAAAGCAAAGAGAGAATGTGTTGCATAAACGAACGTGAGTGAGTTTCCTTTTAAAAAAAATAAAAATAAAAAAAAACGAACGGGAGTTCCGCCACTCACTCAGTTAAAGGGCGAAACCAATGTACTGAAATTGACATAGAAGATTTTCTATATAAACTCACCACTCCTCACCTATAGATCTCACCCTTTATCTCTCATCCCATCTCTCTTCTTCTTCTTTGTCCTGTTGTGATCTTACTTTTCCAGATTCAGGTACACCCATCTGGGTACTCCAAAAATCAGTTTTTCTGTTTGCCCACGTCCGTACATGTGTTCTTTGTTTGATCAGAATTTGTGGTTCTTGTGATTGATTTGATTTTTTTTTTTGTTCACTCTTACGGTTTGTTTTTCACAGAGGGAGGACTGAAACGAAGCAATGGCGAGTAGGAATCTGGAGAAGTTGGCGTCCATAGACGCTCAACTTCGGCTTTTGGTTCCAGGAAAAGTGAGTGAGGATGATAAATTGGTGGAGTACGATGCTCTGCTTTTGGATCGTTTCCTCGACATTCTCCAGGATTTACATGGGGAAGATCTCAGGGAAACAGTGAGTTGCTGATTTTGATTGTTTTGAATTTAAGATGTCTGAGATTGGTTTTTGTTAATACCCATTATGCTAAAATTGTAAAATTTTTAACGGCAACCGACTAAATTCGTGTTTTCTATGAGAAACATGAATGTTTATGTATAAACTCAAAAATCCAAGTCATTTACATAGATCATTTGATTTGGGCAGTTTTCTGAGGATTGGAAATTTTGTCCCTTTAAAATCTCAGTTTTTATTTTTATTTTTTGAAGAAAAGAGTCAGTGAGTTTCTTGCACAAAAAGATGAAATTTTATGTTTTCTCAGCCTTTGATTGATGCTTTACTAAGTTGTGAAATTTTCCCATTCCAGTTTTATTTGGTTCTAAATTTAAGTTTGATTAGTTTGAGACATCTAAGATTGGTTTTTGTTAATACCCATGATGGTATATGGTATAATTTGCAAGTGCTATTGACTAAATTCTGGTCTCCTAAGAGAAACATGAATGATTTTCTATAAACTCATTTACCAAAAAAAAATGATTGGTATAAACTCAAAAATCTAAGTCAAGATTCTGGTAGATCATTTGATTTGGGCATTTTATTGAGGATGGAAGTTTGCCCCCTTGAAATCTCCCTTTTGTTTGAAGAAAAGGGCCAGTGATTTCTTAGCACAAAAAAATGAAATTTTATGTTTTCTCAGCCTTCAATAGATTTTTCACCAAGTTCTGAAATTTTCCCATTCTTTAAGTTTTATTTGGTTTGAATTTAAGTGCAGCTTTTAGGTCGCATGGTATAGTGTTTTGTTTTGTTTTATAAAGAAAAAGGTTTATGGCCCTTTTGGTTCATAATTTGAATAGTCGTATTTGGATGCTTTAGAAATTTGTGCTTGTGAGTCAAAGTGTATTTGAATTCTAAAAGATTTTATTTTATTTTATTTTTAAAGATTTGCTAAGCAAGAGGATTATCTTACTCTAGATAGTTTCTTTATCGAGTTTAATTATGTGATTTGTGATGCCCATTTTTGTACAGGTTCAAGAGTGTTATGAGCTTTCTGCTGAGTATGAAGGAAAGCACAATCCACAGAAGCTTGAGGAGCTCGGTAGTGTGTTGACAAGTTTGGACCCAGGGGACTCCATTGTTATTGCAAAATCTTTTTCTCACATGCTTAACTTGGCCAACTTGGCTGAGGAGGTCCAGATTGCTTATCGTAGAAGGAACAAGCTCAAAAAGGGTGATTTTGCTGATGAGAACTCTGCAACAACTGAATCAGATATTGAAGAAACTCTCAAAAGACTTGTGGGTGAACTGAAGAAGTCTCCTCAAGAGGTTTTTGATGCCTTGAAGAATCAGACTGTAGATCTGGTCTTTACTGCTCATCCTACACAATCTGTTCGTCGATCTTTGCTTCAGAAGCATGGAAGGTTTGCTCATCATCTAATACTGTTGTATTTTTCTTGTTTTCTATTTCATCCAATATATTCCCTGAGATATTGATATTTCAGCTTTCATTAATATATTTTTTAAGTTTTAGGACAAGGATAATTCTCTATTTCCCTTATTTTTTTGTCCATGTTTTTGTGCTCTCAGGATTCGAAATTGTTTAGCGCAGTTATATGCCAAAGATATAACTCCTGATGATAAGCAGGAGCTTGATGAGGCTCTTCAGAGAGAGGTATCTATCAGCTCCTTTTTAATCTATCCGAGCTTTCATCTTGTTCTATTTTCTTTTTAAAGGAAAATACAATTTTATTATTGAGGTTCTTGGATATTGCTTGTATAACTGTAGTTTTTTAGTATCATGAACTATTATGTCTCTTTTGAAATGGAATCAATCAATGGTCTATATTGCTGTTGTAACTATTTAATTCATCCCGTAAGGTTTTTCATATAAGAAAAAATGATCGGGTTGACATTATTGTTAATTTTCTCTTACTTTTGGAATTATAATTCATGTAGATTCAAGCTGCCTTCCGTACTGATGAGATTCGGAGGACACCTCCAACTCCTCAAGATGAAATGAGAGCAGGAATGAGCTACTTTCATGAGACAATCTGGAAGGGTGTCCCAAAGTTCCTTCGTCGTGTTGACACAGCTTTGAAGAACATTGGGATCAATGAACGTGTTCCTTACAATGCCCCACTTATTCAATTTTCCTCTTGGATGGGTGGTGATCGTGATGGTATATGGGAAAAATCCTTATCTAAATTTTGCTTATATTTCTATGTGAAGATAAGTGCTAACAAAATATTTTGAGTGTACCGAACTTGCAAAAATGGTATTTCAATTAGAAAAACTGTTTATATATTTACATGTCTCTGTATGTGTGGTAATTTACTCCATTTCCAAATGCTTTCTATTTCTTTTGGCTGGGTTTGAAAATCTCTGCTGCTTTCAATGCAGGTAATCCGAGAGTAACACCTGAGGTCACAAGGGATGTTTGCTTGCTGGCCAGAATGATGGCGGCTAACTTGTACTATTCTCAAATAGAGGACCTGATGTTTGAGGTACTTGATAAAAATGCTTTTTGCAGTCTTCTTTATGTTTGTCTATTTTTGGATTTTGAACATTTGGTTTTCTTCTGCCTCTTTTAGTTGTCCATGTGGCGCTGCAATGATGAACTTCGTGTTCGGGCCGATGTGCTCCACAGTTCCTCTAAGAAAGATGCAAAACACTATATAGGTAATTATTGATTCATGTGGTTACCAATTGAATCTTGTTTGTTTAAAATTTTTTTTAGAGAACATGTTAACCGTGAATTGGTTAGTTTCTGTCATTGTATTGTGTTAGTCATTGCCTTTTTTTTTTTTTTTTGGGGGATGTAGAGTTTTGGAAGCAAATTCCCCCAAGTGAACCCTACCGAGTGATTCTTGGTGATGTAAGAGATAAGCTATATCAAACACGTGAACGTTCTCGTCATTTGTTGGCCAATGGGTACTCTGATATTCCTGAAGATGCAACTTTTACCAGTATTGAGCAGGTGTTGTGACTTCTTTATTGTCAAAAGAGTCTTCCTTCATGTCTTAAACTTAGTGACTATGAAACTTTCTTGTCTTAGTACTAAATGGATTTTTTTTTTCTTCTTGTTTGAGTAGTTCTTGGAACCTCTTGAACTCTGCTATAGATCTCTCTGCTCTTGTGGTGACCGGGCTATTGCCGATGGTTCCCTTCTTGATTTTCTGAGACAAGTGTCCACCTTTGGACTTTCCCTCGTCAGACTTGATATAAGGCAAGAGTCTGACCGCCACACCGATGTCATGGATGCCATTACCCAACACTTGGAAATTGGTTCCTACCGAGAGTGGTCTGAAGAAAAGAGACAAGAATGGCTTTTATCCGAACTCAGTGGCAAGCGCCCTCTATTTGGCCCTGACCTTCCAAAAACTGAAGAGATTGCCGATGTCCTGGACACGTTCCACGTCATAGCGGAACTTCCATCAGATAACTTTGGAGCATATATCATCTCAATGGCAACTGCTCCTTCTGATGTGCTTGCTGTTGAGCTCCTCCAACGGGAATGCCATGTGAAGAAACCACTTAGAGTTGTTCCTCTATTTGAGAAACTGGCAGATCTTGAGGCTGCACCAGCTGCTTTGGCTCGGCTATTCTCAATTGATTGGTATAGAAACCGGATCAATGGAAAACAAGAAGTCATGATTGGGTACTCAGATTCCGGGAAAGATGCTGGACGTCTCTCTGCAGCTTGGCAGCTGTACAAGGCTCAAGAGGAGCTCATAAATGTTGCAAAGGAGTATGGTGTGAAGCTTACTATGTTCCATGGTCGTGGTGGAACTGTTGGAAGAGGAGGTGGGCCAACCCATCTCGCCATTTTGTCTCAACCACCGGACACTATTCACGGTTCACTCCGTGTCACTGTTCAAGGTGAAGTTATTGAGCAGTCATTCGGAGAGGAGCATTTGTGTTTCCGGACACTTCAGCGCTTCACAGCTGCTACTTTAGAGCACGGCATGCATCCTCCAGTTGCACCGAAACCTGAATGGCGTGCCCTTTTGGATGAAATGGCAGTTATTGCTACGGAGGATTATCGTTCCATTGTCTTTAAAGAGCCCCGATTCGTCGAGTACTTCCGCCTAGTAAGCATTCAAACAAAGAGCTTTAAGTACATTTCTTGCTATCCTCTTAAAGTTGTTTAACCATTGTATGTGTATGTCTCTAGGCTACACCAGAGTTGGAGTACGGACGGATGAACATTGGTAGCCGTCCATCGAAGCGGAAGCCTAGTGGAGGCATCGAATCACTTCGTGCAATCCCATGGATCTTTGCATGGACTCAGACAAGGTTCCATCTTCCCGTGTGGCTCGGCTTTGGAGGAGCTTTCAAACATGTGATCAAGAAGGATATTAGGAATCTCAATATGCTGCAAGAGATGTACAATGCATGGCCTTTCTTTAGGGTCACCATCGATTTGGTTGAAATGGTTTTCGCCAAGGGAGATCCCGGTATTGCAGCTCTGTATGACAAACTCCTTGTTTCCGAAGAGCTCTGGTCCTTCGGAGAGCGACTGAGAGCTAACTTTGAAGAAACTAAGAGCCTTCTCCTACAGGTAAAAATACTAAAGATAATCTTTTATATAGATATTATATCACGTTTCAAAATTTATTACACTTTTTACTAATTTCTAAGTTTTCCAAGATCCTTCCTTCTCTATCAATTTTTTTCAGTAAACATGATTTGATGAACATAAAATTGATGTTTTATTTGGAAAAACTCAAACTACAGATGTATTTATTGGTAACATTATCCCATTTTCTTGTTTTAGCTAAAGGATTGTTATTTGCTTGGTTGTCTGAATGTTTGCCAAACTGATTCACCTTTTTTGTGATGTTTTTAGATTGCCGGACACAAGGATCTTCTTGAAGGTGATCCTCATTTGAAGCAAAGACTCCGCCTTCGTGATTCCTACATCACAACGCTCAACGTTTGCCAAGCCTACACGTTGAAGCGAATCCGTGACCCGAGCTACAACGTCAAGGTGCGGCCACACATCTCCAAGGAGTTTATGGAATCGGACAAACCGGCTAATGAACTTGTAAAGCTGAACCCAACAAGTGAGTACGCCCCCGGTTTGGAGGACACTCTCATTTTGACAATGAAGGGTATTGCTGCCGGATTGCAAAACACCGGTTAGATCTTCGCGTGTCCTTCCCTTATCTGCTTTGCTTTGTAGTCTGGTTTTGCCAAACAACAACAAAATAAAAATAAAGAAACGATACACATAATGGACCGCCTTTTATTGTCGGTCTTTAAGGTCGAATTCTGGGCGATCTTATAAACTCGTGTACGATTTATTGCTGTGCTCGAAAACTATTAGAAGCCAGCATTATAATTATGTTCACAGAGTGTTTATCAACTGAACAAATCGTTATTACGCTTTTAATTCAAATTTACCAAGATCTTCAAGTTTGGTATGTCTTTGGCCCTCATGCGTGGCATTGTTAATTTTCGTTTCTAGTTACCACTCATTTTTTAGTTTTTAGTTGTTATTTTTCTCTGAAAAGGAATGCATTCATACAAACAGCCAAATAGGATCAAATAGCAGAATACATGGAAGACTTATCCGCCATAACAGTCAGAACACTCTGAGGTAGATCTGTGCCCCAAATTATAGACGAAGATTCAATATTTTGCTGCCTTTTCTAGATGACGAGTAGGAAAATTCCATAATCTATGAGCAAAAGAGACTCCCCTAAAACCCTCACACGAACATTCAACAAGAACCTCATCAATCAGAGTACTAAAATCACAAAGATTAGAAGAGCCCTTTCTTAATCACTTTAATCACCCCCAAGCAATCTGAAGCAATAGAAAACGGCAGCTAACCTGAGTCTAAACATAATTTGATTGATTCTTATTCCTTTCTTCGATCAAAACAAGTACATGAGTTTGGTTTCTAGAGAGAAATTACAAGAGAAAGTTCTAACTCTCCATAATTTGAAAATTGAGATGAACAGAATGCCGTAACATTTCTACATTACCACTATTTATAGTATTGCTGCCGTACCATTTCTACATTACCACTATTTATACTATTGGTGCCGTACCATTTCTACATTCCACTATTTATAGTATTACTCATAACTGACTTCCTAAATTTTAGCCAAGTTGCCCTTAAATCCCACTAACCATCGCTACGTCAGTATCTTCTTTTAACTGCCTCCTTTACTTCTGCCTTGGACCATCTTTCCGTCCGAGGTATAATTCTTCCTTCTGCGCTCTTCTAACATCCGAGGATCCCTTTGAATTCCCTCAAACGACGTTGTTCTTCTATAACCCTTTTAAGACTTTTTCTCCACATTGAACATTTAAATCTTTGCCACGTGTCTTTTGAAAAATGCTCCCAAACATTCCCCCTTTTATTTGTGTTATTTTGCTAAAAAATAACAAAAATAAACAATTTGAATTTCAAACTTTTTTTTTTGGTAATTGAATTTCGAACTTAATTGTTTGATCTTCGTCTGCTTGTCATTTCTCTTTGGAAACTATTCGCAATTTTCAAATTTTGAAATAAATACTTGAAATTTGATCATTTAGTCTTTTTAGGTTTTCACTTCGCAAACTCTTGTCTTATTCGTCTTCAACCTCTTGAAACCCTCAAGGTCGCTCTTTGATTTCATTCCTCCAATGTCACATTCCCTTTCCAAATTAACTTTAATGCTTTAAATCGACCATGTCTTCTTTAACTGATGCTCCAATCAACCCCTTGATTTCTAGTTTTTGCGAGAAAATCTATCTTCCTGTAGAATGTTCCTTAGAATTCCTTCTCGAAGGCTACAACAATTGGGAGACTGTAGGGGGTCGGAATCTACTATTGAATTTCTTGTGTTGATGGAGCCACCGGCAACCTGTTTGAACTATAAGACAGATAAATCAGACGGTGAACGTGAAGTCCTTGACATCAGATGGATGTCGGCCAAAAGAACTCCGACGGTCAAGTTAGTCAACGGAATATGATGAGATCCAAAAGAATGTGTAAGAACATGCAAACGTTATCATGACTGAGAGAATTGGGCGCAGCGGTGGCGGTAGGCAAGGTGGGCTTGGCACTACGGCAGAGAGAAACCCAAGAATCTTAGGCAGGAGAGCCCTTGGTTGGAGAGAGGAGACAAAGAGTCTCAGATGCTAATTTAAAGAGATTTCCGAAGAAGAAGAAGATCAAGAAGCCCCCAAAGATGGTGTGTCTTTGCGTACTTAGAGGAGGGGGGAGGCAAAAAGGCTCATAATGGGGTAATGAAGAAGGTCTACCGTTACACCCATTATGAAGGGCTTGCCGTTGGACTCTACACTGACTAGTATGTGAGGAGTTACAATCTGATGGCCATAATGGAGTATTGATGGCCATCAATATGCATTCAATGTCACATAGCCCCCAAGGGGAGTTACGTAGTATGACCTGGAAGGTCAAGAGGCAAATGGAAGACGACCGTACCCATAAAGCGACCTGCTCAGTAGGATGCCCCGACTCGTGGGCTGAACTAGCCTGTAGGTGTGACCCGACTCGTAGGATGACTCGGGCCCGTACGGTGGGGTGTACTATAAAGTGAGCTGACCCATAGATTGGGTTGGCCCATAGAGCGAGTAGCTTGTGAAGTGGGCCAACTTAACGAATGGGCCTTCCATGAAATGGGCCATAGAGAGTGCACAATCAATTGGTAATGGACCTAAGGTGGGCCATGGCGTAAAGCCTAGGAATGGGCTGTCACATTGGAACCACGTGAGGGGCTGCGACACTAAACCCTACCGTGAAATGATGTGGCATGATGGCAGCTGTCCCATCAAAGGGGTAAAATAGTAAATAAAGATTTTTGCCCAAACATTTTTTCCCCCACTCTCTAAGTTTAGGTTTTCTAAGCTTAGAGAGTAGTTCTAGCCGATTGCGAAAATTGTATGATCGATTCACAATAAAAAAGAAAACAAGTAGCATGAGAGCTGTTTTTGTTTGTTGGAATGACATGCCACATGGTACTACATGAAGCAGGGGTGCTAGCTAAGTAATCGGACTCAACATGATATTGGACGCAACATGTATGAATGCTAGGCTCGACGTGTTGGCGTGCTAAGCCTGGAATTGTATTGTGGCAGTTTGATGGAATGGGCTTGTCGTTTGGATGAAACGACAAGTTGTACATTGGGATTGACCCTAATGCATGTCGTAGGTGGACAGACCATGAGGATGGGCTCAATTGACTTTGCCAGTCAATTAAGATGCCGTACATACTTTCATGGAATGAGTGTTTGGCATCATACTCGACATGATGTCAAGTATGCCGTTTGAATTGCAGAGTGATTGACTTGCACAAGTTGCCTTCAAGGAAAGGAATACAATGAGAGTCAACGCTGTGTTGAGTGCAGCCAAGGGCTAAATTTGACTTGACTAGATATCAAGTGAAGATTGAAAAACATCATCTTACTGTAGTTGTAAGTGTTGTGATGTGATCTAAAACGATAAGCAATTTAACCTTACTTATTGTCTAACCTTACTTCTTTTAATGATAAAGTAGTTATTTGCAAAAAAAACTTATATCTATAGTGGATGGATGGAATATAATTTTTATTTTATTAAACTAAAGATGTACTCATTGCATAACACTAAAGTTAATAATAATTCTAAGAGACTAAAAAATTCTCAATCTAATAAGACATATCTTTGACATTTGTACTTGGGTCATATTGGCTTAAATAAGATTCAAAGGTTGGTAAAAGACGGTTCTCTAAGTCACTTGGAGGTAGAACTTTT
>WUAT03000004.1:1715441-1726961 GCA_010015005.3 Ulmus americana
GACTGCAAATTTTATTAGTTACATATCTAGTCTTCTTTGAACTTTTCTTTTATATATATTTGTGGTGCAACTGCATTTGTACTGTAGATCTAGCTCATTATTTTTTTTATTGTCGAATACTTTTTCCCAAGTTTATTTTCTTTATTGATGAACATGCGATTCTCAAATTAATGTACGTGTTAGATGCTTATAATTTTTTAAAAATGAATGGCTTTTGCTTTTTTTGTCCGTTCTACCTACTGTATAAAAGCAATTATGTAATATTAATTTGTTTATATTATTCTCTTGTGCTTCAGGCCGATGATTATATAGTTTATCCATTGTATGTTATGTTGATGTTCTTTGCCTATATTTTTCCTTTTTCGTTAGGACCATTGCGCCTAGGCGATGGTCATTTACCGTTTCTCATCAAGAAACACCATTCAAAAAGGTTTGATTTATCTATTATTCCTTATTTTCAATTATTTTTTGCTATTTTGTTTATCTAATTATTGAATCTATACTGATTTAGACGTCAGAGTGACTTTGACCGATACTACTCTGGTATCAAGGTTTTCTTGCTCACTCTCTTTTTTATTTCATGTCACTGGTGCCCCAATTTTCTAATTGTAGACTTTATTGCCTCTACGCTAAATTTAAGGTAACATAAATAATTATGAAATTTTCATAATATTTATTAAAACATATAAAAAAATAATAAAGCAAGAAAATATAAATAAAATGTATCTTTATTTATTAATTAATTCAGAAATAAATTATAAAATCAAATGCTTGGAGGGCTCTAAACTAACCATATTCACATTCTCTTGACCAAAAACAAGTAGAATTAAAATCTCCACAAATGAAAAAATTGTTTGTTACCTGTGAATTCACATCAAGTTCCTAATAGTTCATGAAATAGTGCAACTTGCCTATGGAAACTTCGTTGAGTATACAACATAATAAACCAGCACCAAAAGACCATCTAGCCATTCTCTTAACTTTTCTGCATCGATTAGAATAGGGATATCTTTGAGAGTTTCCTGCTAAAGGAGAAATCAATTGATGCTTTTATTCCCATTAGAACGGAGACACAATAAAACTCACAAAACACCATTCAAGCTAAAATTATAAATGAAACCAAAAATCTAAACAGAAATTGAAAGAAACACTAACCATGACCTCAACACAGCAAGGTGAAATACCCAGATATGGGTTTTGTAGAAAGGGGTGAGGGTGGTCTATCGCGGTGAAGGCGGGAGATACTGAAGGGTAGGGGTGGGCACAGTGGCTTTGGTTGGGCAGACGGTGAAGCGGGAGTGGGAGAATGGGTTTGGTTTATTGTTTAATGCTTTTTTGTTTACTTTATAATTATTATAAATTTTATTTTTAAAAATAGACAGAAGGAATTAAAGCTTAGCATTTATACATAAATACCCTCACCATTTAACAATTTAAGCTCAAATACGAAAAAAATTGGATGGAGGGCCAAAATAGGCTAATTATTCACCTGAAATGGTTGATTTGGCGCATTTTGAATAAGCGTGGGCCAAATTGATTTTGCGGGCCCAGTTGAAGCACCATTAATGAACTTTTTCCTAATAATTATATTTAGAGAAAAATACTCCAGTGACCATCAACACATGAATATGATCCCAAAATGGTCATTTGTATCTAAAAATGATACAAAATAAAAATTTCAGGTCACAATGTATTCACCCATGGCTATTATTGCGTTTTTCTGTCTAAATCTATTCGATTTTGGCCATCAAATGCTTACATGGCAATACCCTTGGTATTTATACATTTTGAGCAATACCCCTATGTATTTTGTGCGAATTAGTGTGTAAATTTAGGGATTTAGTTTGCGAAATTATTTGGGGAAATCAAATTAGGAATTTTTATGGTGAAATTAGGGATTTTGTGAGATTTGGAAAAATCAAATTAGAGATTTTGATGAAAATAGATTAGCTTTTCAACTAACTTTATTCTATTTCTAGTGAATAATTTTAGTTAAGCTATAGTGTTTTTTTATGGAGAATTAACGGAAGAGAAATGATTTCAGCAAAACTTCTTTTTTTCAAGTTGTTCAAGAAAACCCAGAATCCAACAACATCAAACTTCATGACTGATTCACAACACCAGCCGAATTAGTCACTAAATCCCTAATTCGACGTTCTTTATTCTCGATTTTTACTATTCAAAGCTTAAAGAGATAGCAATGAGTTTTTTAGACAATCAGGGAATGTTTACTAAATTTGCTTCAAATTTCCTTTTCTAAAAAATTTACAAAATCTTTCCTATTCCACTGTAAACTACTATTTAGCCCATTCTAAAACAATTTACCATTTAACATTTACTGACATTACCAAAATTCCTCGAACTATGACCGTTCAGACCAAAAATTGGACACAAAAATGAATAATGACAATGAGTGAACACATTATGACCTAAAATCATCTTTTGTATCATTTTTAAAAATGGATAGTCATTTTGGTACCGGCTAAACAAACTAGTTGGATGACTGGCATTTCAATTCTTCAACGAAAAATACTCAAAATTTGCTCACTTATTTTAGTTTTGACATGAATAATGATAATTTAACATAGTCGAAAATTGCATTCATCTCATTAGTATGAAGTTTTTCATTACGAATCTATAAATATTTATATTATTATAATAAATAAATAAATTTTAACATAATGTCTTCTTTTAAAATTATATTTTGAGATCACTATAATGTTATATAAACCTTGTCTGTCGAGATTTGTCCTACATTGAGAATATACAAAACAACTTGAGGGGGAGTGTTAAAAATTTCCTACATTGGCTAAGCATGAGGATGATCCATGGTTTATAAGTATAAAATACTACCTCTATTGGTATAAAATCTTTTAAGTAAAGTCCAAAAGTAAAATCATGAAAGTTAAGCTCAATGTAAGTCTAGACGCAAAGTGGATAATATCAAATCAATGTAGAGTGTAAATGATTCATATTTTGTAATAACCTTAAGATACCCATGACTCAAAACTCTCTATTTGAATCCATTAAAAAATAAATAAATAAATAAAAACGCACTATCCCATAAGCTTTGACAAGCAACGACAGACCCAAGAATTAAATTTGGGGGCATATTCTAAAAAAAAAAATTGGAGGGACTAAATACATAAATTTTAAAATTTGAAGGTAAAAAAAACGCTAAAAAAAATTAAAAATTAAAAATTAAAAATTTTACATGTAAAACTTTATGGGGAAAGGCCGCCTGTGTTGACAAGCATTCCGAGTATACTTGTGGTCAAATAAGACCCGTATTAAAAGTTTGATCTTAATAAACTTTAGAAGAGTATTCCGGATTTTTTAAAAAAAATAAATGTAATTTCACATTATTTTAATGCATTTAAATATGTGATGATATATTAATTCAAACAGATCATATTATTAGTAAAATAAACTTTTGTTTTTGTTTTTTTTTGTAATTGAAAATGAACTTTCGTTTAACATATTATAAATAAATATTTACAATATAAACAAGTTATTGCATAACAAACTAGACGCATTAGTTTACGGAGATTGTTTTTTATAAGCTACAAAATCAAAATGTCAGTTCCTGAGAATGAGTTTTGTAAAACATTTGCCAACAAGGTAGAAGAACACTGTTAAAACTTCATATAAAAATCATGAGCAACTTACAAATAACTTATGTAGGTGCTAAGATAGTTATATGAACTGCAATTATTATAATAATGTACAATGACAATACAAATTCGAATATTTGCATATTTTACTTTATAAACAATTAAAAGACTAAGCAATGCCCTATTAACAGTTTCTTTAATCTGTTAGTAATGGTAACCTGTCCACGTAGGGAGAGCCACTTGTGTGACCATTAGTGTTCACAAAATCATCAAGCTCAACATCAGCAGCAACTGTTTCACTAGTTTCCCCGCCTTCATTCATCCTAGTATGAAAAGGAAGGATACGAAGTCGTACCTCTGTGTTTGAACCTACTCTTTCTGCCTTCAGTTGGTATTTCCGGATAAGATCGAGCTGAAGAGATATAATCCGCGCTGGCCTTGGCAGCAGTTCCATAGCTTCCCCTTTTGGGATTACGACCTGCTCGATAGCTACTCTTGCCTCCTGTAAAATGGAAATTATTAGGAGATCAATGACATTTACTTCAATGCTATCAATACTGACTACATATTAATTAAAACAATTTGTTGTGGTTAACAGAGTATTCTAGTGAACAGATTCCCTAACAGAATTTCTAAATCTATTTGGAACGGAAAGTAAGTATTCCAGAAAGGCTATATCTGAAACCATTATGCATAAACACTTGAGTAAAGCTCTTATTAAAGGAAAATTAATTCCTATTAATTATCAATTAATTGTAATTATCAATTAGGGATTAATTGAATTTATTAGGAATTAATTGCATTCAATTAGGAGTTACAAATTTATTTATTTGTATTCATTAGCATAGAAGTGTAACATCTTGTAATTTACCTATAAATACCTTATAATTCTTTATATAGAAATATTCACAATGTGACACGGTCAAGTCTCTCTCCCAATATATCAAAATATAGTCTCTTCTTTTCTCTCTCAATTTCTCTATTCATCTTCTTCATATTTTCTCCCTTTACAATATTAACAGCTCTTTTACTGAACTTACAAAACTGCCTTCCTGGAGTAGATTACCAGAGTTAAGAGTTCATTTTTTCATGCTATAGAGAAACTTAGCTTTTCAATGATGTGAAAGCCAAAAACTTGGGATCCACTCTTTGTTGTGAAGAAAAAAGGCTATTCTAACTTTACTCAAATCTTCTATTTTTTGTACAGGATGGAGCCAAGACAGAAAAAGCTATTCTATACCTTTTCTTTTCTACCATGGAAGTTTAATGGTAATCTAAGTTGAATGCTGTGAAGCTATCTATACCTTCTAGAAGAAGAAAAAAAAAAAGAAAATTGTAAATGTTCCCCATTATGTATATGTAAACTACCCACAACCTAATTACATTCTAAGACCTTTGTTAGGCTTGAGCAGGAACAGATTTTTACCAGTTTTGTAAGGCTTGAAAAAAAGCAGAGTTTATGTTGTTCATTCATGTTTTGAGCTCTAACTCATTTAGAAAGTTATACATCATATGACTACTCGGCTAGTGTTATCTTTATCGCATATCTTGCAGTGGAAATTCTTATAAAGTGAAAGGATAGAAACGTTAGTACCAGGCTTGAAGCACTCAAGGGAAATATATACATACATAAATACATATACAGAGAGAAGGACAGAGACAAAGACTTGTTGGGGAAATGAAAATGACAATGAAGAATCATTATTACCTCCAAAGCATCTGTCTTCTCTGATGATTTCACCAAATCTACTGATCTCAAATCCTTCAAACCATCTTCATGATCACTCAATAGAGCTCTAATCACCTTTCTTATTTGCACCAACGAGCTTGTCTAGAAGGAAAGAAATATCTATGGTGAAAATTTTGATGACGAAGAGTATAAGAGTAAATTGAAGTCTTCGTTACCTTAGCTACATAAATCGGTATGTCATGAGATTTGGCAGCAGCTTGAATCCGGGCATTCTTCTTGAGCTTTGACTGAAGAGCAAGCATAGCATCTGCCTCACTGATATTATCAGTTATGCGAATAGCAATATCATCTAACTTCAACTGCTTTATCCCTTGTATCACGCTCGCCTCAAGGATCTAGAGTAACTGCTTGTTTTATGAGTGGTATGATCAAATCTTATATAACAATGCTAAATATTTTCTCATTATTATCTTATCTGTTTTATTTATGTCATTTCATTAAAATAACTTGCATTTACATTATATATTAAAAATGTAGTCTTGGTCACTGGAGTTATAAATGACTAATTATAACCCCTGAAGTTATAAATGGCAAATTATAATCGCTCATAGGGAAAAAAATGGCATCCTAGTCCTTTAAATTTCAGCAACATTAACTAGTCGTTTCTAACTTTCAAGACCAACTTGGGACTCATGACCCATTTAAGGCACCACCTGTCCATTGAATCCAGATATTAAATACACAACTATGATATCACATCAATAACGATATGTTATAGGATATTAACAATGGTTCCCTCATCAACACACTATGCTATGAAATTAGACTCTCTACTAATCCTAAATTTGAGTTTACTAGCCCCACATTAATATCTGATAAAACGTACAAGTAGAAACACAGCTGCAAGCCTTGAGAAAGTGAAAAGACCAACCAAGTAGATATGCAAACATGTTTCAATTCCTTTTAAGCCAAACCTTTTAGAAGGCTCATGTTTGCTGCAGACTTATTCCTAGTATTAAGTGAAAAGTAATGTATAAGAGTTTAAATTAACATGACATAACATGAATGGCATCTAGTGTAAAAGTTGAAACATAGTGATGTCCATATTACCCCATAAACAAACAGGCCAAGAGGTCTCCTTCCTTCACCACAATCTTCTTCAATGTCTAGAGAAACCTTAGAAGAGAATTCATTATAGAAAGTTCCATTCTCAATCACCTCTGGATCATCTTCATCCAATATTTCATCCTCCGCATCAGAGGAAGTGCAAATAGAAGAAGGCTCCCTTTCCGAAGTTTGTTGCAACTCATTAGAATTTACCTTGCAAACTTCAACATATGGGTAGCGACCTTCACCAACAAAAGTAATAAAAGCCAAATACTATACATTAAATATCTTGTTATGCTTTTTTAGAAAAGTGAACTGCAGTAATGGATTAGCTTCTTTTTTTTTTTTCACACAGGACGAAGAAAACATACCTGCAAGAATAGCATCAACTGTTGTTTCTAAGCTACGATGAACTCTCAACTCAGTCTTTGAAACTATTTCTACCCCACAATTGAAAGTTGCAGGACCTTTCCTTTCCAGCACTGTCTTCTGGACACCTCTCCGGCTGGCCTCTTCATCCCCTAGTGTCACACTCTAAAAGTCACATTATTAAAACAACAAAACAGAATGAAGAGAGATTTAGTTGGTTAAAGAGTTGGTTCAGAAATTTAACAAATGATTACAGGAAGATTCAGAAATCAGAAAAAAATAAATGAGTGTAAATGATATACAATGTGATGCCTTCATTATCACTACCACTGTAAAACAATCAGGCTACCAACAAATGAGAAAAGTTAAGACAATTGGACTTCCAGAAGCGGGTGATGGGAGTTAATAATTTCAACAAAACATAACAAGGAACTCCACATATTTAAGTTTAACAGAAGATAAATGTATTATTCGACCTCCTTAGGTCTTTGTGCATCAGTGGCTAACATCTCTTTTAAGAAATGTGACTAACTCTCCTTGATACGTTTTCTTCAATAAATTTCCAGGGTTTTGTATTATTTTGGGAAGATTACTACCGCTATTATTATATGAGTCATAAGCAAGCTCTATTGCCAACGGACCAAACAGCAATCAAGTTCTATGACAAGAAAATGTATGGAATATGTTTAGTGAAGCTGTAAGTTTCAAAGTTGTCATTCGTTTCTGTTCAACACCATTAGCTGCAGGCAATAACTCAACAAGGTGAAACAGATCAAAATGAGTGAATTTAGCCAGGTTGCTTATGTTTAGGTTTTGTTGCAAATAAGGCAAAACGTTTTGAGTCTCAACTGAGTGATCTGATTTTTGGGAAGAAAAAAAAAATTTATATTAGAAATTGATTAGCTATCAAAATCAGATTTATATCCTCTTCATCCTTGTCACGACCATTAATACATGATTGTCCAAAGCCCTCACACAAAACCACAAAGTACAATTTTTACTACAGGCTAACATAATGAGACAGATCTACATATTGAACGCCAATACCTGAATTCAATTACTTTCAAATTCTATTTCGAAAATTAGAACTTTCGAATTTGTGCTATTTTCAGTGAACTGGACTATCAGTTTGGTTGCTTATAAAATAAAAACTAAAAAAAAATAATAATAATAAAGTATCAGTTTGATTGTAATAATCTCACCTCCACTCCTCCAACAAGCATTTCTAGTGAAGGATTCATTATCAGGTTTTCAATTGTCACTCCATGAGCTGTGGCAACTAGCTGAATTCCGCGTTGAGCAATTGTGCTTGCAGCCATAGCTTCAAGTTTTGTGCCAATTTCATCAATCACGATCACTTGGGGCATATGATTTTCAACTGCTTCTATCAGTACCTGAATAAATGAATGGAATCTATGAAATTTTTGTTGTGGAAAATGAATAAATGAACCTATTCTAAATTAATGAGGGAAAAAAAAGAAGCAAGACTACATCATCCACTTAATACACAGTACTAGACTGGCCCATAAATGAAGTTCAATGTAATGCCTTGATGAATCTCTATCATTTGTGTCCTCAACTAAATCCAATTGATAAAATGTGAGGCTTCCATTCAATTTTCAGGGTTAGAAGGCTCAAAAATATTGTTTAAGCTATTACCTTTGTTCTTGACCTACATAACATGCCCATGCCACTTCAAATTTTAGAAGAGTCAAGATAGTATAAAAATAAAAAAACAAAATAAAAGAACTAGACCAACAAATAGTAAATGAGTAAAGAAGATCCCAGAAAAGCAAGAGAATGTTTTACTTCTTGATGCAGTAATTTGAAATATCCAAACTAGATGCTAAGGCTTTTCCCGAAAGAACTAGTTACACACTTTGAAATAATGGCATTAGAACAGAAAGAGTGAATGGGTTAAATCTGGGGAAAGTAGGAAAGAAACAAAATTTAGGGGCTGCAACCAAATAATCATGTTATTATTGCCTCATATTTAACTAGACTAACAGTTCAGATCTAGCTAGTTGAGCATAACATCAGACAATATAATAAACACTCCACATTTAGAAGAATCTGTCATGTATATATTTTAGGAAGTTCACTGATATAGTCTAATGTCCATCAGTAAATTTGAACTAAAAAGAAACTTCTAAAATTAACAGTATAGCTCATATCCTACATTTCCAGATTATACCTTATGTTGCATGTCAGAGTTGGGGACTTGCATCCGACGTGCATTACCTATCCCTGCATGAGGTATATCACCATCGCCACCAATCTCATTGGAGGTGTCAACAATCATGACACGTTTGTTGTAATCATTTGCAAGCATTCGAGCTATGTCCCTACAATTTCATGCTCACTGTTAATGGTAAATTACTCCTCTATAAACAGCTGAAAAACTACATATTTAGGAGCAGTACAAATTAGTTACCATTTTAAGATCCAGAATTTACCCATTAAAATTGGAGGGCATTATCCTGTGACAGACAATTTACACCATTGAAAATACCAATATTGATAAGGACTTGACTTTCAAGTCCAACATTCGCTTTATTTAAGGGTCCGTTTGAGACGCGATTTAATTAGGATTTTGGTGATTATGAGCGGGATAATTTTTTAAACAGGATTCTAAAAATTTTGGTAAAAGTAAGTAGGGTATGTATATATAAAAAATAATAATTTTATATAAAAGGTAGTGGGGATATTAAGGTTTGATAATAAAATAATATGAAAAAATAATATTATATGTAAAAGATGGTAGAGATATTAATAATATAATGTAAAAGATACTGATGATTAGTGTGTGAAATAATTGAATATGTTGGATAATTTAAAAGGTGATAAAGATTAGTATATGAAATAATTAAATATGTTGGATGATGTAAAACGTGGTAGGGATATTGAGGAGAATATAATAGGATAATTGTTAGAATAAAGAAAAAAATGAATGTTTTGTAAATTTTTAAAGAATATGACAAAATAGGATAAAATGGAATCGGGTCTCAACCAGGGCCACATCTCTTAGTATAGGGTTAAACTCATCAACACTTACATAGTTCAAAGTTAACGGTGCCAAAGAAAAAAGCGCCGAAGGCACTATAGTGTTAGCCTTTCAAGGGGTAAAGTGCCAATAACCCATATTAGAATGGTTGGTTTTGAACAAAACTTTGTTTGGTTTGGTTTGAAATTTTATAAAACTAAGCTTGCATTTGGTTTGATACTTATCCGTATTTTAAATACTCTCACTTATTTAGTTAGGGTATTTGAAATACACAATACCCTACTTGAATACTATTCTAAAAATTCCCTCTCTCCCATTACCTATCTCTAGTGGTGTAAAAACGGGCCGCCTAATCCAACCTGGCCCATTTTGTTCGTGCTTGACTGATGGCCCTGCCCACTTTCTATTTGTGTCAGGCCAGGCTGGCTTGGTTATAGGAAATTGAAGCCCAACCCGACCCATTGGACCAGGCTTTTTGTGCTGTGAGGGGCCGAAAACGGGCTGAAATTCAAGCTTTTATCAGCCCTAAATATGGGCCTTTAATTTGGGCCTTTATTCCCTTAAAAAATATGCTTATTTATGTAACCACTTAGAATGGAATTCCCAACATAGTATTGTTATTCTATGCAATAATAGGTCATTTGGTTTGCTACTCTATTGGATTGTGATTTGCAATATACCAATATTGGCACTGTACAATATTATTGAGGCATTTCCTTTGTTATTTCGCGAACCCTAGCATTGTTGCCCTTGACCTTTGTTACTCCAGTGGTTGTGCCACTCTGAGCCTTTCCCTCTATGTGTTCTTGAACGCCATTTGGGTGGGTTTTCTTGGGTTTGGACCAATCTTCCTTTTGGTGGTTAGAATTAGACTAGGGGGCCGTTGTTTGGGTTTACCTATTTGAGCCTCTCCTTCTCGCTTTGTTACTTGCGATTGCCCCATCTCCGTTTGGGAGGCCCGATTTTGTTTGACCTGGAGCACCCTGGCTTTACATGGCCAGAATTGGAGGAGTCGAGCCCGACTTATAAATCGACCCCCTCTACGTCCTAGTCATTCCCAACCTCCACGTTCGATCCGCCGACCACCGTATTTTTTGCGAACTGTTGCTTCCTCTTAGATTTGTTTTTCAGATCCGAGTTTACCCTGTTCTTCAATCATTTTTAATGAGGTATGAACGGGTGTCCTTTTTGGAAATTTTTTCTTCAATGATGTTTGATTTGGATTGGATAAACTACTCTGATTGTGGAATCTAATTTGGGAATTTTTTGTTTTGATGAATTGTTCTTTGATTTAGGCTGGATAAATTGTTTTGTGATGACAAATTTTTGGATATTTATTGTTAAATGCTCTATGATTTGGATTGGATAAACTGCTCTGATTGTTGAATCTGATTTGGGAATTTTCATTTTGATGAATAGCTCTCTGATTTGGACTGGATAAATTGCTTTGTGATGACGAATTTTTTGATATTTATTGTTAAATGCTCTCTGATTTGGACTAGAAAAACTGCTTTGATTGTTGAATCTGATTTGAGAATTTTCATTTTGATGAATAGCTCTCTAATTTGGGCTATATAAAATGCTCTGACTGTGAAGTCTAATTTGTTAATTTTCTTGTGTTGATGAATCGTTTCACGAATCCTCATATTGTGATTTGCTAAGTTTGTGATGGATTTTGACATGTGGCCTATTCCTTTCTGGACTGTAAACCGTGATTCTGCTTTTTTGATATTTAT
>WUAT03000004.1:1727061-1738833 GCA_010015005.3 Ulmus americana
TAATTTTGGGATTTAAAAAAAATTGATAATCTCAAGGTATTATAGTGAAATTTATCAAATATGTGGAGTACTATTTTTATATTTCTGGAAACGGGAGTTCTTTATGAAATTTTGACTAAATAGAAGGTACCAAAATGTAATTTTCCCCAACCAAAAACAAGATCAATGACCCCTCTTGGTACGCAATAGTGGTGCAAACAATTATGTCACAAGTGATTTGGGCAACCTAATGCAAAAGATTGAATTCAAAGTAATAAAATAAGTCACAGTCGGTAATGGTTGGAAAACTGAAAATCTCCCGTATTAGTAAAAAAAAGTTGCTATGATGCATTTAGATCTAATTTAGTATACTGTGATAGTTTATAAACTAATACAACATACCAAATTAGGCTACTGCATATAATTTTCACCGGTCCTCGATTAGATTTTCTGACTCTACAAGTAGCAATGTGGTTTAGACTCGGAATCTTTGTTGGCAATGGAGGAGACCAATGGAAGAAGAGTTATCAAGTTTAATTAAGAATAAAACATGAAAGCTTCTTAAGTCACCAAGTTCTAATGTAGTTTGGAATAAATGGGTTTTTGAATTTTAATACAATCTAGATGGATCAATCCGAACATAAATAATGTTTTGTAACATTGATGGGGAATTAGACTTCATAATTCAAGCATACACCTCACAAGAAATTGGCATTGGAACATCTCAAACTGTGTCCAATTCCTCTTACCACATCAAGAAATCTCTAAGCTTCAGATGTAAAACCAAATAGAAAGCCCTACTCTTTACATGTGTAAGTGCTACTCTTTAGAACATAACAAACAACATACCTAATATCTCATTTGAGCTCAACAAGCTGAGTTAACTCCCTTCGATCTCCACTAGATGTTCTTTGGAAAGCTCTAAAAGAACCTGCTCAAACTAAGCATTATTTACAAAGAGAGAGCTGTATGCATATGAAGCAATAATAATCGGTCCAAAAGAATACCAAACAATTTACACCAAAATAATAGTTACACAATGTAAATTAGCACTTTTGGAGGACTCAAAACTTCATATGAGGGAGTTTGTGAAGAAAGCCATAAAAACTCTTTATAAGACTTGAAACGCCAAGTCTCAGAAAAAGAAAAAAAAAAATTTTGATCTCTCTAGAAAAGTTTCACATCTAAACTCCGCCGGACCAAACATTGCCATGAGAAAACTTTCTGTTGAAATCAACAACTCAATCAAAAGGGTGTTTGGTCGTTACTATAGAGTCTATAAGAGAACAGAGGCACAACTTTTTGAATTTACAGTGAAAAGAAGCACCCTTGTCATCGTCGGGATCTGTATGAACCAGCACACCGTCTCTGAAAACAAATTTCAGTTCGGGTTGATTAAGGGAGATGTCTGCCTTAGAAGTGTGGCTTGTAGAGTGGCAACTACATTCTGTCGGCTCAAATTTCCCATTTCCGGAACAATTGCAACGGCAAGTTATCTGATCTGGGGAATCAAACAACTTTTCGTGATATCTTTGCGTCTGTTTTTCATGGGAAATTCTACTAATGGCTGAAAGAAGATCCACAGATAATGATGCAACAACATCATGGACATCCTCCACTGTCCAATGACTCCTATTCGATTTCCATTCGCGGATAAGAATTTTCTGAGTCAAATTGTGAAGGATGTCAAGACATTCGGAGCAACAACGATATAAACACAAATCCCCTGGCTTGGTAGTTTCAGTTGAAAAGTTGTCGGTTAAGTTGTTCTGGTGAGCATCAGCCTTTGGTCCCTTAGATGTCTCTTCAGACAAAACCTGGCTGGAAGCAGTTCCGGCACTAGAATGCTTAACCTCACCAACATCCTCAGGACCGTGACCATTCTCAAATATTGGAGTGGAATCTGTGATTGCAAAGCCATTTGAATGTTCCAAGGGCCCAGAATCTCCATCAACCACCACATTATTTTGATCTTTTCCAGACTCAGATGGTCCAATGTGTGTCCCATTTTGCTCGTTCAACAGTTTACCAACTAACGGATTAGCATCGTTGGAATTGTGAACAGGCTTATCCAGGGTAGAAGTATCCAACAGGGAAACTTTTTCCTGAGACCTTTCCGTAATTTCAATATCCTGAGAATCAGGAAAATCATCATATTCTTTGTTCGAGTCGATACATACAACTTTTTCAGCAGCAAACCCTTGTTGACTCTTTTCCAGCAATTCTGATTCATTGGAGAATTTGTTCGGGATATTTGGCTCGCCTTCCTCGCATTGAACTTGACTATCTAAAAGGTGATTATCGGGATTGCTGACAGCCTCGAGCTTAGAATTAGCCACTATTGTTGGAGGATCCACCTCTAAACTGAAATGCAAAGAATTTTTATTAGCTTACATGCAAAATGAAAATGAAAGTTACCAACATATCTAAGGCAACAGCAATATTACCTCTGCAGCGTATATGCCCAGCTGTAAACCATGTCTTCTAGATAAGCCACTTGCGACAAAATACGAACATATTGGTTTCTATCTTTCCCAGCTAGAACTTTTGCATTGATCTGTCTAACTAGAAGCTCAAACACCTTCCGTACCTCAAATGAGACTTCTCTAAGTGACGTATACACACCTCTGTATGCTGATAAACCAACAGCTATCAGGCCCCTAACTATACCAAACTTCTCTTTGGTTTTAATGTCCCGAGAGCTACAACCAACATCTACGTTCTCTAGGGAGTTAGTGGGACGAACAATACAAGAATTGAATGGCCAGCCTTTCCAGGGTCCGCTTATGTCTGCAGACGGACCTTCTTTTAATTTTGATGTCACCCAACATAGTTCAGCAAAATGGGGATACCGCAAAATTTGATACCCAAATGAAGATATTGCCAGAAGCAAATTCGACCTTCCTTTGACAGTTTTATTATTAGGTGGCAGAGGAGCTTTAGCAGCAGAATCATCATTGCATTCTGTTTTACCATCTTGTGCCTTGTGTGATCCATGAGTTGAAAGTTTATTTACCATCAGCGTCTGGCTTTCCATGGAATCGGAAAATCTATGCTCCTCGCAAGATGTTTTATGGATGTGAGATCTTTGGTGAATTAGATGAACTAGCTGTTGAACCACATCCTTCGATAACCCGGCTGAAGATAGATTGATTGCCAAGTCATAGTTCAACTGCCCTTCAGTCTGCACGAGAAATCTGGGAACTGTGTGCTTCATATGACTTGACTGCACCCGATTTGATAGCCCTTCCTGAAAGAACTGTCTTATTCTCTCTGGAAGTAGTGAATATGGAAGATCTGAAGTAGCCTGTCAGAAATTTAAAACATGACAAATCATATATGACATTATCATGGAGACTCAATCTGCCTAGGCATGAATGACAAATAATATTGGAACTATAAAGCAAAATAGAACAGAAACTGAAAGCTCCAAATCCGCAATTCTAAGGAGCATAAAGTATGATTAAACTACTATGTATAATGCTTCAGCTAGACCCAGTAATAAACACATAAACAAACGAAAAGATCAATAACTTCCCTGTAGTTTAAACTTTTAGCATGAAAATCCATGCTGTTTGGAATATAGAAAATTTTGCAAACCAATCCCCACAACGTTTTTTCAGCCAAAATTAAAGGGTAAAAAACCCAGAATGCCCTTGCAGTTTAATTCTTACATTCATGTTGTATAATACATTTAACTAAAATACTAGTCATCTTGGTAATTGTTAGCCTTAATTTTGATTGAAAAATAGTCAAAAGGGATACAATTGACATCACTTTCAAATCTAAAGATTTGACTTGATATAAAATTATACAATAAACAAAGATTTTCTTGCAAAGAAAAAAACTAGAGGTGATTTTATTGAACTTTTCCCTAAAAACAATTAGAATTAGGCCCCACTTCAGGACCAGACTATCTAGCAAAACCCATAAAAATATCAGCTTTCAACTTCCCAAGAGGTTTGGTTGCCTTTAATGATGGTAATAAGGTGGCAATCC
The DNA here is from genome assembly GCA_010015005.3 of Ulmus americana. NCBI lineage: Eukaryota > Viridiplantae > Streptophyta > Magnoliopsida > Rosales > Ulmaceae > Ulmus > Ulmus americana. Next base: position 1,731,040 of record WUAT03000004.1, read on the forward strand.
AATGAAAGACTAAGTTTGTTACAGCAGCGAAACAAGATATTGGTCCATTTAGATTTAGTGTTCCCGGGCAATATTATTAGTATTCAGTTTTTCTTTTGTCTGGGTCATAATAATGCTTCTAAAATGTTTTATTCCTGTGGGATTTTTCCCTTTATATAAGATTTTATAGATTTTCCCTGAAGTTCTGTGTAGCTTTGCATGATCAGTGTTAATTTAGAATAAAAAATGCCATACTAACAAAAGATGCAACAAATTTTTTATGGAAAAATGGCTTGGATTGATATATAAATTTCATACAATAATGGCAAGTGTTAGATTACCAATTCATCCCAAACAAAGCAAACAAAGAATAAATGCACTGGGAAAGCAATCAAAACACCTTAAATGGGCCGAGACCAAACAAACAAATAGGCCTGACAAGCTAGAAAGTTGTGATTGCAGGGATTCAAACTCAAAACCACCTGCTCTTGTATCATGTTAGATTGCCGAATCATCCCAAAAATTAAAGCTTTTAGGAGGTGGGAATAATAACGGGAATAAAAATTCTCCCATTCCCATAATTGTTTTTGGGACCCTTTTTTAGGGTTCTAATATTAGTTTGTACTTGTTATGGAAACTAAAGAACAATTATGGAAATTAGGAATTTTCTTAACTTCCAAGAGGAATATTGTTAGAATGCAAATATCTGTTGGTGGGGCTTATGAAAAGAAAAGAAAGGGACAGCAGAAAAAAGTAACATACCATAATCATTAAGGATGTAGAAACACAGATCAATTCCACCTGCTCAACAAACAAGTTCCAGGCATCTGAAACACTTGCAATAACACCTTGGTCTCCTCCCATTTCTTGTGGTTCGCTTCTCTCTGGACTGCACACATTTTCTTCCTCAACAACCTGACCTTGTCTAAGACCTAAGTTATCCTTATCAGGGGATTGATGGTTTATTGAACAGGAATCACTCTCCTCCATTAGTTGCTGAGGCCTCTTCACTGCCCACAAGTCAATTCTTGGCATGAATACCATGCATGAACCCACCCCAGCACATTTATCTGCCATAAGAAGGGTAATATCATATATATTAGGTTTACATTAATCTACCTACTTCTGAAAGCAAAGACACACAAGAACATCCACAGATGTATGAAAGTAGAAGTTGAAGCTGAAAGTTCCAGTACCATGTATGACACAAAATATTATATTGCAACTGTTATTAAATATAATAAACGGGTAAAATAATAGAAATAAAAATATTAAAGCAAGGGAGATGATATGAGAAAAAGAAAAGGAAGAGGGAGCTCCAGCCGCTTAAGAGTGAATGAAGCCTAAACTACTTTTGAGATTAAATACCACCTCGGTATTGATCAGTCAAGTTACAACAACTTCCAACTTTTAGCATGGGACATGAAGGTAAAATCCAATATGCAAATATTCCAGAGGAACAATATTATCACTCGAACAATAACATAATATGCAATCCAATTATAGATTGGCAGCAAATCTAATTTGGGCTAATTTAAATATGAAAGCATTTCTTGCCACACATCATAACGTGAAATTTTACCACATATAACCAAAAAAAAAAAAAAACTTAAAACTTCTTTCCCTCGACAAGGTCGAACAACTAATAACAAAGTCTGTAAGGAGTACAAGTATGTAACAGCAACAAGAAGTTTCAGCCAAATTAATGGAGATATGAAAGGACTCAAGGACTCTACAGTTTTTAATATTTTATTTATTTAATTTTTTAAGTTTCATCCCTTGGGTGCTTATATTGTTGAAAAACAAAACACAATACAACACCCTAGGTATGCCCGATAACATGTAAAGCTGGTATAGCTCAAGGTTTTCTATACCTAACAAAATAATCAATCTAAAATACAAGATAAGAGAGGACATACTTAAAATTCTTGTTATTCCTTGCACTACATCTCCGTGCCCTTCTTGTGAAATTGTGGCTAAATCGACCTTATGAATTTCAATATTTCCAACAAAGCAATGAAGAAGACAAGAAGCAAGATGCCTTTGACCAGATCTGGGGCTTCCAGCAATCAATATCCTGAACCCTATACTTGATGGAAATGACATATACTGCAACGATTTTGAGTGGGTACTTCCATTATGATTGGAAGGTTTGAACTTCATAATGTTATCACCAGCATCAGCATCACAATCGTTATTGCATGTCATATCAGTATCGCCATGTAAGATGCCAGAATTCAAAAGATGCCTCTCTATTTCCTTCGCAATTTCTGGTTCTTGAAAATAATCATCAATGTAAGACCACCAACAATCACTAGACAATTTCTTCTTATCCAAAGCAGAAATAATCACACTTTTAATCATACTTGCAGCTTTAGTGAGAGATGCTGGCAGAAAGAGGCGTTCATCAAGGTACAGAGAGACAAGCAAATTGGACAATGGCTGCAGCAAACAAGGACTAAGGTGGATTGGAAGAGGAGAGGATACTATCTCATTAGCAGCTATTCCCGCTTCCCGGCGAGAGCATGGAGGAGGAGAACACGATAGAGCTTCCAACCAATCCTTCTCCTCCACTGTAAAGTTAGGTAGAGGAAGGTGTTTACCACTGGAAGCTTTCCCTGCAGCAGCAGACAAAATTTCCTGCAAAGGAAAATTCCTCTTCAAGCCCGTAATGGCCGCTTGAGTACAAAGTGCCTGCAAATCTGCCCCAGCAAAGCCTGTAGTTTTCCTTGCAATCCACTGGAGCAAGGATCCAGAAACTGGTTTTGGCCACCTTTCCGTATGAAGTGAGAGAATGGCAGCTCTGTCCTTGACCGACGGAAGTGGAAAATAGATTTCCCTATCAAATCTTCCAGGCCGCCTTAGTGCTGGATCGACAGCATCAGGACGATTCGTCGCACCTATGACAACAACTGAACCTCGAGATTTTAAACCATCTAATAGAGCAAGCAATGTTGACACAACTGAACTGTGTGTCTGATCTTGATGCCTTGTACGACAAGGTGCCAGTCCATCAATTTCATCAAAGAAGATTATTGAAGGTTGACATTTTTCAGCAACCTGAAATAAGAGTCTTAGCTGCCGCTCAGCATCACCAACGTATTTCCCTAAGCAATCTGCACCTTTTCGGGCAAAATATGCTATTCGTTTATCACCACGAGCACATGCACCTATCAATGCCCGCACAACTAGAGTTTTCCCTGTTCCAGGATGCCCATGCAAAAGAACCCCTCTAGGTGGCGTACTGCCTAGAGAGTCAAAGAATTCCGGATATAATAAAGGCAGTATGACCACTTCCTTCATGCACCGGATGACATCCTGAAGGCCAGCAACAGATTCCCAGCCCTGAAATGATTTTCCATCATCGGAGTCCGGGCCTCCAATATAAACAGGTGCAATCCTGACCAAATCCCGATGAAGTCTCTTGCTCTCACGTTTCAAAAATTCTTCATCCTCACCACAGTGTTCAAACCATTTCTCTTCAGCCTCAATATCTTTACGACAAGCATCATTTGAAAGTTTTCTCAGTTCCAACTTCATTTTCTTCGCCTTCATTTTCTTTATTTTGGCTAAATACTGAACACCATAAGGTTGGAAGTGATACCGATGATCCGTGCAGGCAATAAGAAATTTGCGATGATCAAAGATACAACCATTAGCTCGAGCGCAAGGCTGAAAAACATAGAATTTCATAGATCAGAAATCACTTGAGTGCATAATCATACATATATCATGTGTGCACAGAGCACATAGAAGTTATCATAAAAGGCAGGAAAATTCTAAAGTTTTCTTCTATTGAAGAAAGCATGTGACTTACCAAATGGTAAGTTTTTGGGCAACGATCAACACGACATCCGATAGTGGCTCCTGGCCGGCCACAACGAGTACATTTTAATGCTCTTCCTCTACAAAGAGCAGCTCTTACATTTTTCAAGCGACCTAAACCAGCAAAATAAACCTACAAACACAAATCAAGTAGATGGAATGTTACTGTAACAGTATAGAGTTTTAGAGTACTGAACTACGACAGAACAAACTACAGAAGTGCCAACTTTCTACTTGCATAATATATAAATATAACAAACATTGAAAGGGGATCAAGAAAGCACACCTCTGGACTCCATACGGCACAATTTTGATGAACCCATATTCCAGCAATACCATAACGATCATTTATAGGGCCCAGGAGGCGTCCAAGCCAGCCAGGTTCATCACCAAAACCATCCCACATGTCATAATTGGTTTCCTCAGAAGCGGAAGAACCACTGTATGCTTCATTCTCACTCTCGCCTGCATCCGGAGCTAGTGTCTTGGGAGGCTTGCCATTTGAACCGCCACCACACAAACCACAGCGTCTACCCTCCTTAATGCGTGGTTTGCCAAGTGTAACACTTGAAGCACATTTAGAACTTTCCCCCTTTGCATCATTTTCCTTAACCTGAGGTTTTCCATCAAGCATGGCACACTTCTCATTCTTCTCATCACAAAGGACTGAACCTTCTACATCATTTGCTGAGGATGCATTGAGTTCTACAACATCATTTTGATTTTCTTCTTCAATTGCAGAATCTAACTGTTCCGCCTGTTTCTCTACCTCTTCGATTGTCTGAATATCGTCTATAGTTTCCATAGTATTATCACAAATACATCCATCCTCCAATGGTAGATTCTCCTCTGTCTCAACAAGCCCTATAGTATTGCCATCAATTGTTACCCCCTCATTCCCATTATCACCGCTACTTGTTTGCGCCTCATCCCCATTATCGTCGCCACTTGTTTGCCTCTCCTTCCCATCACCTATCCCACAATCCAATTGCAGCGAAACCTCCTCACCTTCATCCTCAACAACTTCTTGTTCAACTTCCGCGACTTCATTTTTAATGTCAAACAACTCATTCAGTTTTTCTTCATTATTTGAACCATTTGTTGCTTTAATCCTACGTGGTCTCGTTGACTTGAAAACCGTAGACTTTCCAGTTGCCGATTCACCTTTTTCATTACCCAATTCACTCCCCATAACATGTTCTTCACTTTCATTTCCACTTAATTCTTCAAAAAGCTTCCTTTTCCTGGTTGTGGAATCCAACTCCCTTTTCCCCCAAAATACCACATTTCTCCTCCTTGTTCTCAACCTCGACTTCCAACTCCCAGGGACCTCAGAATCCTCCAAATCCGCACTCACTTGCGGTGAACTCTTCACACTCTTTCCCCCACTCAACACTACATTCTTATCACTCTTACGCCGCTTCTTTGGTGGAGGAGGCGATAAATCAAGCACAACCGGAGCCCTGCGAACCCGGGAGCTCCTACGAATCTCCAAATCATTATTCTCTATCCCTACCCCACTGCAACTCCCACTCAAATCACTATGGTTTCTTTTATACTCTTTCTCACATATAGCATCTAGCCTCTTATGCTTCTTCCGAAGCCGAGGTCCTGTCTGATTAGGAGACTTAACTTCCTTCGAAGATAACGGCACCGATGCCGACGAAAATCGCATGACAAGAATCAAACAATAATTATACACAAAATACTCCTCTTCCAACAGAAATGCTATCACCAACGCTATCGTATACACCTATATGCACAAATTTGAGGTCTAGCCAAATGGGTATTGATCGATCGATTCCTTTATCAAATTGGATACCCAATAACCTCAAATTCCCACACGAAACCAAAAACTGAAACAGAACTGAAGAAACTCACCGAGTAAAAACCGAGTTAGATCGGTCCGATATTGAACAAAACGAAGAACAGCAGAAACCCTAGAACAGATTCGAGGAAGAAGAAACCCTAGAAACCCGATTGGGGATTTATCCCGTGACGATTGGGGTTTGGGTGTGAACTCCCCTGAAGTTTCTTCTCTGTCTCTTCGTTCTGAAATTTTTTCACGTTTCTTGGTTTGAGCTTATATAAACACTAGGGCGCAAGCGCATAGGAGAGAGTTTCTTCCTGGGCTTTTTTCTGAGTTCATAGAGCGCGTGTTTGAAACCAAGGGTTCAGATGAGAGAAACTGACATATTTTGAGGGAGATTGATTTCACGCGCCTTGAGCAGAGAGTGGAAATTGTTATCTGACAAGTGGTTTTTTCTCATATTTTTGCTTCAATTTTTTCTTTTTGGTACTAGTTGGTGTTGTTGCCGCCAAATAAGTGTTTGGTTTGTGAGATGCAAAGTGTAAAGAGGATGTGTTAATTGGCATATATTTGCAATTTGCTTGTGCATGCATTTCTCAAAGGGCAACGGCTCTTTTTTGGTGCCAAAATCTTTTTCGTTTTTTCTTTTTTGACTGGGCCAAAATCAATTTCTTAAGATGCTTTTCTTTTTCTTTTTTCTTTTTTCTTAATAAGTTACTTCTTATTATTATTAGGTCTATTTGTACAATGTTACATGTACTAGGACACTAATTTGAATGGGAGAAGAAAATAAGAGAGAGAGAGAGAGAAAATACTATTAGTTCAAGCTAGCTATTCTTAACTTTTTTTTTTAATGAACATAACTTTTTAATTTATGCACTTGGTTTCTGCATAAATATAACATGAAATTTAAATAAGTATCAATTTTTGGAGACCTTATCGGTAATAAGTCTTATTATCGTAGAAGCGGATGTAAATGAAGTATTGGTTGCTACATGGTCATAGGGAAGCAACAAAATAACATAATCAATTGGGGGAAAAGAAGATGCAAACAGAGTGCTCATTGCCACGAACACATAAATTACTATATTGAGTGGGCAAAAAAAGAAACTTGATAAAAGGTCTATGTTATTCACTATAGAAAAGGATTTTTGCTTTGAACTTAATTCTCCGCAACAAATACTTAGGAAATTGGATGAAGTGAAGATGTGGAGGTTGGAATGGTATTTGAGTTAAAGAAGTTGATCAAAATTTGCATGTTAGTGATTGTAATGGAATGAAGTTTTCAATTTAGAACTCAAAGGTTAGGTAAGGAGAATCTTTGGCTAATGTGTAACCAAGAAGATTGTACGTGGATGATAAATGCAGTAAGTTTGGGAAAACAAATATGTTTAAAATCATAAGCTATAACAAGGTCCATAAATGCTTTTTGGATATTGTGAAATCATATCACAAACAAGCTAAGTCAAGCGGTTATCAGCGAGTTTATCAAGCCAAAATTACTTGATCCAAAAATTTCATACGAGATAAGTAATATAATCTAAGATGTCAAGAAAAAATGTGGGGTAAACATGAGCTATGAGAAAGGGTGGAGAGTAAAAGAGGAAGCATTGGATGAAATAAGGGGCTCTTCAGAGGATAGTTTTAAACTGTTGCCCTGCAACATACTTTCACGTGTTGGAAACGCAAGCTCAATTACAAGAATTGAGAAGGATGAGGATGATAGTTATGTACAAAGCCTTATGTATTCTTTCTTTCTTTGTAAAGTTTATGTTTGGAAAAACCCAATCATTGGTGATTGGGTTTTTGGTAGTTTTTGAAAAACACTACACATATTGCAACCAATGAAATAAGTGGTTGATTTTAATGGGCCTATTCTTTATAGTATTTTCAGCATTTAAACAAAGTTTATATTCTGAGTATTCAAATAGAAAAAAACAGAGAAAATAGATGTTCTTTATAGTATCTGAATCATATTCAAACAAAGAAAACAGAGAAAATAGAGAAAACTGAGCAGAACGTGTTTGTTATAGAATTTGAATACAAAATTTATTCAAAATTTTTTAAACAATTTTTTTTTAAATTGATTTTATTTTTTTAATAACATGTTCTATATAGAATTGTTGCGATTTATCAAAAACACGTTCTTTTTCATATTTTAACAATTATTCTATCATATT
>WUAT03000004.1:1746214-1761938 GCA_010015005.3 Ulmus americana
TTTTGATCTCTCGAATTCCAGGATTTAGTGTAGAAATCTGATATGGATTTTGCTGGATTTGATTTATGGACATAAACCAGCCCGAAAGTGTTCCTGATCAGAATGATCTCCTGTGTTCTTTTTGGTGGTCAGAAAAATGTAGGAAAAGAGGAACAATCAAGTATCAGTTTCCTGATAACCAGATTTATGAAAGGCTTACTATTCTATAGATATTTGAATTTTCATTGCTGAAGTTTTGTTAACATAGATTTACTTTTTCTGATTTTTTATTTATTTATCAGATTTGTTAATTTATATCTATATCTGTCTTTCTCGTGTATGAATCTTGGTAAAGTGAGCCTTTAGTTTCATGTAGATGATTTTGAAGTGAAATTGGAGGAGTGTTTAATTTCACTAAACCAGACTTCTATTTTGCTAGCCTTTCAACCACATTTCTCCTTATTCTATCCATGGATTGTGTTTGTTTTAACAATGTCCATTGTTAACAATTCATGATAAATGATTGATAGTTAGTATACATGTCACTTGTTTGGAATAAATTTGTCTAATACTTAGCCGAGATCTACGATGATGCTTCAACGGTTTTCAGTTTCAAAATACAATTTAGTTAACTATTTACTTATCTGAAATGATAGTTTATTGATTTCTGATTTTTATAAGCTTTTTACCTACCAAATCCTAGGTTGCTCAAAGGACGTAGTATTCCTGGCAAAGTGTTATTAACTAGGAGATTGGACCCAGTAGATGATTCTAGCTTACAGGAAACCTCCCCAACCTATCATAGGAGCTTCTCATCCAATGATGCTGGGACAAGTGATCGCTTGGAGAAGGCTGTAAGAGTTTTGTTTATAGTCTAATTAATGAATTGTAGAAGTTGAAGAATGTGCAATAGTGATCTAACTGAGAGAAGTGGAACTTTATCTACAGGAAGAAGTCCAAAGTACGAGCAATCCAAACAGTAAAGCAAATGTGAACAAGTCAAAATCATCAACCTCAAACGCTGAGAATACTTCAAAAGAAATTCCAAAATCCACCATGGGTGCTAGGGCTACTGATTCTGCTAGGCTCACGAAGTTCACAAAGGCGCTGTCAGGGACAACAGTCATATTAGGTATGATGCCTCTATATTTAGTTTGATAGTTTTACGCCTTCGTTTTAATTTTTTCATTTCTCTACTAATTCGCTCTGGAATTTTTTCCTTATTTAGCTTTGGACTACTAGGCTCTTTATTATTGAATAAGTAGGACTTAGTTACTCATAATTTTGCAGAAAAGTTGCGCGAGTTAGCTTGGAGCGGTGTACCACCATATATGCGTCCAAATGTGTGGAGACTTCTTTTGGTAAGCACAATAACACGTCCATACTAGCTGAGATTTCTAAAAAGCTTAACTGACTAGGAAATTGGACTTCCAACCTCTTAGTTTTAGTATTTTTATATGTTACCTTCGAGGCACAATTCATAAAAAACAGAATTACTTCATTAGGCTACTGGGTCTCGTTTTGGTAATACTGTCAAATTGGCTGCTCTGCTTTACTTTGTTATCAAGCTTAAAAGTTAACTCTTCTTTCAAACAAATTCAAGAATGGTTTTTTTTACTTAATAACCAAGTTCAAGAATGGTTGATTATAAAGATACAGTCATATAGATACCCCCAGCAAAGTGTAAACATTTAGAAGTAAGATTTAAAATACTTCTATTTCTTTTTCTTTTTCTTTTTTTTCTGATTTGGTTGGACCTCACTTGGTGGGGAAGATGACGGGTCATAACTTGGATAATGAAGTTTGAGAAGTTTGAAGAGGAAGGAGAAATTGTCAGCATGACTGAATGCTATGGATGACCACTACCCACACTGAGTAAATTATTCAAATAGTATTATAGGCTTGTGCTTTCTATTCTAACTTTTTTTTTCTTCTAAAACCTGATTTGCCTTTTTAAGCAAATGTTATTGCTTGTTTAAAATTTAAAGAATTAACTGACAACAGGGATATGCACCACCTAATTCAGATAGAAGGGAGGGAGTTCTGAAAAGGAAGCGTCTTGAGTATCTAGACAGTGTTTCTCAGTATTACGAAGTCCCAGACACAGAACGTTCTGATGATGAAATCAACATGCTTCGTCAGGTATTTTCAATTTTGATGGTATAAAATGCCCATCTTGGTAAGTGCTAATTTCTTAAGTTCACCGTCAGATTGCTGTTGATTGTCCAAGAACTGTACCAGATGTCACTTTCTTTCAGCAAGAGCAAGTCCAGAAATCCTTGGAGCGTGTCCTTTACACATGGTAAGTTGCTTGATCATCCAGTACAGGGTCAGAAAATGAACTAATTGATCAACTTTTCATATCACAAACATGTTTAATTATTTGTTTATTTCTATTTTTAGGTGCTTATAAATGCTGTTATATCATATCCCTTTTCCCAATCTTTTTTCAGGGCTATTCGACATCCTGCAAGTGGATATGTTCAGGGAATAAATGATCTAGCGACACCATTTCTAGTTGTTTTTTTGTCAGAATACTTGGGAGGGAGTGTGGAGAATTGGTCAATCTCTAACCTGTCTCCTGAACAAATATCTAATATAGAAGCTGATTGCTATTGGTGCCTATCGAAGTTACTTGATGGTATGCAAGACCATTACACATTTGCTCAACCAGGAATCCAGAGGCTTGTGTTTAAGTTGAAGGAACTGGTCAGGCGAATTGATGGTATACTCCTATTGTGGTTCTGTTTTTTTTTTTTTAGTGTGTATTTTATCTTGCTTGAAGCAAAATGTCTAAATGGAATCTGTGAACAATTTGTTTGTGCTTTGACTCAATAACTGTGCCAACTTCTACTTTCATCCCCAAACACGTGGAATGCACCGCACCGCTCTTTCTGTTTTCATCAGCCTTTATTCAATTATAATCAGTTGTGCCCTTTTGACAATGATATTTTTTGTCCCCTAATATTTCCACCAGAACCTGTTTCTAGACACATGGAGGAGCAAGGGCTGGAATTTCTTCAATTTGCTTTCCGCTGGTTCAACTGTCTTTTAATACGCGAGGTTTGTTTTTTTCTGCAATTTTGATATCATTGGGCAGCGGCCTTGTGGTTTTATCATTCATTGCAAAGCTAATATATATATATTTTTCCCCTATACTCTCTATTAGATTCCTTTCCAGCTTGTTACCCGCCTGTGGGATACCTACCTTGCAGAAGGGGATGGGTTGCCGGATTTTCTTGTATATATATTTGCCAGTTTTCTTTTGACGGTAAGATGGAAACTTGTCTGCGGTAATATAACTTAGAGAAAATAACTCTCGGGTCCCATTTTGGCCATTGACTTGTGAAAGTGTAGCGATTTGGCCATTGACTTGTGAAAGTGCAGCGATTTGGCCATTTTCGACATAAATTGTTGCAACATTGGTCATTCTATCCCACTTTGTCCATTTTGGAGGCGTTAAATGAGGATGTGAATGGACAAAGTGGAACAAACTCTGGTTCCTTTTGGTCATCCACGTCATCACTTAACACTTTAAAATTAACAAAATGACCACTATTGCAACACTTTGTGTCGAAAATAGTCAAATCGTTGCACTTTCACAAGTTTAGTGGCCAAAATGGGACCAAAAACATAAGTCAGTGGCCACCGAAAAAATTATCCCAAATTTACTTGGTTTATGTTTTCGTTGTAGCACTTGGATAAGAAATTATATTGTTTGATAAATTGTTCCATGAACAGTTTGCAATGATGATATATTTGGAGAAAAACATGTTTAACACTTAACAGCTTTGATGATTGGAAAAGATCTCATGTTCCATGTAGAAAGTCTCCACATGACTCAAAAAGCTATTTTCTGTGTAGTTGCTATAACTATTTGATTAGTTAGCTAATATTTTTCTTCGTTATCATCAGTGGTCAGAAGAGCTTCAGAAGCTTGATTTCCAAGAGTTGGTAATGTTTCTTCAACACCTACCCACGCAAAACTGGACTGACCAAGAGCTTGAGATGGTGCTTTCAAGAGCTTTTATGTGGCATAGTATGTTCAACAGCTCGCCTAGTCACTTGGCTAGCTAACCCGTCAGAACGGACCGAATTGGACTTCTTAATTCTCTTTTTCGATTTTATGTTTTGATTTCTATCTGCGGCTTTTGTAATTTTTTGTTCTCTCTTGTGATCCTGTAAACTGTAATAATATTTCTACTTCCAACCATTTCTTTGTAGATTTATGATCTTAGAATTTGAGTGATGAAAGGAGACAAGAACAACTACTTAAATTGTATAACATTTTTCTTTTGGAGTCATAAGTTTGAAAGTTTTACACAATTGTAAGAATCACCATTTGTTTAGAATAATAGTAGAATTAGATAAAATATAGTAGATTCAAGTTCTTGTATAAGATTTACACTAGTTCATTTTAAAATTTTCTTCAAAAAGACATCTCCAAACTCAAAACAAACTTCTAATAAACACATCAATCAGGAACAATGTTAGATGCTGGAATGGTATTTTAATATACTATATTAAAAAACATTAAGAATCATGTTCAACTAAAGCACTAATTTGACATTTATGGTTTTGAACCAAAGTTTCTGTTGAGTTTAACAAGGCTAAGCATTCGACTCTTTGGCTGCAACAAGAAAAAAAAGGACAAAGTTAGATAGAACTCCAAATGAATCAAACAAATAAAAACATGAACAATTGGATTTCTGACCTTTTTTTGTTCAACTTCTTCAAGAAATTTCTCAGGAGAATCCATATATTCTTCACATTCTTTCTTTATTGCTCCTACAAGTTCTTCTTCTCCCACTTTCTCAAGACTCCTGATCAATATTGTGAAGGTTAATTCATCTGGATTACAACCCGAAGCCTTCATCAACTCATACATTTCTATTGCTTTTCCAACCAAACCAAGTCGAAAATAAGCTCCAATCATCTCTGTAAATGCCCTTGTGTCAGGTTCTAACCCATCTTTCTTCAATTCTAAGAAAAGCTCCTCAGCCATTTCAATCAGCTTGTTCTTTCCCAACAATCTTATCATGTCACAATATAGTGTTAAATCTGGTTTGTACCAAACTTCCTCCCGTACAAATTTGAACACCTAAATCCTGAACAAAATCATTAAAAAAAACAATATTGAAAAGAAAAAAACATAATTACTAAATCAAATTTTTTACCAACTTGGGTAGTTTTAATTCAATACCTTGAGGGCCAAATCGAGCTCGTTTTGTCTCTGCAGCTCAGCCAAAGCGTCCAACAAGTCTGATTTGAGAAGCCTAGTGATTCTGCCATTGAAGACCTCATCAAGCTTTTTTGGACTTGATTTGGCAAACTTTAGAGATTGAATTGCCTGAATGGCTTCAGTTGACATAACGCTTTTCCTCCACAAGGGCTTTCTGGGTCTGCCTCTAAGGCCACATATGATATTTGGGGTTGAACATGAAAGTGGAGCCATTGAAGAAAAATGGAAATGGTGGGGTTTTGGGGGGTTTTGAGAGAGACCCAGATGAGGAAGATACAATTTTGATGAACCCATGAGAAGACAATTCATGTTCATGATGATGGAGGAACAAAGGAGACGGTGAGAGAAACTTGAACAATGGCGATTGAGGAAGTGAAGTTTTTGAACGACATATCGTTTTTATACTTTAATCGTTTCACGTGGATTTGGGCTTTTTCTATTAGTTGGGCCATTTTGATGGGCCTCACGCTAACGAGCACGTGATGACGATTTACTCACTATACAAAAAATGGCAATTGTGTATCTGAATTAATTTTTGGCATAATAGTCCTTAAATTATACGAAAAATATTTAATCACTAACAAATTTTTGGCGCAAAATGGAAATTTGATCCCAGAATTAATGCTTTAACCAATTTTAAATTTAAGATTTATTAGCTCAAATATTCTCTAAAGTTTACACAAATTTATAAGTTATCACTTAAAATTAAAAATTGGTCTAAATACTTCTTGAAGTTATAAATTGACATTTTGTATAAATTCGTGTAAACTTCATGAAGTATTTTAATCAATGAACAAAATTTTAAGAAGTATTTGGACCAATTTTTAATTTTTGGTGGAAACATATAAATTCGCTCAAACTCCAATTTGATTTTGTGGTGTATTTGTTTGTAGTGAGTAGAGCCTCTTTCTCGTTGATCAGTTTGTTTCCGCTCTATTGAAATGTCTTCATTTCGACAACGATTTTGTCAACGAACGCGTCCCGGGTCGGATTGACTAACCTAGCCCTTAAGGGGGCCTTGCCATAGTTGGGTTCTTTGCTTTAGAGTGATTGGTAATACCCAAAACAAATGAAAAGAGTTTATATTTAAAGGTAATTTGAACATAAAACAGAAAAAACCATCTACAAATTTCTCATGTTCAAATTATATTAAATTTACAAAAACAAAATGGCTAAAGCATTAGCTCAGTGAATAAATTTTTATTTTCCCTATAGTATAGGGATGTTTTCTCCAAAAATTAGTTTACGGACCAAATTGTTATTTTTCATACATTTCAGGAACAATTGTGCTAAAAAAATTAGTTTAGGGACCAAATTAATATCTTTTGTGTAGTTCAGGGACCGATTGTGCCAAAAAGCCACTGTATAATTATCCCGATGTCCTTTGCGAGTCGGGGAAAAGAAGGAAAGATAAGCAGATGGGTTTATCGGCTTCGAAACGAGTTAAGCAGTCGCTGTCCAACTCGCCCGAGTTCGACTCGGCCTGCGACTCAACCTTTTCCCACTGCCTCTCCCTAACCCAGCACGCTTTTCCCGGCGTCTTCCCCTACCAGCTCAGCACCGCTTCCGATCACCTCTACGGGAACCTCTCCACCGGTCACCCCCACCCTCTCGTCACAAAGTGGGTTTCCTCTCCCCCAAATCGTTCTCAGGTCGACTCGGCTCTCCGAGTCGTGACTCGCGACAACAAAAACGACGACGGTTCGGGCGCCGAGGACCCAACCCTCGGGCCGACCCAATTCAAGAAATGGGCCGTCGAGCTTTTCGCCGACGCGATTGTTTCCAATGCCGGGAAAGCTGTGCTCTGCCGGGTTCCGGTTGGGATTGCTGGAATCGCCGGAATTGGGGTAGCGACTCGGTCGGGGAAAGATTTGGTTGGGACGGCGATTGGAGTCTACGCGCTTGGCGTCGCGAGTGCTATCTATTTGAGTTTGTCTGGTTAAACTTGTAGCTGGCTATTTGGGAACTGGTTATTAATAAACACTTTTAATATACGTTTTGCATATGAAACGACGTTGTCTTTATTGTCGTACAAGTATATATGCTCAATTGCTCATAACAACTCCACATTATTTGTAAAAGAAATTACATTTATGATCCGTGATATTTTTAGACTTCTAAACATTTGAATTTTTTTCCCACATGATCACTTTTGCACATAGGCACGTGAAAGAAAAATCAAATGTGTAAGCGATAAAAGTCTATTAATGACAAATGTTGTAGAGCATAGGGGTGAGTTTTTCTTAATTGTAGCAATGTACTTAATTTGCTATAAACTTACTATGATGCAAAAAATTTCTATTTATCACCTTTGAGCTGAAAGCATAGCTAAGAACTCTTTTGGAAACCAGAGCAGCTTTAAGAATAGCTAAAGCCTGCACAAAACAATGTACTTGTAAGATCACCATACATGGGATAAAAAAAAAAGGATAAAATTTTGATGGGAATAAAGAGCTATATGTGATTTAGAATACCTCTTCTTGTCCCACTGTAATTTGCAGCTCGTCCAAGTCGGAAAAGGGTATGTCAAGTCTGCTCATGCCGGAAGCTGGTGATAAGGGTTCAACCAAAAGATCGTCAGTGACCAAAAGGGAGCCTTGTTGTTTTATGAAACCCCCACCACTGTTTGTTTGTCCAGGGCATTTGGGGTTCATCATTTTGAGCCTTTGAAATTGTATATGTTGGCATGTTTTCTTTTGCAGGCAGCAGGAATAGCACTTGTTGTATTTGAACTCTGTTGGAACTGCCTCTTCGAGGACTTCGAGCAACTGGTTATCGCAGCTGAACATGCGTTCGAGCTTGGGATTCAGGATCATTTCTTTGTTTCTTGCAGATATAATGTCCATTGCACTTAAGCTCTCTGCACTTTTGTACAAGTTATCTATGCTTCCAAGGGAAGAGTTGCCCTTTAATAGCTTTATGATGGAACCTAAGGGAAAGGTGAGGAAGGAAAATAAAAAGTCGATGAAATCTTCTTTTGCTTCAAGGCATATCACTCTGTTTGTTGACTTGCTAAACCATAGTTTCGCTTTCATGCCTTCAGAGCTGGATTTCTGATTCATTTGGTATTGATGAGGCGCGTGGAAGGAAACTGGCGATGGAATGATATCAAAATTCCAATCTTTTGGTAAGAAAACATCGGTTAGAGGTGTAGTTGAGAGTGTTGAATGATGAAGCAGCTTCAAAACCTGACATGACAATAGGTAGTGAAGAGAGTGTTAGCAAATTTCAAGTATGTTGGTTTCTATCTCTGTTGTTTTTTGTGTACAATCTTAGATTTTATCTGGGAAATTCTGAAACATTTTTGTGTCGTTTTAAAAGGGTTTTAGATTCATCTGTCAAAGTTTCACTCTAATGTAGTTACAAACATATATCTTACAGTTCAGATAGCTTTACCTCCTCAAGACCAACATTAACATGCCACTCTTGAACACCATTGTTATCTGTGATGTCTTGACTCAGAAGCAAGGTGCGAGTGTTGGATATCGATGCAGGTAGTATCTGAAAATCATCACTTATGATAAATCTCTCCACTCTAGTGACAAAAGCACTGCCAATATCCAAGAACCCCGGGTACTTTATGCGCAGCTTGTTATCCATTGCTTTACCACAAGCACAAATCGAATTCCTTACAAAACTGACGAATCCAAAAGACTCATCATTCAAGCATGGAGTTTTTGAGCAAGTGAAGAACTTTGTGTAATCTGTCTGATCGACCTTTACAATCAAGTTGTTGCAAATTAATCCATAAGCACTTCTCGGTTCGAGCAGCATAGTCTTGCAAGCTCTCTTCCGGAAACTTTTCTTATCAAGAGCTTCAACACTCTTGTACAGTTCATCCATGGATCCAATTCCTGTTTTCTTATCAGCTATTCTTACAATTGTTCCCATTGGTAATGTAAGAAAGCTAAGCAGCAAATCCACAAAATGCTTGTCACACTCGGCAAATATGACTTGCTTTGTACACTTGTTTATAATGAGCTTCAATTTTATTGGTGTGAGACTTGCAGATTGGGAAGCCTCCTCTTCAAGTAGTCTTCCGGATCCAAACCCAACATAGAGCCAGAGCCTGAACAAAAACAGAGTCAATATATTAATATGTACCGCTTAACAAAGAAAAAAAAGGACTAATTGATACAAATGCTCTTTTTCGTTTACTTGAATTGGCATTTAGTCCTCTTATTGATTTTTTTTGTTACTAAACCCACTTCATGTTACTATTTACTGGCATTTGTACATAAAAGTGTTCCAAAATTAAGAAGTAATTTTGCCAGTAAACATACAAGGAAGTTTAGTGACAAAAAAAAAAGTCAAATTGAGTAAACAAAAAATTGACACCAATTGATAAAAAAAGATGCCATTTAAGAGAGATAACTATTTACCTTCGTAGTAGATATAGAATTAGAAGAAAGACTAATAGAAGTGCTCCACCGGCCACTAAACCGCTCAACATTTCCATAACCAGAAACAGACCACTTTTTGCCATTTTTGGAGAGCTATGTGGAGAGGATATTTAGCTTTGAAACTATAGAAACCTAGGATGACTATTTATACAAAGATATGATGAAGCAATTACCGTGTAATGGCTACCACCTTTTTTTACGACTTCTTCCTTTACTTTGTTTATAATTTTATTTCTGGTGAATTAATGTGAAGACTTCCCAAAAATCCACATATCAGTACAAACGAATAGATCCGAATGTGTATTATGTATTATGATTTGTACCTCTAATTACAAATAATTTGTTGATAGATTCTTGTTGGAAGTCCATGATTATCATTATATTTAAATTTATATATTATACAACTTGGGGCTTTAGGTTGACCAGGTAGATAAAAACGAGTGGGATACTTACAGGTTTTTGACTTTCTCTTAGCAAATAAATAATATATTTACACGACTTAACTAGTAAATTCTACTTAAAACTTTTCTTGAATGGTTGAAGTCTGTGGAAGACCTCTAACTGCAAAAGTCGAGCACGTGAAAAATATTGGTTGGCGTCACTAAAATAATAAAAAAGGAAAGTACATACAAGTTCAACACTGGTTGACTTTTTCATCTGTTCTGTTTCAACATTGTAATTACCATGCATTTAGTATGCAGTATTTAACTGAGATTATAATAATGAATTAAACTAGTGTTGATTAAAATGAATTATGCTGAATGTAGTTTGATGTATAGTCAGATTAAATTATTGTGTTTGTGTTTGATACAATACCAGAATAGACTAATTCTTTAATTTGATAAAATTAAAAAAAATTATTGATTTAATTTAATTAAATATTTTTTTTTAATATGTAATATTTGTAATTTAATATGAAGCACTAATATGAAGTCACCTTCGTTTTAATGACCGAAAACAAAAGCAAATTTCTACCGAAAAAACAAAATCAATAATAAAATAACTTAGACATATATTTTAGAAATTATTTACATGTTCCAATATATAATCATAATTCTCATTAAAAAAAATTAAGTAATGCATACTTTGTATAATAAATAATTAAGTGGTCAATATTGAAGCCGCGTTTCTATCACAGCACAATGTGCTAAGGAGTGGACTATTAAAACCCATCAAACACAAAAAGGATTAATAATCCCCCATCTAGAGGATTAATAATCCCTATTTTGAGGGCAAGGGATAAGTATCCAGAGAATACTCAGCACCAAACACAGGATTGGGATTAAACGCACCCACAAGTTCAAGCATCTAAGTTTTCAGACAAGCATTTGGATATTAATCTTGGCTTGTAATTCCAGACTGTCCCATAAACTTAGGGATATCCTTCATTTATACAGAGGAATCTTACTATCTTAGTTGGGAAAAAAAAAAATGAATCAAATTGTACAAATTCAGTGCAATTGCTTAGGAACATTATGGTCTCCTTGTTCTCCTTTATGAATTCTTTTATTCTTCATCAAATTCAAGGCCCGGTATGTATTCCAAACTCACGTCGAAGACTACCGGACTATTTGGAGCCACCCTCGGCCTGCCTGGAGCTGAATTAAGACCTTTAGGGAATGCCAACTAAACAAAAAAAACAGAGAAAAGTAGAGATGATTTAGTTAACTCAGTGCCACTTTTTTTCTATGAGTTTATTGGTTTTGTTGGTAAAAGACTGACGAAACAAATGAATGTCTTACTGATCCTGGAATGTAGAGACGGCGCTTCCCTCCTATCTTCATGCTCAGAAGACCTTCATCAAGTCCTTTGATTACCTGTTCTACTCATTCAATTTAACACTTATTAGTAGCTCTCATGGGAAAATACTATTATTAATTGTTCTACTCATATCCAGCATCACATAATGTCATGAAAATCATATAAAAATGGGGGCTTATAAGGTTCTCAGAAGATAAGAAGAAAGAACAATTGACGATTTTATACATCATACCTGACCAGAGCCAACCCGAAAAATATAGATCTGACCCTTCTCCAGTGAGCTGTAAATGAGAAAAACCATATCAACAAAAACTTGTGTCTATATTTCAATCAAAGTTCACAAGTAGATGATGTGCAGGCCCCCTAGAGTAGAATTTCACCAGAAATTTGCTTCAAGCAATAGCTTTAAAACTACCATTTCAATAAGTTAAACATGTCAACTACATATGGTACAAATTCCTGTGGAATATTTGTCAGGCGATCTTCAATGCCCATGATTTGTATACATTCAAGCGATCGAGTTGCCGTTACCTGTCAAAGATTTGTCCAGATGGAACCATGGCAACATAATTAGCAGCCACCTGCAGTTAAGAAAAAAAAGCCAGAAATATGCATAACTTGTTTAGAAATAGTTGATAGTTCCATATGCTCCCTAATAAATTTCACAATCTTCATTTATAGAAAATGTGAGAAGCCAAAGTTATTTAAAGACCTGAAAGCCGACTGGCGGACTAGGACCTACTCCAACTTTAATATCCTTGTACTGCAAACCAGACTCTGTAGTTACCATTGGTACCTTCATTTATCATAAGGAAACACCATCAAATATTTGAGCATCCAAATAAAGTAAAGCTATATTATACTGTTCAAGAAATTGAGAGTTTCTTGGAGAAAACTAAGATCAAGAGAATCTGTGTATTTCTATATTGATCAATTGCAGAATACAAACTACGTAGTCTCTTATATACAGAATCCAACCACATTCCATAACAATTTTGAGAAGCTAAAAAATCTGTCATGTTTGTTTCTCAATCGAAATCCAAAAATAACTATTTTGAATATTCAAATAATAATAATAATAATTGGGTTGTTCTTTTCGTAATTTGAATATCGCTTTTATTTTGGTGATTCAAACAAGGTATTTGAAAGGTGTTCTTTTCGTGGTTTGAATAATGATTCAAACAAGACAACGATTTTTAGTGATTTGAATCATGATTCTGATTTGATATTAATTTGAACCATGAAAAGAACGGTATGTGGCCCAAAGCTATTCAAATCACCAAAAGTAGGATAGGGCAAATAGCATAAGGAAGGAAGCCATAAATCTCTCTACTATCCTCACAATAATTGAAACTGAGTAGCACATTTCATGAACAAAGTTTTAACCTTTAGCTTGAGCTGCCTTTCTAAATTTAACAAGATTTATTTATCTATTTTAAACAAATCACGTAATTATAAAATGCCTATATCAAGAAGAAAAATATATATATTGAAGATAAGGGAGTGAGCAATCTCACCATACATTTTCAAGCTCCTTCTCACAAGCATCATCACACAGCTTTGGCTTCTCCTCCGGTGGCAACCCAGCTCCATTCGCACCAAATGACCCAACAAAAACACTACCAAGAACCAACCCAATCACTTCCCTACGCTTAGAAACCTTAAATCCATCCCCATTTTCTCTTCCCCTCGAAGCTTCAAGTCCCAAATTCGAACATTTCACAACCACCCCGGAAAATCCCCCATCGCCGACGCCTCGAGGACTGCGAAATAGACTTTTCCCAACTCCCCTCGACGATCGATTACCCAGTGGAAGTAGCAGAGTCGAAGAAGAAGCAGAAGAAGCAGAAGAAGAGAAAGCCATTGCCCCGCTTCTGTGAAGAAGAAACGGATAACGAAATCTTGGTCGTTTTTTATGGACACCTGCTGACGTGGCGTCTCTTCGCCAGCTGGACCTTTAATCTTATGGGCCTTTAAGGCCCATAATCTTAGAACAAGCCCAAGCCCACAGCTCTTCGACCGAGATATAGCGTGAGTTTCCTGCAGAAAGCAAACAACCCTCCGTAGAACTGATCGCCGGCGACGAACAGAAAAATCTCTCCAAGAATGGCTGAGTTTCTTTTCGAAGATGTTTTTAAGATCGATCGGTTGAATCCTGATGGGAAAAAGTTCGATAAAGGTTTTTTTTTTTTTTTAGTAAATTTGTTTACTTGATGCTTATTGTTTATTGCGAGTTTGGATTATATATTCTTATGGCTATTTTTTTGTTAAATTAATGTTTGTAGTTACTAGAATTGAAGCAAGAAGTGAGAAATTCGATATGTTCATGCACCTAGATGTGAATTCTGACGTATACCCATTGAAGGAAGGTGAGAAATTTTCAATGGCTCTTAGTTCTACTCTTAGTGAGGATGGAACACCTGACAGTGGATTTTTCACTCAGGTAAATTTGTAATACCCCCTTTCAAGTTTTAACTTTTTTGTTTTTCTCTAGTGACTGATTGTAACAATTTCTTGCAAAAATCCCTTTTTTTTTCTCTCTCTTTTATATTTTAATTCTGTATTTTTCATCATTTTACATAGTTTTATGAAGCCTATATTGTAGATTGATATGTAATTTGTGTCACTAGATTGATATTTATTAGGTTATTTCAACTCTGGCTATTATCATTGTGGAGTTTCTGTGCGTGGTGTTATCTTAGGTATAGGTGGCATATGTTTGTAGCTGTTTCCATGAGTGATGGGTATGCTTTCTTAAGCTTTTGGCTTAGTCTATTGAGTCTTGGTTGGTAGTTTTGAATTGGGAATCTTGAATCATATTTAAATGGGGAAAGATCAAGTATTTGTGTTGAACGATCTAGCAAAGTTTAGTAGAAAGATGAAGCCAACAGTTATAGGTAAACAAGTAGAAATCTGGCACCATGATGTCTATCTACCTCTTATACCTCCTGGTGGAAAGATGAATACGAGCATAACCCCATACTTTCGATAACTTTTTTTCCCGGGGATCCCATCAAGTCATTTAGTACTATTATCTGGTAATAAGAAAAATCTATTATCTTGTTAAATAGACATCCAGCCTTTTTCTATACCCGACTTTCATAGTTGTCTTATCCAATTCTTTTACATGTTCAGGCTCCATATATGACTCGCAAATTCATGCTTTCATAAGCTTGCATTGAGCCATAGCTGTTTTACTTCCTTCAGCAGTTTGTGAGTTTTACTGATTTTACAGGGAAATAGGAAGACCCTTGCTGATAACTATGAATATGTCATGCAAGGGAAGCTATATAGAATTTCAGAAGGTTCTGGATATCATGCTAAAGCGTAAGTATTATTGTTTCTTAGAATTCATAGATCTGTTATGCCCGGATAACAAAACGGAACAACTGTTATGCTTTATTACTGGAGTAGTTGCTGTTTGATAGTTTTTGAAGCTCATATGAACTTGCTTAAGTCTCAATGAAAAGGCATCAGGCATTTGAGCTATTAAAAAGGCAAACACACAAGTGAGGTTGTTATGCATCTTAATACCATATTTTTACAGCTCCGTTAATTGGGTATTTGCCCTTTGTTTCAGGGAGATAAATGCTTCATTTGGTGGGCTTTTGATGTTGTTGAAGGGAGATCCATCTCATTTCAAGAAGTATGAACTTGATCAGAGGCTGTTTCTCCTTATAAGGAAGGTCTAAAACTTATGGCTACTATGTCTTTTCGGGAACCAAGGAAGGCCTTCTCTGTCACAAAATGAGGATTTTCATTTCCTTGCAGAACTTGTTTGCTGGTCTATTTTCTAGTGGGTGTTATTAAGAGATCAATGTTAGGACACTTTTGGATTAGTCTATATATTTCAAAGGAAACCTATATAATGTCAAATTAGCCAGCAATTTAGTTTCCGATGCTTTTTCGCAAACGGCAAAGACAAAGACGTGTTTATTTTTAGCTGTTGGTAACAGTTGACCCAACCTATTTTTAATGGCAGTTTTGTGTCCAATGTTCCGTAATAGTTATATTTGTTTGCATGTGTCAGGAACATGATGATCATTGTAAACAAATTTACATTAAAATTCCATGTTATTGCTTTTATTTAAAAGAAGGAAAAAATAATAATCCTTCTTCATCTTCTTTCTCTTGCAATTGTAATATGTGCTTTTCTTAAGCCCCGATTTGTTTTCTGCCCAAACAAGAACTTAAATATAATAGGAGAATTATCCTAAATTTTTATTTATCATCTGGATTATTTTTTTAATTAATTAAGTTAATTAAAAATTAATTTGTTGCGCTAGTAATTTATCGCGCTTCAAAAAATTATTATCGCGCTCTAATTTTTGAAATTTAA
>WUAT03000004.1:1799940-1810201 GCA_010015005.3 Ulmus americana
AGTACAATTCTAATGACGCTGTTGAATGCTATAAAGTTAGTCTTGTTGCAAATGGGTTTACTCAATGTGAAGGTGTTGACTATACTTAGACCTTTGCACTCGTTACCAAACTCACTACCCTTTGTTGCCTTCTTGACATTGCCTTTGTTCGTGGTTGGGGTCTCCACCAAATGAATGTACAAAATGTCTTTCTTCATGGGGATCTTACCAAAGAAGTTTACATGGATCCTCCACCTGGTTTTCGTCGATAGGGGGAGCCACTTGTGTGTCGACTCCACAAATCACTATATGGTCTAAAACAAGCTTCTCAATCATGGTTCCACAAATTTCTTTTTGCCATCAACAAATTTGGTTTCAACCAATCACATGCTGATCATTCTGTTTTTACCAAGGTGTGTGGAGATTCTTTTGCAACCATACTACTCTGTGTTGATGATATGATTATAACATGAAACAATGAAAAGGCTATCAATGATGTCAAAAGCTTTCTTGGGTCTTGCTTCAAATTGAAGGATCTTGGTTCCTTAAAATACTTTCTTGGTGTTGAAGTAGCTTGATCACAAACGGGCATTTCCATCAACCACTGAAAGTATACACTTGACATACTCCAAGAAGCAGGATTACTTGGTGCAAAACCTGCCAAATTTTCTATAGAGCAAAACTTGAAGCTCACACCAACCAATGGTGACTTACTCAAAGATACAACTCATTACCGACAGTTGGTTGGGAAGTTGATCTATCTCACTATTACAAGACCTGAAATTGCATTTTTGGTTAATACACTTAGCCAATTTATACAAGAGCCTAGACAACCCCACCTTACTACAATACTTAAAAGTTTTACCGAGACAAGGATTGTTATTCCCTTCTAATAGTGACCTGAATTTAATTGATTTATGTGATGCAGATTGTGCAAGATGCATTACTACCCGACGATTAGTGACCGGCTCTTGTGTCTTTTTGGGCAAATCTCTTATTTCCTAGAAAAACAAGAAACAAACTATGGTCTCTAAGTCTTCAGCTGAAGTCTAGTATAGGTCAATAGCCTCTATCACCTGCAAAATGACATGGCTAAGACATTTATTACGGGATTTACGCATTCATCATTCCCAACTGGTGACATTGTTTTGTGACAACCAAGCGGCTATGCACATTGCTGCTAATCCAGCCTTTCATGAGAGGACCAAACGTATCGAAATTGATTGCGACATCGTTCGCGAGCGAATTGATAAAGGAGAAATTAAGATGACTTTCGTGTCGAGTGAAAATCAAATCGTGGACGTATTTACTAAAGCTTAGGGTTAAGTTCCATTTCACACACTTCTTCACAAGTTGGAAATTCTTGATATCCACTCTCTAACTTGAGGAGGAGTATTAAGAGTCTAAGTTCCTAGGCCAATTACGAACAACTAGCCATCTCCACCAACCAACAACTAGGCTATTTTAGGCCAACATCGTTTCTCTCACCAAGCACCCTATACATAGCTTTACATTTAATACTTTGTTTGTATATATACATGTATTGAGTTTTGTAATAGTGCAATGTAAATTCAATTCAAACACCAAATTTCTTCATTTTCATCCCACCCAATGAAGTTAAGGTAGGTTGAGAGAGTCGTTCGACTCCCTCAAATAACTCAAAGTGATAAATAAACTCATCCAATTAAACTTTGAGCGGCGTTGGGTGGGTTCGTGTTTTGTGAATAAAATACATAAAAATAAGTATATATAATATTAAAAACTATATAATTTTAATCAATCAAATACAATAAAGTCATAGTTTCAATAAATCAAAGAAAATCAACATAGTTTCTATATATTTGAATAATAAAATACATAAAAAATAAATAAACAATAATATAATTTGACTTCATTTAGTGACAATCAAGTTCATTGAAATTATAATTTTCATAAGTTACTAAACATTAACTAAAATATTTAAAATAATTTCATACAAATGCTTCAATAAGCTCAATTAACAAAACTAAACTAATTTTGAAATTTTTACATCTATCCATAATTTTTGATATCCAAGCATGTTCTCCAAAAACCTGTTATTTTCCTCAGTCTAACCACTATCTTATTATATTATATCATGTGGACTCCACTACCTTTTACATTATCCTACTTATTCAATTCCATTACACATATAGACCCAACCACCCTTTATATATATACAATATTATTTTATTATTAGACCCCGTGGACCTCACGACCTTTTAAATAAAATATTTAATATTACTTTTGGGCCCCACCTACTTTTACAAAAAAAATTAGATTCCTGTTTAAAAAATTATCATACTCATAATCAGCAAAATATTGTTTAAATCGCGTCTCAAACAAAGCCATTGTCTCTAGGTTTTCTTGAAATTCAAATGACATATAATTATCCAATAAATCTCAAATTACTAAGAAAAATGAAATAATAAAAGCAGGAAAGAGATCCATAAACAATAAATACAACGTGTTTTAAGAAAAAAAATTATATTACATTTCATAATAACATATTATAATCTAAAAATTAACATTAACAGAGTAATAATTGCTTCATAATTATTATTTTACAAAATAATTAGTGAACAATAACTAAAAATAATAATATATAAAATAAATATTAGATAGTTTAAGATTTATAAGTTTAATTATTATTTTTAATACAAAAGAATAATATATAAATATATATATTTGAAAAAATATATTATTTTCTATTTGAGAGGGTTGGATGACCCAAAGTTATGAAAAATTAAACTGACACCCACCCAAAATTTTATTAAGTTGAGTGAGTGACCTCCAAGTAAGATGTCTAGTTAAATCGGCTTAAATTACTTGAGTTTTGCTGAGATGGATTGAGTGTGTAATTCAGATCATCAGATTTTTTATTCACCCCTATTAAAAGGGGTGATGGGGAAACGTGAAAAAAGTTGAGAAATCAACAATGTTGGATGACTGGAGATTACTACGAGGAAAGCTGTGTTTTCAGGGAAAGAAAGAGCACCGGAATCTAAGCGGGAACAGAGGAAGGCATCAGATTTATCCCGTTGGAGAGTAACAATAATGTTTAATGCTACACAGGCGGGTGTAGGGTTTAGTAAGCAAGATCTTACGAGAAGAAAAAGGTGACCATAACTTCTCATTTCAGATGGTGATTCCATCAATCGAAAGAATTGAAACCGTAGAAGGAGAATCTACAGCAAATGAGGATTAGAAAAGAAATGGTTAGGATAGGAATGGCACAAGTAATACCAAAAACTCAT
This sequence comes from Ulmus americana, assembly GCA_010015005.3. Taxonomy (NCBI): domain Eukaryota; kingdom Viridiplantae; phylum Streptophyta; class Magnoliopsida; order Rosales; family Ulmaceae; genus Ulmus; species Ulmus americana. The sequence goes on from WUAT03000004.1 coordinate 1,803,195, forward strand.
TCTCTTCCTGGATCAATGAGTAGAAGTTTCAAACTTTTCAACACTTTTCTCTACCAACCAAGCTAAAAAGTCATCCAATTCTGAGTGTTCAACTTATCCGTCGCAAAAAAAAAAAAAATCCAACCTTTCTCAGTAACAGAAACTCAACACCTGAAAATATTCATATGAATTTGCAATTGAGATCCTTCTCATAAAGGTTTATCGTCTGAATCCATATGAAGTTTCAATGCCAGGATAGATAAAAATGAAGCAACCAAGCGTATTTCAGATGCATATAGCAATAAAGACTAAAATATCAGAAATCTCAGCTTTCTAGAAAAGAAAATTGAAATAATAATAACGATAATAAGAAAGGAGAAAGGGATGTAAATGGCTCACCATTCTCTTTTGGTTGGATAACATTGTCTCATCAACAATGACAAGCGACAAGGACACATGCATTTGGGTAGCTTAAGGGTGAGGATGAGGAATGCAATATCTTACTCTTCTCATTACAAAAGCAAAGTGTAGTATTCCACACAAACATGTGGATCTTGGCTAATAGAAGCTCTCTACAGTCTACAAGAATGGGCCATAGTTTGGCAAAAGCAGTGGCAAAGTGGAAAGAACTAGAGATTTCTAAGATAAAATTTGCCTAAAATGACCACTTGATATCTCTCTAGAATTGGCCCCTGTACAGAAAAGGACAAAAAAGAAGACCCCAACCAATAACTTCCTCTGTTTAGCAAGAGTAGGATCACCCACCAAATTATTATGAGGTGATTTTCCAAAACCACACTTTGCTTCATTTGGTGTTGGCTCATCGACCAGAAACAAACAATGAATTGGTTGATATTTGGTTCCCTTCAACCTGAACTTTTCTAGCCTTTGCCTTGTCAATGCGTGCTCGTCTAACAGCTTCTTGGACCTGGCGATCATGGTCCTTGAGCATCTGATCCATGTTCTTAGAGGGGACCAACAATGGACCAGAGTAGTGAATCTTGTGACCCTTTGATCCATAGCCGATCTGTATTAAACAGATAAGCATTTATGAAAACCAGTAAAACAAATATGTGGTGGAGGCTATGGAAAATCAACATCACAAAGTAATCAATACTGTAGGAAATAAGGAAGAAAGGGAAAGAAAAAAAAGCATGAATCAAACTACTCACAAGAATAGGATCTTTGCTACTGAGTCGTCCATCTTCCTTTTGATTAGGACCTACAACAACCTGTATGTGGGACTTTTGATCTTGAAGCAAGGACTCAGAGGACTCTTTGAATGAACCTGGAAACCTTCCTATTACTTTTGGAACTTCTGGTTGGGAAGAACTAGACCTTTCTCTGGAGTCTTCTGATATCAAACTCCTCCTTGCTGCCACTAAACCTGACATCGCTGACAAGTCAACCCCAACTGAGACCTTAGGAGCATCATCTGAGTTCTTAGCAGTCTTTGCCCATGCAGTCCGATGAGCCAATGGCCCTGAGTGGGATGCTCTCTTATGGTTAAAGCCCTGACGGTCTTCTACAGCTTGTGATGGTCTTGGGGGCTCCATTGGAAAACCGGAAGCAACTTCTTCTGGATGAGGGTTAAACTTCTCACTCCGGCTCTTTGAATTGGACTGGCTTTGTCTTTTCTGTAACAAGAAAGCAATGCCATTAATCCAACACTTGTTCAAAGATTAAAAGACAATAAGCTACACATAATTTCTTTAAAATAAATAAAGCAACCACACATGCTTAAAATAAGAGAAGGAATATTCAAAAACAACAATAAAATTGATCCAAATCCAATGTCCTATTAGAAATATAAAAAAAAAATGACACTTAAAAAAACTCAAAAAGTTACAAATTGCATCAGGCAGAGATGGAAGAGTGACTGAAGGTAAAATCAAATCAAATGCTACCTGCATTGACAAAACTAATTCAGCATTGGCATCAGGTGCGGGGACGGCACGAGAGGTTCTCCTCTCAGGATCAAGTCTCTGGCCCTTGCTTCCTGCAGCTCCATGCCTGAGTGCAGCCAGAAAAAAATAGTTTGAACATCTCCTTGAAATAGGTGAGCCAAAAAGAATAAGAACTGACATTGTAAGACGATTTGCCTTGCAACTATAATTCAAAGGATATAAAAATTGTTCAACTTATTTTTGAAACAATTTACTGTACACACCTCCTAGCTTCTTCATCCCTAACTTTCGCATCAAACTCTTTGCTAGGAGGATACTTTGGCAAGCTTGACGGATCACAAGGAAGAGGTTTCGACATAAAAAACTAGAAATGAAGTAACATTATTAGAGTCAGTTACAAACCCCGTAGAAAACCAATGCCACATACATCTCCATATTCAAACATGGACACTGTATAGGAATTTTTTATGAATAAAAAAATGAAAAGAAAAAATTGGGTCAACAATCAATAGACACCATATGTGGAAACCACCCATACCTCACTCTTGAGGGCAGAAGTGGCAGATCCACGATCAGCAGGATCTATAGAAAGAAGGACCTCTATTAGTAGCAAAGCTGGTGCAGGGAACTCCTTAAAAGTATCTGCAACACAACGCTTATAGGGCTGTTGTGGCTTGAATATTGTTGCGTGAGGTAACTTTGATTTTCTCCAATAATCCTCAGATGGAGAACCACATAGCTTAAAAATCTTATGTAACTGCTCAACCTACAAGGTAGAGAGCCACAAAATTTTGAGATTCAAGCTGATGAGATAATCAGTAGCAAAAAATACAGTATTGATAACAAATGGAAAAAGTGCCTACATGGTGTCCTAGCGCAATTGTTAGGTCATACAATTACATTTGATTTTCAATGAAGCTACTAGGTATTGCTTGCAAGTATGCCAAGAGAGAGCCAAAGAGAAGGCCTTCAGGCATTCAAGTTTCTTCTTAAACACTTCTGACAGTTCAAAGATGCCCTTACTTTTACTATCGCCCCAATTTACTTAAGAAATTTAGACAGAATATTCACCCTACCCTCCAATTTAGACAGAATATACAAGAAGATTCTTACAATAACATACTGGATACGTGAAAATACTAGTGAAAAATCAGGCTCCACAAGGACCACAACAACAATCCTCTCATACTAATTGTTTCTCTATGATTGGTATAAAGAATTTTGGGTGTCATAGGCATAAGTATCAGACACTAATAGAGATACAATATGATAATCAGGAATACTAGTAGAAACATTCTTCTAATGTTACATGTTCTAGGGTAAAAAAAAACTTCAATACCTCAGTTCTTCCTGGCATGATAGGCTTGCCAGCATACAATTCAGCTAGAATACAACCTGTGCTCCATAGATCTACCGCAGTCCCATAAAAAGTGGCACCAAGTAACAGCTCTGGTGGCCGATACCAAAGAGTAACAACCCGACTAGTCAGAGGCTGAGTTTGATGGGGATCAAAAAAACTTGCCAAACCAAAGTCAGCAATTTTCAGTATGCCATTGTTATCAATAAGAAGGTTGGAACCCTTAATGTCTCGATGCAGAACACCACGACTGTGACAGTGATCAAGTCCACACAAAAGTTGTCGTACATAACATTTAACCTACAAATAAATGAAACGAAACTCAGCAATTTCATTCCTGAGTAGACAAATGTATCAGCATAGTGTTAGTTCCAAGCTTTTACACAGATCAACTAGATTAACAATACCTTAAGCACAAAAAAGAACAGATTTTACAAGAGAGAGTGCACAGAAAGCCATGCTAAACAAATATAAATGGACCATCTTCTGCTGCTAGTGTTTGAAAAAATAACCAGTGTGGCAAAAAGCAGGAAGCAAACTTCAAAACAAAAATATATCAATCATCCATAAATACCTGAGCTTCAGTAAACTTCAGACCAGGGTGTGATGCAAGCCCCGCCAAATCATGTTCCATGTACTCAAATACAAGGTACAGGCTGCAAGACATTCTTGATGTGACAAGACCTTCTAGTTTTATCACATTTGGATGATCAAGCCTTCGTAGAATGTGAATTTCCCTTGCCATAAAGCGAACGCTCTCAGGCTCTAGGTTGTCAAACCTAACTTTCTTCAAAGCAACAATTTTCTTTTGTTCAAGATCACGAGCCCTGTAAACATTACTATACGTTCCCTGGCCAATCTGCAGGAAGAGATGTAATTACACAACCAAAACAAGCAAATATGTACTAAACACAACGTCTCTGCATTAAAGCATCAAATGACTCTCATAAGAACAAGCATGGATAATATAATTATTAGTTGAAATCACATACACTTGCTGCTTCTCAGATTTACAATATGAACATGAGAGCACCAGACATAAAGTACTTAAGCAAGAAATCAGAAAAGCAGTGGACCAGAATGATGTATCAGCTTTGTAACAGTAGAGATAAAAAACACAAGTAAGCAGAATGTTTAAAACCAAGTAAACAAGAGAACCAGAAAGCAGTTTAAGTAGAGGCTCCATGCGCCATATTTACTGCATAAAGATAAGTAACAGCTATTGTTTATTCATGCACTGATCAACAAACCAAAAAATAAACAAATCTTTGCACTGACTAACTATATAACAAAATGAAGTAAGAGCATACTTTATCCAGCTTCTCAAATGAGTCGGCACGCCGTGGCACCCATCCCCTGATGGCCTCTCCAGCCACTGCAACTAGCCAGCAGGGCCACCCTGCAGCAATCTGCTCCCCTTCGGAAGCTTTGGGAATGCTGCCTGTTCCGGGATGCTGAGCAACAACATATTCCATCTTCTCCCTCTTTTTCTCAATATTATCAGCAGATAATCGAACAGACACATTAATCGGTTTATCAGTCAACATAGCCCTCCCATCATTACCTTCATATCGATCTTTGGCTCGGTAGGCCTCTTCCCTCCTGGAAGACGTTACCCTGGCAACCCGCAAGTCCGAAGAAACCTTGCTTGGTACCCGCTCTCTGGGGCTCTCCTTGCTATCATCAATAGCAGAGGGCTTGCAACAAATGCCACCCATCACGCACCAAAACCACCCCAAACAATACCCTCCTTCAGAATCAATATTCAACCCCTCAATTCTAGCAACTTCCACTACAATCCTTTTCTCCCATACCCATAATTACTAAACTCAATTTCAAAATCCCATAACAAAATACTAGACAAAAAACGTAACAGGCCAACTAAACCCCACAATTCAACACACTCAATCACAAACCCATTTCCAACCAACAAAAATTCGAACGTCTTTTAACATGTAAATACAACCCTAAATTTCAATACCCAAACCCAGAAAAAATCTTCAGAAAAAAGTAAAAAATCATTACACAACTAGCCAAAAATGCTAGTTCTTGAGCACTACAACCTCTAATCTCAACTAAAAGTACAAAACACACCTCTTCACGGCAGCCAAAACCCTAAACTTCCTCAAAACAAAAATCCAAAAATCTTTACCAAAAACAAAGAATCTTCAGTCTAGAGTACCTTGAAAATAGCTCTATCTGCCTGTGTAGCAAATGTACGAGTTCATCAAAGCACCAAACACCCCAAAAGCAAAATATGTAGAGAGAGAAACTGGAAACCCTAGACACTGATCCGAGGCTTGAAGAAGGAGGGAACGGATCTAGGAAGGAGGGGTTTGAGAGACCCGTAGAGCCAGGTTTCAGAGGGTGAAAGAGAGAAAAGAAAAAACTATATATATATATATATATATATATATATAATATATAATTAATAAGTGTATGAAACGGTTTGTAAATTGTAAGAAAAATAAATAAATATTTAAGTGTCCCAGCACACTGCAGAGCTTTCAGTGAAGAGAGAGAAAGGGGAGTCTTGTGAAACCCAATTTAGACATTCCTCCTCAAGAAGATGTTTTGACACGCGCTGTCTTATTTCCATTTTTTTTTTCTTCAAGAGCTAATTACATTTTTACCCCCTCATGGGAGTTATAATAAATTGCTTCCGAACTTCAAAAAGTTTCATTTAATTCCGAAATATATTTTGTATTGTTATAAATAATAGGGACACTTTTATTATGGCCACATTTTCGCTATCCATAGTTAGTATCATCGTGTTTTAATTATTATCTATTATAAATTATTTATATATAATTATTGTTTGTATAAATTATTTACGTATAATCATAAATACTTAAAAGTTAAAATATCAATTTATAATCAATAATAATCAAAACATAACGCTGCTAATTATGAATTGCCAAACGAATAGTTTAGTTAAATTCCAATGATCCTAATTTTTCCTAAATATAGTTCCCTCTTTTAGTTTTTTTTTTTTTTTTTAAAGAAAAAGTATAGGTGGCAATACTATAATAACGGAGGGTTAATTGCTCAATAAGTCTTTCCGTCCAAAAACAAATGTATGGAGTTATTTTTGTCAGTACAATAGATCATTAAATAAGAGGAATTGGATAAAAAAATTGAATTCGTGGAGCAATTTGTCATTACCCTAAATTCAAGGGTTAAAAATATAATTAATCATTTTTAATTAAAGCCGACCAATATATTTTTATTCGTTGATTAATATATATATTTTATTTATTTATTTTGACGAAGGGGCAAATTTAATTTATTTGGTGTGGACTTTATGTGGGTTTATGAATTGGATAAGCTAATATGAATAATTCCTAACATCTAATTAAATAGACATTGACGTGTTAAGGGAGCATTAAATCTCAACAATAATATATTAAAGAAATTTGCTCCGAAAAAAAATAATATTAAAAAATTATTTTTGAAATATTTGTTGTCATTTTTATTTTTATTTTTTAATGACTGTGTTGATTAATGAAAATGTCTTTTTTTTTTATTTTTTCTATTTGTAACTTTAGAGATGAAAATTGGTTATTTCTTTTTTGAAAATATTCAGTATTCTACACAAGATTCTTATTTGATTCAGAGTATTCCAAACAGAATATATATATTATAAAAATAATAAAATCTACACTATAAAATATAATTTTATAAAAAGTAATAAGACCATTACTAAAAAAGACTCATTAAAAATAAAAATAAAAATTTCATCAGGCAAAAAGCCAAAAAAAAAA
>WUAT03000004.1:1937100-1948173 GCA_010015005.3 Ulmus americana
GGTTTTTGGTCTTAACATGGCTCTGAAGTGTAAAACTTGAATGATTTAGGGTTTTTGGTTACTCAAGAAAATAGGTCACCTCTTGAAGGGACCAGAAACGCAATAATTTGTGTCCTGGCCGGCCATACACTGGGCCAAGTCATTTTCAAAATACCAAGACAATTTCACCTCTTGCGTATTTCATAGGAAATTGGTTCACGTGGAGACCCCTTTTCACATATATGCAGACAAAAGCTTACAAGTTACAACTATAGCAAACCAAAGAAGAATTAATTAACCTTTGTTTTGTAGGAAGAAAATAAAATTGGAGTTCTCGTATTTTTTAGGATTTTAGGATTTTAAATCCCTCGATTCTTTAAAAAATATATTCTATCAAATAATTATACATTTTATTTCCCACCTTCTACTCCTTGATTCCTATCATATAAGGTGTTAGAAGTTTAAAAGTGATTTTCCAAAATATTTGAGAAAACTACTAAAATAAGTTTTTGATTTATAAAAGTAATCATACAATAAAAAATAAGAATTAGGACAATTTCCAATGCATGAGAGGAGGCATCTCTAGAACGGCATCTGACTTGCCTCGTGTAGTCCCGGTCTATAATAGCGTTTGTTTTGTGAGATTGCCGTATGTTGTATTATTGGTGTGATTTGAAACGTTTGTGATATTGTTTTGATAATTCCTTGGCTGTCCCTTTCAAACCAAACAAAAAAAAAAAAAAAGTGATTGAAGGGCTTTTTGGCGTCTTGCATTTACCATCTTGTGACATTTTATCAGTGACTACTCTATTCTGCAATCCATTTGCTTCCGCCCTGGCCAACTTTTGGTCTCTAATTGGTTAGAAGGACCCAACCCAAAAGATAAAAAGTGATGTCACTATAAACTTCCAATCATATTCCTTTCAAAAAAATAATTATAATAATCTCCAATTATTGAGGAATTGGACAACTTGTCCTAGTCATGAATAGCGGAAGAATATATATTATATCATGGAAAAGTTAAGAAATAAGATAGAATAAAGTAAAGAATCTTTTGTTTACATTAAAGTATTAAACCACTATGATTGAATTCCGGAATCTATATAATTTCTTTTTTCTTTTCTTTTCATTTTCATGATGTGATAAAATAATTAAGCCCCATGTAGTGATTTCAAATCATAAATAAAGGCAAAAGAATCAAACAAAATAATGATGAGAAAATAAGAAAAGGAAAGGATTATTATTAGACAGAGGAAAACTAGACATAGTTTAATGGGTTTTTTTTTATGGTGTTTGGTGGAAAACGAAGGACAAAAAAATAATTTGTGAAAATAATCTTAATAACATGTTTATAAATATTTGTGAGTGCAGGGATTACCTTAATCTTTTTAATTTGAAAGGATTGAAATTTGTGTTTAAACATGAATTTAAAATTACCAAGATGTTTTTACTCTCTCATAATTTTATTTTCTTACAAAACAATCAAACATCAAAATCTATCTACTAGTTCACTTGTCTCATTAATTTCTTCCTAAATTTCCATCCTACCAAATAGAAGTAAAGTTGCAATTTAAATTCGGTTCATCTTTCTACTCAATATATTTGATATATACCTAATATTACTGTTATATTAATCTTTTACAACTAAATTATAGAGTTCACACGTTTGTTTTGTTTACAGGAAGATCATTGGCGCTCGTTACTACCTCAAAGGCTACGAGCATCACTATGGATCTCTAAACATCTCAGAGGATTACCGATCACCCCGAGACAAAGACGGTCATGGAACACATACGGCTTCCACTCTTGGAGGCCGAAGTGTTGCTGGCGTCTCAGCCCTTGGAGGGTTTGCCCGTGGCATCGCCTCTGGCGGTGCCCCATTGGTCCGACTCGCCATATACAAAGTATGCTGGGCATTGCCAGGCGAGTCGAAGATCAATGGTAACACATGCTTCGAGGAAGACATGTTGGCGGCCATGGATGATGCCATAGCCGACGGTGTTGATGTGATAAGCATATCAATCGGGACAACTTTGCCTATGAACTACACAAACGATGGCATTGCCATTGGAGCTTTACATGCTGTGAAGAGAAATATTGTGGTGGCTTGTAGTGCCGGGAACTCAGGTCCTTCCCCGGGAACTTTGTCCAACCCGGCTCCTTGGATTATCACTGTTGGTGCTAGTAGTTTGGATAGAGAGTTTAGTTCACCTGTTGTGCTTGGAAATGGAGTCAAAATAGAGGTAATAATGAACTATATAATGCCTCTTAAATTTCGCACTCTACAAATTGTATCAAACGCTAAACTAAAGTTTTCTTGATTATTAGGGACAATCAGTGGCACCAAGCAAGCTAAAGAAGAAGATGCACCCTTTAGTGTATGCTGCAGATGTAATTAACCCCGGCGTAACCAAACTTCTGGCAGCGTAAGATAATAGTTTTTCATTTTACACTAATCCATTTTAGATATTTAAAATACTAAACCAAACTCAATGTTATAATGCAGACAATGCCTTCCAGGATCTCTTTCACCTAAAAAGACACAGGGAAAGATAGTAATATGCATGAGGGGCAATGGGACAAGAGTTGGAAAAGGCTTGGAAGTGAAGAGTGCCGGAGGAGCTGGTTTGATTTTGGGAAACACTCCAGCAAATGGAGTTGAGGTACCTAGCGATCCTCACTTTCTTCCTGCGACCGCAGTGACTTACAACAATTCCCTGAGAATTCTTGAGTACATCAAGTCTACCAAAAATCCAATGGCAACTATCATACCGGGAAGAACGGTATTGCACACTAAGCCAGCACCTTTCATGGCCTCATTCACTAGTCGCGGTCCAAATGTTATTGACCAGAGTATCCTCAAGGTTGGGAAGTTGATTCAAGCAATACTAGAGATACTAAATTTACATACCTGATTATCTTGTTCATCGAATGTAGTTGAATAATTCTCATTTTTTTACTTTCGTCAGCCGGATATCACAGCTCCAGGACTGAATATATTGGCGGCATGGAGTGAGGAAGATCCCCCAACAAAGCTGCAAAACATAGATCACCGAGTAGTTAAGTATAATATAATCTCAGGCACTTCAATGTCTTGCCCTCATGTTGGTGCTGCAGCTGCGCTTCTTAAGGCCATTCACCCTACTTGGAGTAGTGCTGCCATAAGATCTGCCCTCATGACCACAGGTAGTAACAATAAATTGCAACCATAAAAAAAAATTGTATTGCTTACCTACCCAGTCCAGAGTCCACCTGCTGTTGATCAAGTTTCCTAGACTTCAAAACTTATCAAACAAAATAATTTTAAGCTGGATTAAATGTGCAGATGGTTCTAAAACTCGTACACCCGTCTCAATAGTCCCTGAATTTTATTTTACACCATCTGCAGTACCTGCAAGTGAACACATTTTAGAAATATCAGGGACTAAGTACGAAACATGAGTACAAGTTTTAAGGACCATCCATACATTTAAATCCTTTTTAGTGTAATGGAAATGCATCACCTGATATCTTTGGAAGTCTTTTGGTGTCCAATTCGATGTCAAATCTTACCAGAGTATGGAGGGTTTATCAAAGTCTTCAAGGTTACATCTTATGATACACCTACAAGCTCTTCTTTTTTTTCCCTTGCAGCTGGTTTAAAAAACAACTTAGGGTTGCCAATAACAGATGAAACAGGCAATTTAGCAAATTCTTTTGCCTATGGTGCTGGCCACTTCCGCCCGACTAAGGCAGCAGATCCTGGCCTCGTCTATGATGCTTCATACACAGATTACCTTCTCTACTTATGCAACATTGGAGTCAAGGTCGTTGATCCAACATTCAAATGTCCTACAGCACCACCAACATCAGCTAACCTTAACTATCCTTCCCTGGCCATTTCCAAACTCAATGGACCAGTCACTGTTACGAGGACTGTCACAAATGTAGGCAGCAGCAAGAGCGTTTACTTCTTCACCTCGAAACCGCCATTAGGGTTCTTGGTGACGGCTTCCCCAAGTATTCTGTACTTTGATCATGTTGGCCAGAAGAGGAGCTTCACAATCACAGTTAAAGCAATAAGCAGTGAGAAACTAAGCAAGAATGATAAAGAAGAATATGCTTTTGGGTGGTATACTTGGACTGATGAGCTCCATAGGGTTAGAAGTCCCATTGCCGTGTCTTCAGCATAATTTGTTTTTGTGATTTGCGTCTTTTTCTTTTTCTGTTTCTTCATTTAGGTAGATTATAGGCAAATAGAAAAAGATCATAGGGAACTATATTCAAGAATCTAAGTATATGAAGTGTGTAAAAGCAAAGGGCTACCCAGAAGAAATTTTCAGGGGGTCCTCAATCTATCCCAAATGAGGATTAAAACAGTGGAAGAAAGTAAATGAATAAGAATGCAGATAATCTTGCATCTGGGTTTCACTCTTAGTTCATCAAATTTTATCTTCATCCTTCTATGCTACGATTACTTATGTCTACGATATTCTAAAGAAAATATGACTGCAAGGAACTATTTCATCAATTATGGGGAAAATATGCTGCAATTGCTCACTCCATGAACTATTTCATTGGTAACAGTAATATGGTAATAATTTCTTACATAATTTCTATATAGAAAACATCGAATTCCTCATAGGGGATGAATATGGACGAAGATTTCCAAATTTGTAATTGACCATCTGGTTAATAAGAATCTTCTTATATTAAAAACTTACAGTTAACACTTATAGTGAATCTTACCCCGTATCTGCATCTATCTCAGTTTAAAAACTAGTGTATGATCAACAAAGACCAGAAATTACATACAAGAACAATCTCATGTGTCATGTTCATCAAAAGAGATCAAACTGAACAAACCTCAGCAGCAAGAACCGCCAGTTTTTTTCCTGGTAATAGTCCCCAATTAGCTAGTCCTGAACAGAACTGCAGACAAATATATCAGCTTTTTCCCAAGAAGCTCCACTTCAGTTGGCTAAGCTGTCATTTTCGGTCCATACATTTCTTCTTACTTTAATCCGTTCACCGTTGAAGTGAATGTACTTCCATTTGCATTGGTATTTTTTCAAGACAAGTACTTTCTTCTCTTCTTGGCTCAACTTCTGAAAGGCACGCGCAACTCTCCAGACTGTATCTTCGTCTGGTCTTACACCCAATTCTTCCATGTCTGCAAACACCTAATTTTCATGAAACAGAAATCTAAAGCTCAGAATCACCAGCATAATACTTCTTATCTTCTACTTGAACTAAATAACTTCAGAAGCTAAAGAATCCCTGAAACAAGTGGGGGGACAGTTTAAAAAGTCTTATTACCTCTATAACCTTATGTGCCATGTCATGATGATCATATAAAGAGATCATCCTAGAAAACAGCTGCTTTGAGATAGAGCGTGTATGTGTATGCAGAATCATGTTCCACAACGATTCAGCTTCATCTACCCTCAGATCCATATCAAATGCCAGTAGAAGGGTGTCATATGTTCCCATTGTAGCTCCTTGACCTTTGCTCAACATCCACTTTGCCACCTGAGTGTCACAGAGATTAGCAACCAATAAAAATTTCACATAAGCTGAAAACCTCAACAGGCTTTGTTATCTTCTGATACTCAACTAACTGACTAAGTGGAAGGTTTTATTTATAATCTTCTTTGGGCATTTCTTCGATTGTTCTTTTTTTTTTTTCTTTTTTTGAGAGGTAGCATTTCTTCGATTGTTATGTCATATAACACAAAACTTACACAGGATATTTAGGAATATATTGCAAGTCCACCAAGCACAAAACATATTTACACCGTCAAGGGAGCATTATCCCAGCTAGCCCTTGGTTCATTACCGCACGCCAAAAGCAGGGCATTCCAGCCACACACAAAACATAAGGTCTAAATTGAGTTCCACACTAATGCAAAATACAAAGTATGCGCTTTCTTACTTGAATTACACGTTTCCATTGACTCCTCTTCCTAAGGATTCTCAAAGACTTAGATGCTGCAATCAGTGGGAACTCTGTCTCCCAAGCTATCCATTTATTTAATGCTCCGTAAACAGTCTCTTTCTCATTAGGAAGATCAGATATCTGTTATCACCAAACATGGTATTTTCAACACATCAAGGATAAAACAAAAAGAAGAAGATTAAATCTAAAACTTCTCGTTCTCAATCCAAGGCTCAAAATTCATATACAAACTATCAGCATGACCTCGCAAAGCTTGTACGAACGAAAGAAAGAATGTAAAACACCAAACATGTGGCTAGACACTCACAATTTTAATAAGATTAAGTGCTTTCTGCCCCGATCCAGCTGAATCTTTTTTCTTCCATAAGTGGTGCTCTTTCTTTCCACCCTTTTTGATCTTTTTCCTGAATTCCATGCACAAAATATACAAAAAAGCCAAAGCTAATATCTCATTAGAAAACAAGGCTCAACCAAAGTAAAGTAAACAAATCAGAATCAGTAAATATGATGAAGCCAGAAAATTAACCCACTTTTCAATAGCATTTGAACTAGTTGCTTGTTCTCCACTACGCCTAATAAAGAATTTTTGATGGGGATTACATGAATTTCCCTAAGAGGATAAACAATAGAATATGAGAGATAGATAATTTCACTCTTATTCAACAAAATTAAATTTTCATGAAAAATAAAAACAAAAACAAAAACTTAATATGCTTTAGCTTACCTTTGCAACTAGAACAATAATCCCCAATTCCTTCCGGTGGCCAAAAATTCTACAACTTGAGCATCCAAAACTTAGTGATAGATTTCTCTTGAGGAATCAAACAAGAAACCCAGATTAAGAAACACTCATAGAATGGAAATGAACTCTATAAAAGAGAAAATAGGAAAAAAAGATAGAGCTTACAAAAACTGTGGTCGCCATTTTTCCCAAGAAAATTTGATAAACAAGTTCTGCAACTTCAAAAGCATTTGAAGATTAATGAGAATAATAGTAAATGGAAAGATAAAGTGGATATAAACTAGAAAGTACCAACCGATAAAGCCCACCCCAAGAACGGAATAGTGGGTTCATCGGTGCCGGAGAGGAGACAAATATTTGAGGAAATGGTAGACAAACTGTAAAATCTATATTGGGCCGGACCGGGCCAGATTTACCTTATAGCGAAGTTGGAAAGTAGGCCCAGTGGCACTTCCTGATCTGCTCATTCAATTTTGGTCCACTAATATTGAAAGGTAGTAGTTTTTATTTTTTAATGATAAAAGGCAAAAGTTTATTGTTTAAAATATATTGATTTAATTTTAACATATAAGGATTAAGTTATAAATTTTAATATATAATTATTGAGGTATAGTTAAAGTTATTTTGTGTAAGTACTATTAGCATACAATCCCTACTAAAGTGTCAAAAATTGATAACTACTCTCTTGAAGTGTTATCCACCTAAATATAAGCCCAAAGCAGCATGTGCCATAATAAAATTAGTATTGTTGGAGTCCACAAGATTTAATAATATAAAAAAATAATTTTTTATTAAGAGCATGTGGGGTTCACCAATTGTAATAGAAGCAAATTTGGCCTTTTTGGTAAATACTACAATTATTTCTTGGCCAAAAACCAAACCAAACCAAACACATGCCACTTTTCTAAAAACTGAAACCAGTTCTTAGAATGTCCAACCAAACAGTACCTAATAAGAGAATGGTAATTGTAATGGTAATGGTAATAATAATAATATTAGTAACGGTAATAATGTTCATGATAATAATAAATTAATATTGTTAATCTAAATTATTTTATACTTATATTTGATGAACTAAAAAAAAAACTATTTCGACGAGTGATAAACTTTTGCTACTAATTTTGTGTAAATAAATAAGTCATCAATAATTAATTCAAATGATATAAAGAGAATGTATAGTTAAAAATGTCTATTACAACTTAATTAAATTAAATTAATCTAATTAAATAATAAAAAAATTAATTATTTATTTATATATTATGTTCATAATACTATCTAAACACATACAGTTAAATTTCTATAAATTAATACTCTTGGAACTATGAAAATTTATTAATTAATTGAGATATTATTTAATTGATAAATTAATAATTTCTACATTAATTAATAACAAATTTATCCATCACATAAACTAAGTTTCATGATGGTTTACTTGTATGATATGCTGATCGTCATATACTTCTATATCATTGGACTCATCTGGTCCTGTTCTTCGTGCTCTGGTGCTGCTTCAGAAGAATCTTCATTTTCTAACTTAATTGCTGCCTAAACAATAGTATTCTATGTTGGAGTTCTATCATTTTCATCACTTTGCATATAATTATCTGTAAATATCACATTTATGTCGATAATAACCTTGCAGACAGTGGGATCCCACAAGCGATACCCCTTAACTCCATCAATATATCCCAAGAATATGCATTTCCTGGACTTTGGATCCAGCTTTGTTCTATCTTGGGAATTATACATCACTTATGCAAGATATCCAAAGATATGTAAAGAAAAATATTATGTTGGCTTACTGGTCCACATCTCCATTGGTGTCTTCAAACCAATAGCATTTGATGTTGATTGATTTATTACATAACAGGCGGCTTTGACTGCTTCTACCCAGAATGTCTTGGCTAAACCTACAGTTCGCAACATAGCTCTTGTTCTATCTAAAAGAGTTTTTTTCATCCGCTTTGCCACACCATTTGTTGAAGAGTATATGCAACAGTAAATTGCCTCTAAGTACCCTCTTGTTTGCAAAATGTGAGAAAATTGCCATCCGTATATTCTCCTCCATTATCTGTCCTCAAGCACTTGATCCTTTTCCCGGATTCAAGCTCCACTCACACTTTGAAGTCTTTGAATATTGGAAACACATATGACTTTTTCTTTATCAGGTACACCCACAATCTCCTAGAGTAGTCATTAATAAATGATACAAAATATTTTTCTCCTCCTAGGGACATCTATGGTGACTCCTACACATTAGAATGAATCAATTCTAGAACGTGTTTACTTCTAGCAATAGATCTACCAAACTTTAATCTGTGCGGCTTACTCGTAACATAATGCTCACAGAAAGGTAAATTTACCGATTTGAGCCCTAGTAGGAGATTACATTCAGTGAGAATCTTTAAACCTCGTTCTGACATGTGGCATAGTTTGCGATGCCACATTACCGTTGATTCTTCTTCACTGGCTGATGCTACTGAAGTGTGTGCCTCTCGCCATCAATATTGCCTCTACCTGCTGCGAGCTGGATGATCTGTCTTTCTTATTTTTGTGCTTGGATTCCTCTTCTAGAACAGCAGCTACAACTTTGTCAAAGGCTAGATAATCAGTGAGAACATTATTTTTTAAGTTGATGATGAGTTAATCATATGAATCAGGTAGGCTTTGAAGCAAAATCTCACCATGTTCATTTACTACTATGTTATGGTCCAACGTTGAAAGTTGGGAAAATAGCATATTCAGATTGTTGATGTGGTCTCTCATCAGCATAGATTCACTCATCCGAAAAGTGTAGAGTCTGCTCTTTAAGAAAATCTTATTATGAAGCGACTTGATCTCGTACAATCTGGTACGTGCCTCCCAGATTTCCTTGGCTGACTTCTTTTCAACAACACTAGATAAAACTAAATCTGCCAATGCTAGATGCAAGTTGGCCATATTGTTGTCATCCGTCTCCTTCCATTTTTCGTCAGTTACTCTAGTTGGTCTAGCATCTTCAATTGCTACTAAGAAATTATTCTTCTTCAAAATTTTCTTTATCTTCAATTTTCAAAGGGAGAAATTTCTTCTATCGAATTTCTCAATTTCTTTTCTCAACTTGAATTGACTCTCACTTTTAGCCGTGAACAATACCCGCAACCAACAACTCTGATACTACTGTTAGGAGGATCAAAATCGGGTTGAAACAATATCACGCAACAAAATAAAATTGAGACACGAATAATATATGTGGAAAACTCTCAAAAAATTTGAGAGAAATACCACAGGCAAGAAGAAAAATTTTCACCATAAAACAATTTTACAACCTCTTTCTAAATACTAGGAGAGAACAATAACACTCACCCCTTAAATCTAGAATAAATAACTCTCTTACAAAAAGGAGAAAACTCTCAAGCTCTCACATGAAAAACTCTGCAATACATGGGATGATTATGATGAGTCCTTTAACCCCTGAGGCAATATGGCGGTTAAGATGAGCGGTATTCATCCACCACCTAAAAGCTTTTATAACTCATTTGTAGTTAATGCTTCATTAATTGAATCAAACCTTTATAGCTTCATGAAGCTTTCACCGCCTCAACCTTTTAAGCCATTATATTTTACTTTTCAAAGTGAGTTTTACAGCTCACATGAAGTTGATCCAAACAAAGCCTGTTAGTTTACCAATTCATCTTTAAAATTTATCTCAGAAAATAAATTAATACAGTATTTGAGTCTCTTGATTCTGCTATATTATTTCTGCACTTGCTTAATTAGTTTGACTTGAAGTATTCTATAGTACATTGGTCCAATTTTTCTTTAGCTAAAGTAGTTGAATATTGTATTTAGTGTATTTTATTCCTTCTATTCTATGTTCTTTAATTAATTTTTTTTAGACAGATATTTTTTTTCGCTATGACATTATTGGTAGATAATTGTAACTTATATTATTTTTATATTTTACTAATTCATATGCATTATTTACTTTTTTTGATTATATTTTTTAAGTGGGAATCTTTCGTATGGTTCAATTTAATTGCTTAGACAAAGAACATTGATAGGAATCTATAAGAAAAGAGGAAAGTAGAAAAGGGTAATAAAAATAAGTCAGCAGAGACATATGAATTTGAAACTTTTGTGTTGCCTTTCATTTCTGCTAAATTATATAAATATTTGGATTTTTTATTTCTACCAGCGATATATTAATTTCAAATATATCTATCAATATTTTTTAAAATTAGAGTAGCAATATTTTCTTAGATCTACATGTTTTTTTTTTTTTTTTGACCAACGATCTACATGTATTTTAAAGCAAGTACACTGGTTCATAAATTTAGCTTCTTTTTCCCACCATCTATGGGGGAACTACAGGAATGCCCCTAAAATGAGGCATCAAAACATTTATACCCTTGTTTTACATTCATTACATATG
>WUAT03000004.1:1948273-1959945 GCA_010015005.3 Ulmus americana
TTTTTTTTTCTTTTCCTTAAGCCCTATGATTTGAATGATGTAATCAGAGGATGAGGCTGTAGCCTCTGATCTCGAATAACTATTGATGATAAGTGATGGATAGTTGCATCTATTCTACATCAATAATTAAAATCAGCTTAATTAATTACCATTTTATTTTATTTTATTTTTTTCCTACTAAACATATATTCTTGGCTGCTAATAGACAATCATTTCGTATAAGTTAACATGAAAGGGTTGGGACTTGGGAGCTAAGTCATTTGTACGAATCCGATTCTTGCTAAGTCATTTGTACCACCACAAGAAAAAGGTGTACAGCGGTGAGACGTCGCCGCTAACACGTCGCTGTTATAGGATCTTTTGTTTTGCAAAAAATACTTAGCACAATTTTTTTTTTTTTTGAACGCTATAGCAACAACATGTTATTGTTAAAGAGTGTCAAGTCGTTATAAAATTTATTATATTTTCAAGGAAAAATTAGGTGCTAATTTTTTCTGCACAAAAGCTATAGCGAAGATATTTGCCGTCGCTATAGAGGTGCTATTTCGCCGCTAAATATTTTGTTTATTTCAAGAGAAATTTAAGTTTTCTGTCCAGCAGCTGGCTGAAGGGTCCAACGAGGATGCCAATCAAAAGTTTATCAACAGCATTAAGGATTTGCACGTGCGTGTATCAGTTGCTAGTGAGTCTTGGTCCTCCAATGCTTTTTCATGGGACTTGGAGAACTGTTATCTTAGTCCATGGATTGTATGCCAATGTTATCTTGAAAGCACTCTTCAGGTTTGACTTATTTTTGTCTATTATTCTAAATCTAGAATTGAATGCAGATTCATGACCCAATTTTTTAATCTAAGTTATGGAATTTTGATAACTAGATTAAACTGTAGGTGGGCACAGTGCATGAAATAATTGGTAATGGAGCTGAGGCTGAAAGTCTTTTTCTATGGGGAAAAGATATTGCCTCTTCACAAAGCTTGCCACTGTTTATGGTTGCTTTCTCTTCTGTTTTGGGTACAAAAATAAATTACTCTTTGCCTTTTGTTCCTTCATTTGACAATTAGTTCATCCGAGTAACAATCTAATTGGCTAACTTGCTTTTCGCTTCCGGGTTTAGGTAAGTTGTACTGCAAAAAGCAGCTTTGGGATTTGGCAGAAAGAGAACTTAATAGTGCCAAGGTGCTTTTGAAGGCTAGCAGCACGGATATTTCGTGCTCAAAATGCAAGTTGATGCTGGAAGTAACTGTTGATCAGCATCTTGCTGATTTTTCTCAAAGCATTATTGACAGCTCTACTGGAAGAACATCTATAGAGAGGTCATCTCGTGCTGAAAATCTGTACAAATCAGCTATCAACAAGTTAAATCTATTTGACTGGAAAAGCTCTGTTATTTATGCTGAAGAAAATCAGCAGCATACAGGGAAGCCCACCAGGGAGGAGCCAAAAGGACACAAGGACCTTAAAAAGGGGAGAAAGACTCGGAATGCACTGATACCAAAGGATCAAAGTTCAATGCACGAGAACAATTTTAGGCAAACTCGTTCCAAATATCGATCTTCACAGAACCAATGTATTTCTGGCGAGATACAAGTTGGTCATAAGCATTTGAAGGGAAGGGACGAGAAAGATTGTTCTGGAACTTTTTGTCAGAGCGATATGCGATCTGAAATCAAAAGTTTTAAAGTTGGTTTTAGTTGTGAAGATATCTGTGTATGCAACAAAATGAGATGTTGGTACTGTCTTCCCATTGAAGTTATCCAACGTGGCTTGCTTAACAATTTTATAGATATGAAGTGGGAATTTGCCCGAAGGAGGCTTTCACTAAAGCTACTTGCAGGCTTAGGTATGTTGTGAATTTTTGCTGGTTACAATTGCATGCGTGTGAGCTAATATAATCGTGGTAGAAATGATGCATCAGATGCGCCCCCTCCCCCCCCCTTCAAGTTTACCTTGATTTGTTTGGTTTAGTGAGAAGGGAAAGTGAGTAATATTTGATTAATATTAGTAATTTAATGATCTCTTAATGAATGGAAATAAAATTAATGAATCTTTTTGTTGTTTTTTAAATTAATTTAATATTATTATTATTTTTTTGACGGGAATTTAATATTTTTGTTATTACCAATAACAATATAAATTTCTTTTTTTTTTTTAAAAAAAAAATTTGATTTCTTTGCAGTGATTTATTTATTTTTTGGTGTATAGAGATTAGGAATGGCAGAAGGATGGTCAATTGTGTTTCAGGGCCTCTTGTTTCTCTGGAGGACTCCATTCCTTGTATTATTTTCTATAAAATAAAATTGGTTATCCAATTGATTTTAAAAAATGGATCTTTTATGAAACATGTCATTTTTATGAATTGGGAATATTATTCTAAATACTAACTCTTGGTTTACGCATTCAACGAGATATGATGTGCATTGTGTGTGCTTAATCGGAAACTGAGTTTTGCTAGTGTATGTTTATTACTTGATGTTCCTTCTTTTCTTTCCTCTAGTAAGTGAAGCTCAACTACGAGATCTGACATATGCAAAAGCTCATAAAAGTTTCTTTTTCTCACTTTTTTATATATTGTTTGCAGGAAGTTGCTTGGAGAATCATAGTCGAATTCATGAAGCACATGAAACTGTTTTCCAAAGTATATCAGTCCTTGGCAGACTGGACTCTTTCCATCTTACCACCTCATCTATTCCACCCACTCTCTTGCTTGATATGATTGCGAAGGAAATCTCAGGAGATGTGTTCACTATTGAGCGAGCAGAAATACTTTACAACATAAGTTGGCTTTCTTTGAAGAGTTACCATTCTGGGGATGCCAGGTATTTATCTAGTAGGTTTTATTGTTTCTATTATTTCCTTATTTATTTGTTTGGAGGTTTGTATCTGTATGATCCCTTCTTCCATTCAAGTAGAATAATTTATAAGCTAATTTACATAACAATGTGAACTAAATCTTCTAGCAGTACTAGTTTAGTATTATGTACTTGTGAATAAATACACATTCTTACTAATTTTTCCTCTATAATAAATTTTTCATTTAGTTTCGAGCTTACGATTTATCCAAGATTATATTACTTTAATCCACCCTTTCCACACGGTTGTATATTACCAAGAGAACCCCCATTGTGATAAATCAGAAAGCACTGAAGAGAGACTTCCCAGCATGTTAGGCCAAACATTTGATCATTTTTTGCCCCTTTCCTGTTGAAAAAAAAAAACCAATAGAAAACATGGATTTGGCAAACTCAACAATAGTTTTTTAATACTAGAATCAACAGCTATTTTAATTTCTTGGGGTTCGCAATACAATAACCAAGAGAATAGTAAATATACCTTTAACAAATCCTCAGAAAATTTCTGAAATCACCTCCTCACACAACCAGCTAGAGTAGAGGTATCATGGTTAGTATATTTCTTTATTCATTCTAACCCAGTCCGGAGAAGAGTGAACCACCTGACAATCATGATGCTTGGGGCTTTTTTAGGGTTTTGTCTATCAATCAGAGAGGAACTGCCGTAAACCCGAGATATTTTGAGATTTTTGTTTCTTCATCGGTATTATAAATATTAGAAGTTTAACATTTCCAAGTACAAAAGATAGTATATGTTTTCTTTGTCCAATTTTCACTTGCCATAGATATATTTGTATATATTTGAAATAATTAGATATTTGTAATGTTTATAGATTGTTTGTCCTTAAAATCCCCACTATATAAGACAACTATTAAGCCAATATTATTTAAATATCAAGATCCTAATAATCAATAATTTCAGGACCTCTCATGAACCAATTTATTAGTTGAATATAGATGTCGATGTGGAGACCACATAGACATTCTTACTATGTGTGAAGATTCTCTTACTCTGTGGATTTGTAGTATTATTAATATTTGCTATGAAGCCTTAATGTTTTTATATGCTAACTTATCATAATTTTCTCTTAATGGTTTGTTTTGCTTCACCAGGATTATTTGTTGTGATCTGTCTCACATGCAGCCAGCAAAGCTAGTGGCTTGGTTGATGCTTGCTTTCGTGCTTGGCCGTGAAGTTCCTGTACTATTTCAGAAGGTCAGTTATTATTATTATTTTTATTTGTTCATTTTAGGACAATAGTAGTTTTGTTAGTTGGTTTCAGTATTCTTGTGGAATTATTCTTGGGTGGGTGGGTAAGCTGAATGTTTTAGATATCTTAAAGCACTGCCATGATTTAATGGTAAATCCTATTTCTTGGGATTCTAGAACTTCAATCTCTTTCTTAGATACATGTGTGACATGCACGTGTTAATGCTATACACTCATAATTTGTTATTGTATTAACAGTTTTAATTCTGTTCAGTTACCAAAAGATTATAATATTTTCAAAGCAACTAAAGTTATCTTCCTCTTGTAGTCTTTTCTTTACTTTTTCTTGTTTATTTGACTTCTTCTTTGAAGCTTAACCATCTTGTGGAAGATTCAAGATTTCAAGGTAGTGGCGTAAAAATATAGTTATTCTGCCGAAAATTTTCTACTGTGCGACATAACGTGACTTTGGCTTTGGATTGCGTGTTCAAGGCAATGGATGTAGGATTTATCGTGTTTCGGTATGGCCATGTCATAGTCTCACTTCGATATCTAGAGTTTTGAATAATACAGGTCTTGGCAATTGTGCATTTTATACATCCAAATCTTGAAACTAGACTTATAATAGATTATGAGACAATGAGTAAATGTGGAGTGAGATGATTTTGGATCAGATGATGAGATGTTGCTAAAAGTTAATTCATACAGTTTGTCAACTTGTCTTTCCTCAATTGGAGATTTTCATGATAACTCTATTTTATGGTCGGAGCTTACAGCTGTTTGTGAATCATGGAAGGTCCTTCATTATTTAGGAGCCAAACATAACTAATAAATCTTAGCCCAAAGGAAAATAATTAAGCAAAAAGAAACATAATGAAATCCATGAATTTGATTATTTGTCTTGGCTTACTTATGCCACATGTCTAACTAACATGAGATTTAGAAGTAAAGTGGACAGTCTTGCTTTACAAATTGAATTGAAGGTTCAATTCTAGGTAAATTGGTGCAAACTTGATCCTTGATATAATTCTACAGATTTTTCGAAGTAATATTTCCTAACATTCAATTCAACAGGAACTTTGGGAAATTCAGAGAAATTAGCTGTGTTAGATCTGATTGTATTATTTCTTTAGATTATTGTTGTCATTCTCGGTCGGTTTTTTTTTTATTTATCTTTTTTGTTCTTCCCTCCTTTTTCTAATTAAATACCTTGTCTTTCTCTACCAAATAGGATCTTGCTAGAGTCAGGATTTGGGTCTCAGTCTGGAAAATATTCTGTATTTCAAGTTGTATTGTATTTGATTTGACTTTATCCTATCTTTTACATTTCACCTTTGTGCGTTTTTGTTCCCTCGTTATTGGTGTTGTTGCATTTCCATTGCATGTAATTATCTTTTTTACATTTTATTTTGACCTTTATGCTATTATACTCAATTCTTTACTTTCCAACATTTTTTGTGGATGTTAATTGTCTTTTTAATAGCGTTTTCAATAGGTTTCTAGATTGCTTGCTGTTGTGTTCGTACTTTCTGCGTCAAATGTTCTCTGTTCCTTGGCATCTTTTTGCGGAAAGTTCTCTGCACTTCATTGGGCTTCATATTTTCACCAAGCTTCACTTGGCACTCATCTCAATTATCAATTTTTCACAATTAATGAACGGAGATACAAAGTCCATCTTCCGGATGCTAAGGTATGCTCTTTTGGTCATCAAAATGCCTATTTGTAATTCCATGAGTTACTACTTAAATAACTATGTTAGTATTCTCATTTTTACTTATTGGATCCCATCTATGTGCTTTATTTTATATGTTTTATTCATCTTTAACTTTGCATTTATAGGCTATAATGCATAGGGATTTACCAAAATTCCCACAAGATACAAGCCTAATTGTTGTGCGCTAACTTGTTTGCATTGGCTGCTTTGAACTGCAAATGTGGAAGTATCATTTACTTATTTTAGTCATAAGATAGACACTTGCCTAAAGAATGTAGTTTCACGAGACACAAATCAAAGTTATTATTTCCTTTTTGTCCCTTTAAACATTTCACAACAATGGTGAATTTCACTTTGTCCATGGCCTGCAAATATCAATTAAACTTTTGATTGCATCTTTTGTAATATGCGTAGAACACATTATTATTATTATTATTATTACTGTTGAAATTTCATTAATGTCAAGTTGGTTAACATGGTCTAATTTGAGGAAGAGTTAAATTTCCCACATTGTCTAAGAGTGGGATGATTCATGGTTTATAAGTATGGGATGCTATCTCCATTGGTGCGAGGCTTTTTTGGTAGAGTCCAAAAGCAAAATCATGAGGGTCTAAGGTCAAAGTGAACAATATCATACCAATTTCGAGATATTTGTGGGTCCATACTTATAACAAGTGAGATATGTGGTCCATTAGGCAGTTCAAAGAGGATTTACACATGTTCACGGCTAAGATCAAACAGGGGCACGACTCTAATACCATAGTACAAAGTATGGACCACTTACATTATCATGGTTCGAGCCTCCCTTCAAAGACATCCATATGTCCATCTTCTTCACTAGGAAGGATCCTCACTCTATCGAGGTCAACTACTCATTTTCATTGCGTGCTTATGTGAAGCACCTAAGCACCGCTTACCTCGAGAGCTTACTCTATTCAAGTCAACTCCTCTTCACCGCCATCGAGGTCAACTACTCATTTTCATTGGGTGCTTATGTGAAGCACCTGAGCACTGCCTACCTCAAGAGCTTCATCTATCCAGGTCAACTCTCTATCGCGTTAGGGCACATGCCATACATGAAGCATCAGAGCACCACCTCATCCACGGATCCCATTGCGAGCTAACCAAGGCCTACCACCTTCGTTTGGCATTTTGAGGAATTCATCCACATCGCTAAGTCTAGGGCATGGCTCTAATACCACTTGTTAGGGCCTATGGACCCACTTATCTCTACATTGATATGATATTGTTCATTTTGGGCCTAAGCCCTCATGGCCTTGCTGTGAGAAATTTAATAATTACTACTACTATTACTTGAAAAAGAAGAATATTACCATACGAGGAAAAAGAATACATATTTCAAGCAAGAGGACAAGGTGCCCTTCACCATAAGGAAAACCCCCAGCACTTACAAAGTTTAATCAAGCCTATTGCCTCAACAATTCTGAAATAATAATTCCCTTGAATTCCTTGCAGGCAACCACATAGAAGGCAGTTACTAAATATGTATCCCATAAATCGTCATCAAAAATCCTTTTGTTTCTTTCTAACCAAAGCATTCCAACCAGAGCTAATAGTCCAAGTCCAACCAAATAATATTTCACAAACATATCTTGACACTTTCTTGGAACCACCCAAAACACCCTAAGCAGCCTTCTTTGATTTGAGGATTGCACTTCTATTTGTTTCCTTGTGTTTTTTGATGGTCAAAACATGGGGACATGCATCAAAATTACCCTACTTGTACTCTTCACTAGAGAATCTATTAAGTCTGTAAGGAACTTGGGGATCATATCTTCATTAAAATTACAATAAGTTGTGTGTCAGATTGTTAAATCAATCAATACATTTAATACAGCTTTACCATTTCTTTCTATTTGTTATTTAGTGGAGGAAACTCTTGCTTGGCCCTTTTCATGAAATACAATAATAGTTGAAAAATTCATTAATGACGCACGTTTATTTAACTGCCTATAGGGTTCGTATACTCTGCTCTTCTAGTCATCATCTCGATTTTCAGGATAGATTGTGCCTGATGTTTCTTTATATACTTTTGTTTCCCTTCTCCCTGGCACTTCATTTAAGTAGCACAGTTTCATATTAAAATGCAAAGAGAAAAAAAGAAAAAGAAAAGTACATGTTCATACATAAATGTAACAAAAGTTGGCCTTTTCAGGATGCTTTTATTGCTGGCTCAAGTAGTATTGGATCAGGAGAGAGAAAGAACTTACCAAGGTCTTTACTTGTAATTTTGACAACAGTAAGAATATGAGACTTTAATATCTTTTTGAGTGGTCGAATAATCTCTAACATAGTTATTCTTTCCCCTGCCACCTTTGTGCAAATATAATTATGCAGGCTTGCACCTGAGTCTATACAAGATCTCGAAGAATTTGTAGAATCTTTTTTTGCAGCTCTTCCTTGTTCTACTATAATTTGTATAAGTTTGCTTGAAAGTCCTCATGCTAATTTGTTGCAAGAGTTGCTACATCGTTCTTACGGACTTGCATGGCTGCTACTGTCACGCTTGGACTCAAAAAGTCAACCTATAGTTGTGCTTCTTCCAGTGAATTCTATGTTAGAAGGTGAATTCTTAGTACAATTTGAAAGTCAGGAATGAGCAAATACTGTACATTTTTAATACTAATACTTTTTTTTTTACATTGCTAATAATTGCAGAGGCTTCAGATGATGCTGCAAATTCTGGCTGTAGCTATTTTTCTCAAGCAAACAATTTGGATGAGCATTGGCTATGTCCCTGGGGTTCTACTGTGGTCAATAATGTGGCCCCAGAATTTAAAGATATTTTGGAGGAGAATTTCCTGTCATCATCTTCAAAATTCCCTTTAGAAGATACCAAAAAGAATAGGGAATTGTGGTGGACACGGAGAAAGAAACTTGATCATCGTCTTGGTAAATTCTTAAGGTAGGGTCTCCGTCTCTTTCCTTGCCTTTATGACTCTTGTTTTCTTCTAATTGTTCAGGTTTATAAATATGCATGAGTTTATTGGTGCAATTGCTTTAGGCATGCTTGTTAGGCTACATATGTTCTTGTGAAGCTTTTTAGATGCACCCGCTTTAGTTATACTAGTGATAATAAAGTTCCATCACTGGTTGTTGAGAATCCTCAATAAAGAAAACAAACTCTGCACTTAGGTTGCTTTTTTGATCCTAGCTTGAAGTTTTCAAATTAAAAACCAATGTAATGATTAGTGTAATATATAATTGATTTGTGCCAGGAACTTAGAAGATTCATGGTTGGGACCATGGAAATATGTACTTCGTGGAGAATGCTTGCACTCTAAGCACCTGGACTTGGTACATAAGAAGCTGGTGCGAGATCTGAAGTTGAAATGCAAATTGGATGTAAATGAGAATCTTCTTAAACTTATTCTTTTGGGTCCCAAGGATACCCTTGAAGAAAGGGTAAACATGTTGCTGCCATTTTTGAGGAAGGGTTGCTACATTGGTTGTAATGAAGTTTGTGATGAGGAAAGATGCTGTTCATCTTCTAATGATGCTAATGGAGTCGGGAAGCTGTCTGGTTTGGTCTTGCAACTGATATGTGAAGCAGTAAATGAGCTTGAACTTGAAGGCAGTGTGGATCAAGAACCAATAATTTTAGTACTGGACTCTGAGGTGCAGGTCGGTCTCTAGTGTTTTAGTACTTCATCATAATGTTATAGATTCCTCATCTCATACGTTTTTGCTTTTCTGATTGGTATGTTTTGACTAGTAATTGAACATGTTCTGTTATCCTCTTTTCTTATTACATGGTAAATATGCATGTCTAGATTAACCTTGGATTAAGTCCATAGAAGACTGGTGGACGTGGCTGATTTTGGTTTAATAGTTTAGATTGATTGATGACTTCGCAGATGCTTCCATGGGAGAATATACCAATACTGAGAAACCAGGAGGTTTATCGCATGCCATCTGTTTGGAGCATCACTGCAAGACTTGACAGAAGCCATCACAATCAACAGCAAGTTGGAATGGTTGGTGTTGATTTCCCTTTTATAGATCCTTTGGATGCGTTTTACTTGTTGAATCCCAGTGGTGATCTTAGCAGCACGCAGATTGAGTTTGAGAAGTGGTTTAGAGATCAAAATCTTGAGGTAATTTCTCTCATCCTATAAGAAAAAAAATAACTTGGCAGTGGTCTGGTTACTTAATTTCCTCTGGTTTATGGTTTAGTGTTTTTTGTATCTTATACATGTATGACAAAAAGAAACACCAAAATCAAAATGACATCGTATTTCATGGCTAGAATTGCTCTTTACTTTTGCTTCTCAAGAAACATATTCATTATTGTTCTTCAATGTATTGTGAACTTCGAAGGCATTTATATGAAATTAAAATGCACGTAGTGATTTATCCTTGTCAATTGTCATATAACTCTGCAGGGGAAAGCTGGTTTTCCACCCTCGACTGAAGAATTGGCTGTAGCCCTGAAGAGTCATGACCTCTTTTTGTATTTCGGGCACGGAAGTGGTATGGCATAGTAAATTAATTACTTATAATTTTGAAGAACAAAAATATTGTTATATTTGATGAGTATCTCTGGTTGTACAGGGACACAGTATATTCCTAAGCATGAAATTCAAAAATTGGAAAATTGTGCTGCAACTCTTCTGATGGGATGCTCTAGTGGTTCCTTGAAACTAAACGGGTCTTATGTTCCACAAGGAGCTCCATTGTCCTATCTGCTAGCTGGTTCTCCTGTTATCATTGCCAATCTATGGGAAGTCACCGATATGGACATTGATCGATTTGGTAAGGCCATGCTTGACGCGTGGTTGAAAGAAAGGTCGACTGCCTCAACAGGTTGTCCCAAATGCAATGTAGTAACAGAAGAATTTGAAGCCTTGAGCTTGCGTAGCTCTAGAGGCAATGCAGGCAATGCGAAAAAGAAAGGTTCGAAGAAGAAATTGCCTGAAACTTGTGAAGTGGGTTTTGTAGAGAAATGTTGTCATAGGCCAAAACTTGGGTCTTTTATGGGTCAAGCTCGTGACTCGTGCAAACTCCCTTTCTTAATCGGAGCATCACCGGTATGCTACGGAGTCCCAACTGGTATAAGAAGAAAGGAGTTGTAGCTACACGCAGTAATGATAAATATTGTTTTAATTAGTTTGATTGATATGTTAATCCTAATTGTATATGAGAAAGAAAATGATGTTTGTTCTTATTGACATTTTCCAAGTATAAATGTCCTATGACACTGGCGTTATACATAAGTGAAAAGTAACTGTTAAATAGGCCTTACATTTTGACTTTTGAGTTCATTTTTTTAAAAGGCAAATGATTTCGTAATACAAGAAATTAAAAAATAACACAAGCATATTTTTTTTCTTTTCATATTAGCAATCCTTAATATCAAAATAGATAACTATTTAGGTCTAATAAAAATAAGAGGGATTTGTTGTGTACTGCGGTTTTCATTGGGGATAAAGTTTTGGAGAATCACCATAAGCATGCACATAATTCGAGCATCTATTTGGTTTTTTTCAATTCTATTCTTTTTTATGCGGGTGATCCGATTTGATCAAAAGAGTTTGTGCATATAAAATTAATTACTAGCAATTGCCATATACAAACAATCTCTAAAGACTCGGTGAGAAAACTCTCAATTTGAAAATGGTCCAAAGACCTTATTGTGCAGATACAAATACACACAAACAGAAACAATACAATACAAAACAACAAAACAAAATCAGAGGCTGCATAAACACCAAGAAAACACTCACATCCTCCTCGAGAGCCGCCAAGAAGCCATCGAGTCTGAGCCTTTCATTAACCACCACCCATCGCCGTGAACCTCTATTGTAAGGTCCGGGAAAATTAGCGCCACTAATTTTCCTCTACTGTAATTAATTGTAAATTAATCTACAGTAATCAA
>WUAT03000004.1:1969094-1983896 GCA_010015005.3 Ulmus americana
ACAAGAATTATATCAAGTTAAAATTCATGAAAAAGGGAAATAAGTATGCACCACATGCTTATGAAGCAAATCAAAGTTGTAAGTACCTGATCAAGGTATTCACTTTCTTGGTCTGAATGTCATACATCTTCTTCACTGCATCTTTAATCTTCTTCTTGTCAGCACGGATGTCGACGATAAAGACCAAAGTGTTGTTGTCTTCAATCTTCTTCATTGCTGACTCAGTAGTGAGGGGATATTTGAGAATCTGGTAGTGATCAAGCTTGTTCCTTGGTGTAGCACTGATACGAGGGTACTTGGGATTCCTCTCCTTCTTGAATGTCCTCGGCCGATGAAATGTAACTGATGTTCGGATCTTCTTAGTCTTCTTCTTAAAGCCCTGACCTGATTTCACTGCTTTAGCAGTCTTCAAGGCCTGTGCCTTGGGGTCAACCTTTTTCGAACTATCACCTGCAGGTGAAAATAGAAACAGTCAGAGGGAAGAACTGCCATTTTGAACAGGGAAAGTCCAAACACAATGATGGTAAAATATATATATATTGGAAGGAAAAAAGCACAACCATTGAAAATTAACGAATTTAAATATAAAGGAGGCAAGCAAATAGTTAACTCATGCTCTATGTCCTACTACAACTGAACATATAGGCCTCAAATACTACATGTAAATGCACAACTCTCGGGATAACTCAATCACCATTAATGCTTTGTTTGATAGGAAGGATAGAAAATAGAAAGTGAGGGGGAGGCTAGATCCTAAGGACAGAAAAATATAAGGGAGAGATAATTGTTTTTTTCTATGGTGTTTGGTAAACAAGGGATTCTCTTAATCACTCCAATTTGAAATGCCTCTATTTTCCTTTCCTTCCTATAATCATCCCTACCAAAAGAAGAGCACATGTCAAAACCCATCCACTAATCCAATTCCCCCTCCTACCAAACAAGCGGTAAGAGAAACCTATAAACTCAATTTCTCATACTTGAAGGAACACAATAGGACAAGATTCGCCACACATTAAGCTAGGGCAAATAGAACCATCAAAAGATACATAATATTACATCTCCTGTAACAGACTGAAAGACTACTGCAAAGACTTCAACTATCCATCCTATTAACATAAAAATAAATAAATTAAAAAAAAAAAAAAAAAATTCTAGTCCTTACCCACTGATTTTACTAGTGGGTATGAGAGTATAAGATAAGAAATGCAACATTCTACAAACAAATTGAAGTTTCTTATGCAAGTATAACCAAATTGAATCAGACTATCATTTCATAGAAACAATCGTATCTGCGAGTTATACATACTGTCTCCCGATCCTTTAAGCAACCAAATTCACAGTGAGAAGGAAATGCATTGGTCGAATCAGTACCTTTAGGAGCCATTGAAGCTGAAGAACAATCCCTGTGTTACTGGCTTACTGCTCGCTGTGAAACCCTAATAACAGAACAAATTAGTACAAAACCCCTGGCATTAATATAGTTGCAGCTGTTGAAGATCAAAGAGAGGCGAAGTGAAAGAGAGATAACCTGTTGGAGGTAAGAGAAGGGCCGTCTCTAGGGTTTGGAAGAGGAAAGAGACGAACGAACCAGGGTTATATAAAAGAAGTTAAGCGAAATTACGGAAATCTCCAAGTCTTTTACAACTTTGCCACTTGAGCTTCTTTACTAATGTGGGCAGGGTTAGAACAATTGGCCCGAACACAATTTTGGTAGGCCCAATGAGGTTTAAATTGGCCCACATCAGGTTCTCACGATACTTTCCAGCAAGAAAAAAATTAAAATTACAAAACTTTGTGCTTAAATTTTTTTGTTTTAGGGAGCTTCTAAACTAGCAATAGAGGTTGAGATTTTACTATTTAAAAGGATTTTCAATTTTATATTTTAATAGCTAAATATATGTTAAATAATTTTTAAATAAGTAACTTCCGGGCTCAGCTACACGAATTTTGATTTTCCACAAACGCTCGCCTGCTCCAAGCTCAAGGATATGTTCCCTCATCGTCTTCATCTAAGTTTTCAACGGACTATTCCTCCACTAACTTGTCAATCTAATTTTTTTTAATTGGAATTGTATTTAGTCTCTCAGCACATGACCAAATCAAGTTAAACATCTCTCTCTAATTTCATGCTCTATAGGTGCTACACCCGAGCATCTTCTAATTCATTCATTCTTGATTCTATCCTTATAGGCTTTACACACATTCATTTTAACATATCTTTAAAATATTTACAAAAAATTGTTTTACAGGAAGAGTTTCAGCTTTAGAGATATAACAAATTATTGATTAGAGGATAAAATATTGGAATTAATTGTCATAGTAAATCAATTATTTGAAATCCGTTATTTTTTTGTTTTTTTTTTTTTTTTTCAGTTACTTGAAACTCTTAACTTAGGTAAAGCTTAATTTTTGTGTGTGCGTGTGTATGTTTTTTTTTTTTTTTTTCCTTTTTTCTTTTCTTTTCTTTTTTATTAAGAAAACACTCCTTTCCATTTGTTTTGAAGAATGAGATTAGGTAATACTTGATACTACTAAGAAATAGAAGTTGGTATTGCTTGTTGTTTCACTATTAGCAAGGCTTTGTTTGGATCTTTTACAAACAAATTCAAATAATAATAAACTATAAGAAATAAAAAATAAAAAAAAATTCCTATATGCTGTGTGCATCATTTCAACTTTCAGGTTCCGAAAGGTCTTTCTTATCAACATTTGGGTTGATAAATCCAGCTAGTGGTCCATGAATATCAGAACCATAAATGTGACCCATCTTGGTGCGTTTTGTTTCCAAGTACCTCTTGTTTTCCTCTGTAATTGGCGTCAACACAGGGACTCTTCCAATCACAGCCAACCCATATCCCTTTAAACCAACGAACTTGGCAGGATTGTTGGTCATTAAACGCATAGTTCGAACTCCAATGTCTCTCAAAATCTGCAGACAACGAAACTAAAGAAGTTAACATCTTCTCATAATAATCATACCATACAATATAAGTTATTACGATATATTTGTGAAGCTGACCTGAGCGCCAATGCCATATTCGCGTGCATCTACTGCTAAACCTAGCTCTATATTGGCCTGCACTGTGTCATGACCTTGATCCTGCAAGTTATAGGCTCGGAGTTTGTGACCAAGTCCAATGCCTCTTCCTTCGTGGCCTCGGAGGTAGACAACAGCTCCTCTACCAGCTTGTTCAATTAACTGCATTGCTAAATCCAACTGGTTGCCACAATCACACCGACCTGACCCGAATATGTCTCCTGTTAAACATTCTGAGTGAACTCTCACTAGCACGTCTTGGCCATTTCCTATGTTTCCCTGGTTCAGAAGCAGAATAGCATATTTGAATCATTTATGAGTTATGACATCAACTTAACAAACCAAAAATGAAGCTCTTTTGTGGGAAACACATATACCTTCACAACAGCAATATGTTCTGTTCCATCGAGCTTTGAACGATAGCAATAAGTTTGAAATAGACCCCATTTTGTAGGAAGACTTGAGACGGCTGTTCTTTCAACCAAATTTTCTCTTTTTCTACGGTACCTGTTAACAAAAACATAAATTTAGGCTTCAGTGTAGCATAGATATTCAGGGGACTCTTGTAACTTAGAAAACCAATGTTGCAACATACTTGAAAATCACTTGCGAATACCCCTCTAAACATTATGCAGAGATTTATCTACATTAGGTAATTTAAAATTATCTTGTTGCATTTGCATGCACAACCACTAGATAGGTCAAAGAGGCAATTAGAAACATCTTTTTGGGTGGTTCACCTTATCAAATCAGTAATGGAGACCATGGGAATGCTGTACTCCAAGGCTAACTTTCTCAGCGAGGACAAAGAGGCCATAGAACCATCATTTGTATCAACAATAGCTGAAAGAACTGACACTGGAGGAAGGCCAGCAAGTTCAACTAGATCAACAGAAGCCTCAGTGTGACCGGCCCTTCTTAGAACACCTCCATTTCGGTATTTGAGGGGGAAAACGTGGCCTGGCCTTCTGAAGTCTTCGGGCTTAGACACAGGAGAAGCAAGAGTAAGAACAGTCTTTGCCCGGTCTGAAGCTGATACTCCTGTAGATGTCCCAAATTTGGCATCCTATACAGCCAAACAATTAGCCTGTGCAAATGCTTCATATTAAATCAAGGACTTTTAAAATTTTTCTTCAATGAATTAGGCTATCTAGCCATTACAAGTCATTACCACTGTGATTGTGAAAGTGGGGGCCGAAGAGTCTTCATCTTCAGTTTCTGGTGACATAAGAGGAAGCTTCAATCTCTCGAGATCCTCTTCTTTCATGCCTACCGAAACAATCCCCGAGCCATGCTTAACCATAAAAGCCGCTTCCCTTGGACTAATAAGCGATGCTGCCATGATAATGTTTCCTTCAACATCCCCATTTTCATCATCCACCACAATCACAAACTATGAAGTTGGGAAACCAAATATTAGTAGCAGCCAACTTCAAATTGACCAAGCTTAATTATAATAAAACTAACCATTCTTGCAGTTCACTAACACTAAGAACAACATCATAAAAAACTATACAAATCAAAATCAATTGAAGACAAGTAGCAACCTTTCCTTGGCGTAAAGTATTAATCGCCTGCTCAATCGAGGAGTACCCCTCAGAGGGGCAATCCGGATCACCCTCAGCATCACTAACAAAGAAATCAATAGTTTCAGGGGTGATTTCAGCATTCACTGTTCCAAAAGGAGCTGAAGAGGACTCATCCAAAGCTCCCAACAGAGACCCATTTTCATTTCCCTTCAGAGACAAATCATCAAACAGGTTATCTGCACCATTTCCAGACAACCCAATTGCCCAACAAGTGGGATTAAGCCACCTCTGCCTTTCCTGCCCAAATCCTACGCTCCGAGGAGCCGCAAAAGATCGATGCAAGCTGTGATAGTTTCGCCATTACAATCAAACCAAACAAATTAGAATAGAAAGAGAGAAAGTAAGTGAGGGAGTGAGTAGAGTACCTCGAGCTTGTTAAATTATGAAGAAAGATATGGCGAGGGATCAAAGTAGAGTTCATGAGGAAAAATTTGCAGAAAGTTGAAGTAGTTGAAGGTGGTGTTTTTGTATCGTAGTTTGCATGTTACGTGTCGTAGGCGTATAAAGAGAATAGAAAAAAAAGCCTCACCTCTGGTTTTGGATTTGTTTCAACTGACACGCATTATCCGGAATTGGATGCTTCAAGCTCACGGAATTTCGAACCGCTGCCCAACCAACGACATCGTTGTATAAGTCGTCTTTTGCTATACCGTTATGTATTACGGTCATGCTTTTTGACGACATAATGATCGTGTCGTTTTCATCTTGCTGTTGTCTTTAGGGCTTCCAATGTGCATCGTTCGGTATTTAATATTTTCTTCTCATCCATCTTCCGGTCCACTATATTATTGAATGATCTAAAAATTTTACATAAAAATTTTGATTTTTGTACTCTCGATCTGTCATCTAATTCAATCTATTTGCCTTTTAAAAATTATCATCCAATCTATTGAAAATATTAATATTGAGAATACCAAAAGTTACCTTAAAACTAGTTATTTAGGAAATAATTATTAGAATATGTAAAACTTCATTGGTTAATAAAGAGTCACCTTGGTTAATGTAATATCTAGGTTCATTGTATTTAGATGTCTCTCTTCACCTATATATTGGTATTATGTTTTGTAAATTAAATCAAGAAAGTAAATCAATCACAATGTAGTCATTTGGGCTTTCCGTGTTCTCTCTTCTTTCTCTCATTCTCTTTGATATATCTCATTTCCATTTATGAAATTTAACAGTATTTAATTTAAAAAATTTAAGAGGAATTTAAAACATTATTAAATTTTATCTATATTTTAAATTTAAATTTTAAGTTAGTGCAGGGATGAATGAAAATAATGAAGAGGTTTGCGGTTCAAAGTTTAATAATAGTAGTGTGTAAAAGGAAGAATTTTAAATAATAATGAGTAAATTTATTATGTTTTAAGAAGAGTGTAAATTTTAAAGAAACCTATGCTGATAACTTACCTGCTCATCTTCGGCCGAAACCTGTTCTTGGATTTCAGTCAGTGTATCTGCCAACAAAGCCATTATCTACAATACCAAGGGCAATACAATTGAAGGTTATTTACTCATCTAATCAATAGCCATCTCATTCTCTCTCTATCTTATCTATCCATTTCATATTTATATTAACTTTTTATGTGGTGAATTATAACCTTAAAATACCTTTGCAGGAAGTGGGACCAGTGTCCGCTGATCAGGTGCTAATTTAGCTTTAGGGCGAGTAGTTATTCCTGTAGCAGACTGTGCAACTGAAAAAGAATTTAAGTATTTAAATCAATAACTTAAGCAAACTAATAACATCATCGTAAAAGGAGAACCTTGACTTATATTTCCTTGGACGTTAACTTTTGCTAATTCAGTAAGTCTTGAGGATAACAATAATGCCAAGGCACTAGTAGTAACTTTAATTTGGTACGCTCCATGAATCTCCCCTGAAAGCAATTATCACATGGAAAAGCTTAACTTCATATATCATTTTGGCATCACCTCGAACTAGTCTTTGGAAATGATAAGTTGCAGATATGAATGATACCGACTTATTGTGTTTTAAATTTACATGGGACTTACCAATATCATACAGTTAAAAGTAGGAACAAAAATGATTATGTATCAGATCAGAATTTTGTATGATCACCCATTTCCATGCATCTGTCTTGTAGATGCAAATGAACATACTCCCTAAGGCAAGATTTAAATTATGTTGAGACTAAAAGAGACATCACAAGTCAATAGATGATGGCATTTGGAAGGTTGGGGTTCCAAATAACAAAAATAATTGAATTAGCATGCAAGGTCTGGAATCTGAAATTTCAACCACACAAATTGGGTTATTTGGACACGCAAGCAAATAACTAGTCTCCCCCTCTGAATCGTCATAATAAGATATAGAATGATAATTACAAAAAAGAAATAAACCCAATGCAGCTAACATGAATGCAAACAATCATCAGGGGAAGCAGAGCACATTACAGAGACCACAAAATCACTCTCGTTCTCTATCTTCCCTTCATTCCACAATCCTCCCACCCCCCTGCTTTCTGTCTCTCCCAGTTGTATGGAAAACAGTTGTGCTTTCAGTAAATATTGACCTAGCATTCTTTTAATAAAAATTCTTGTGGGAATTAAGCTAATTGGTAATTCTTTCCAAAGTTTATCCGTGACATGTTTGCGAAGAAATATGGATTCATCAAATTTAATCTAGTAAAATCATTGTTTCTGAATGTACTTGTATAGTTGTAAGTGGCAAAATACCCTAAACTGATATCACATTCTAACAATGTTTAGAAACCTAGCCAATGTCTCAGACTACGACTTCATTAGAACATCAAACAAGTTAACAAGAAAACCTATTAAATGATAAGCTGACATTGAGTTCAATGATGCAAGGCAATAAAGACCGCAACACATGCAAGAAAGAACAAGAAGAATTACCTTGCTGCTTAGTCCACTCTGACATTAAATAACCAAAAGAGTTATCATAGCCTTCAGCTGGGATGGTGGTCAGCAGATCAATGAACTGCTCAACATTTGGTGCACTCAAGTGGGCCTACATGTCAGATAAATTCAACATTCAAAATAAAATCAAAAGACATGGAAGAAAATGTCTCTAAGCATCAATGGCCCATGCTAAGGATAAACCAGAATATGCAGGACAAAATATTCTTGACAAGCCATTCATAGTGAGAACAGGAGGTAGAATATAAAATACCAAAATTTCATATTTAAATGGCTATACCACAGGTATTTTGTGGAAGAAAACACCATGCCTTAAAATTCAAAAGTAAATTTAAATGATACTTTTATCTCCATTGCATTTAACAAAGATATAACTTTCCTAAAAAGGCCTTTATACCAGTCTGTCAAAGTAAGACATATAAGCTATGGAAGTGGAAAGTATGCATTCAGATGACATTAATATGCAGACATACCAATCGGGCAAATATGAGTATTAATGAGCTTTTCAATCCTCCTATATCAACAGATTGCATCCGCCTAACAAGAGCAGCAACCAGGTCTCGGACATGTGGCAGCATTTGTGATTGCAAATGCAATAGAAGTTGCAAAATGTAGCTTCCAACAAATAGTGATCCGGAGGATTCCAAATCAGGATCCAGAAGCCTGCAGTCAGTTGTCTAATTTTCAGCATTTGACATTACATCATATCTTACAAATATGGTTTTGATGGTCATCATAGAGGAAAGGTGTTCAATTTGCATTTATGGGCCAACAAACAAAAATTACAATCAAAACATAATATAGCTCATTCCAGCCTGCTTATAACATGACCTTTTACGTCAGAAGTTGCAGAAACAAAAAAGCATAGAAGTTCAAAAAATCCGCTTAATGCTTGACACATTCTTCCAAGTCTTATCATATTGAAACACATTTAGGAACTCAAGGACCTTTACAATTTAAATTTTGAACATCGTGAAAGCAAAACACAAGACTTCTGTTCCTCACATAAGATATTAGGATGAGGAAAACCTGCATGTGATTCTAGATTATTCTAACGGTCAGTCCAAAATATGTGTTTCTGTAAGGCAAAAAGAACTAGCAAAATTGTGAAATAAAAGCTGGAACCTGGAATCATCACAATCTTTTCGAAAAAATAATTCTACAAGCAATCTGATGGATGAATATAGATGTTATATGAATAAATAACAAATAAAGCCCCTACACAAACACAATCCCACTTCATTCTTTCTCTACACAAACACCAAAAGAAAAGATAAGACAAGGGACATTGTGAATTCTTAACGCTTATTCTTTAGGACTGCTCCTATTATCACTCTATAGTGGTTAAAATTCTTAAATATTTTTAAAACTTTCTTGGAAAAGATAAGGGTAAAAAGGAACAGTCAACTGATTAATTACCTTGAAGCTACATCAAGTAAGCTTCTCATTATAAATCCAGAGTCACCCCAAGCAAGCAAATCTTGTCTTCCTCCTGATATAAATGCAGCTAAACATTCTGTTGCATTCTGGTTAAAGTAGTCGAAACATGGGAGTCATTGCAATTTCTAATATACCTGTAACTGGAAGATATAAATAGTCAAAAATAGTAAGTCTGGCAAAGGATCAAACCTGCATTTCGCTATGATCATCGCTTTGAAGAATTATTCGAACAACAGCATCAAAGCAAACATCATAGACTGCCTTTAAAACATCAGGAGGGGAATTCTGCAAACAGCTATCAAAACATGTAATTAGCAAACATATTATACCATTAAAATTTTTAAAGGCAAAAAGTTAAAGAGCCTAAAGGAAACTAAGAGATAACAATCATTGCCTTTAATAACATTGTCAATAGATCCAATGACCCAGCTACCAATCCATCAGGTTGCTGCTGGGGCTGAAAATCACAATAAGATGCAGCAAGGGAAAACGGACAAAAAGAACCATAAATCATTAGTATAAAATGATAAAAAGCAGTTTGTTTTACTACTCAAATAATCCCTACCTTATTCAAGATTGGCCCAATATAGGGTAGAATTCGGGAAACCAGTGGGTGGATACAACCAGGAGCATTTTTGAGAGCCTGGGAAAAAATTTCAACCGAAAGCACATAACTAACAGAACACAAAACTCTGAAATTCAGTGTCATTAATTTATACAACAATTCTATAATCATCAAATATACCCATCATAATTTTTTTAATAAATTATTTACAGAATTAGCATTCAAAATGTCTAATTCCACAACCTATAGCTTGGGCATGCCAAAATTTGGAGTAGACTTCAATATCAAAGTCAAACATGTAAGAGCACATATAAAGCATCAGCTGTGAATGTGTATTGCACATACTGAGAGGTGCTCTGGTTTTATCCAGTCCTTTAAACCTAAGAAATTGACCCATCCAAACTTGATTTTAGAAGCATGGTCAAGTATCTATCGAGATAAGCTTGCGACATTTATTCTTCCAAAAAAGACCCTGGAAACTAAAAATATTTGTGGTGGTGTGAGCTATACTAGAACCATGTATGTTACAAGGCCAAGACTAACAAGAAGTTTATAGCATCAAAGTGTTTGTCATGCCAAGAGAAACATATGTATGTTTGCCAACCTGTTCATTGGTAAGGTTGCAATACAATGAGAAGCCAATTCTCTAAAGAGCCATATAACTTTTCTAAACTCTTTTGATACTCAGCCTATTAATACCAATGAAAAAAAATGGATAGAAGAACGGATAAATACATCAAAAATACACCAAGCCATACAGTAATCAGGTAAATAAAAGATCATAAATCAATTTCCACAATTTTGTAATCTCCTTAGACTGGAAATAGGTGAGTTCAGAATTGAGCAGTGTTATTATTTAGGTCAATCCCTAACAAATATTCCTAGCTACTTCACCATCACCGGTTAGAACCTAAGATCACAAGTTGAAGAGAGAGAAAGAGAAAGATGACTTATAGCAAAGACACGTAACCTGATACATGTAGGCATTTCAAATTTCAACAGAACATTGCATCTATCAAGAAATAGTCCACTTAATGTACCTCCAGAACCTCAATTGCATCAATACTGATGAAAGGGTCGGAAACATGTGATACCCACATATTAAGGATCACAGGAGAAATAATAGGCTCTATCGATGCTGAGGATTCCTGACCTACAATTAGGACAGTACAGAACAAAATAGGTAAGCAATGAAAGAAACTTTACCTGCTAGTCTCCCCCTACAGACTTCAAATATGAAGGAAACAATTAATGCTTTAGGGTACACAAGAAACAAACCTGACTTGACTGCTGCTTGCATTGTTTCAAGAACCAGGTGCAACGTTTCATCTGATGCCTGTTAGAGAGAATTAAGAAACTAGCAAGTGTAAATGAAATTTTTGTCTCTCTTTCTCCCCTATATAAGAACAAATGAGATTATAACTCTGAAGCATAAAACCACTAAAATTTACCTGATTAAGAAGATCCGTTAGTGATGAAAATAAACTCAACATTTGCGATTGAATAATTCCTTTGTTTGCTTCAGGTAGGAGCTGCGAAAGTGCCCTACAGGCACCTACTTTCACGGGAGGGGGCCTGGCAATAGAACATCACAAAGGACTAATTTAAATTCTTATATTAAATCTACAGATATATATACTTATATTTATAAATATTTCTCTGGGTGCATAAGAGAGGAGGGAGAAAGAGAGAGGTCTCTACACATCCATGGCGATTGCATTTATAGCAGCAAGAAGAAAGTGATCAAGAACCTCACGACTGATCTGTAAGCAAGAAAAAAATTTCTAAGATATTTTAAAATAGATGGCATTAAAAAGTGAATAATTAGGATAGTAATTACCAAAGTGGAGAACTTAGCAATTGAGGCAAAAATACGAGCATAAAGAAAGGGATGTTCATGTACTCCTGCAAAATAAAAAAAGGGACAGTTTAATGCTGAACTAGAAAGAGTTTAATGCTAAACTATCCTCTCTTTTTTTGAGGGGGGAGGGGGTGGTTTGTTGTTTAGAGGAAGGAATAGATTAGAAGGAAATTCTTACCTAATCCAATATCTTCAGTGATTATCTGCTCCACAAGGTTTTTTAGGTCAACTCTTATAAGTCCTGAATCATCTGCTTCAAACAATTGTTCAGACACAGAAGCCATAGCAAACAGAGTAGCCTCCCTTAGCTGCAAAAATTTGCCATGCAGGGGAGGTAGAAGAAAAGGTTAACAGAGAAGAATTGAAAAAACTAATGCATAAAAAGAGAAGAATTTAGAATCTTAAAATTGGTATTTGAAAATGTATGACTACTCGTTAAGGAAACTAAAAACAAATTCTTCCCAGTAGATCAAAAAGAAAAATGAAAGGGTAGATTCATGAAGAAGATTTTATTTTTGATGCAAGCCCATCTCAAAAAGAAAAAGAAGTTAGCTACTGAAATGAAACCGACAATAATTAAATGAATAGCATTAACCTTTTTCAATACTCATTTCCTTTATTATTTTTTTTTAATGAAATCACCCACGGAAGAATTGATCAGACTTTAACAGTTGACTGTGAAATTACGACACATACTCGCAAGTGCACATCTTAAGAGGTTATCTGCTGAAATAGACAGAACCTTGTAAAGATGTATGAGACTGTTGCTGGTCCAGAGTAAATGCTCTATTGTTTCTATAAGAACATTTTTCCACAAAAAGAAAATAATATTATGTACTCACTTTCCACCATATGGCAGAACCTGCAGCTCTCTCTCTTTGGGACTCAGTAAATCGTTCTTTAGCGGCATCTATAATAGCATTAATTCCTTCTACACCTGCCACACCAACCACTTCTTCCAGCAAAAGTGCACCTGTCAAAGAAATTTCATGCAACAAAAAATGCCATTAATGATCAACTAAACTGAAACAAAACCTTAACTAAAGAAATATGCTAACCCAATATAAAATCAGTTTTGCAAGAAGTAACAAATGTAGATATTGTGTTTTAGTAGAAATGTGAGACAGTAACAACTAAGAATTTTTTATTGCAATAAGTTGGTAGGTATAAAACCTACAACTAAGCCAAGTGATAAAGTATTGAAACATTTCAAAAAATATCTAAGAAACAAACTGTCATTATTCCAAATGACCACATAGCAACTATGCAGAATAAGGTGCACACAATAACAACAAACAATCACACACGTAAAAGAGCTACTAGTAGAAATGATTGTGCCACCAATGAGACAACCTAGAGTGCAAGAGCACTAAAGCATGAAGGATTCATTGAAGTGCTTAAGCCTTACCAGAAACACGAGAACTATAAGCAGTATCATCCTCATCAGCAACAAATTGGTTGGCATCCATTGACCACATGTGGATCTTGCAAATGACAATTAAGAAGTAAACCACAAAAGAAAATTAAGCAGTTGATTAACATAAAAAACAGTAAATTATGAAGAAAGAATCAAAGTAAGTTCTAAGTCAGATGTATAAAAAATCAATAATAAAGGAGGTGCCTAGTATAATTCTCAAATAGGATTCCAAAATGTAGCTACTATTCCAAGATTTTTCCATAAATCCAGTTAAATCGGTAAGCAGTCATGCAGTTAAGTGGCCCAGTTTGTTTCACAGAAAATTCAAATCAATGCATATACTATTAACAACTTATGTGATCAAAATGCATAAATTGCAAACACTTTTTATAAGTACATGAAATAGATAAACACTTTTTATAAGTACATGAAATAGATTGATAAGATGGCAATAGAGTAAGGATTTAGTACATTATATAATTTTATTGAGAATTTCAAAGGCAATAGAGTAAGGAAATAGTACATTATATTATTTCAAAGAGAATTTCAAAGAACAAGAACCCCATCTTGCTAGGGAATAATGAGCAAGTCATGTTGCTGAAGAAAAATCTTCAGTGAAAACACACTAACAAAC
This sequence comes from Ulmus americana, assembly GCA_010015005.3. NCBI lineage: Eukaryota > Viridiplantae > Streptophyta > Magnoliopsida > Rosales > Ulmaceae > Ulmus > Ulmus americana. Next base: position 1,982,542 of record WUAT03000004.1, read on the forward strand.
ACATAGGAAATTTTGTTTAGCATCTGAACACACATTATTTCCATTTAACCTGGAACAAATAAGTTTCTAGGTTACAGCGATCTGAATGTGATATAAAATATTTAAGGCAGTGAAACACAACCTGAAGTAAAACTACTATGTTAATCAAAGCATGTTAAATGTATTGAATTAATCATACAGTAATGCACAAATAACATATTTAAATAATAAAGTTAATCTTAAATTCTTAATAAAAAGATCTTGAAAAAAAAAAAAAAAAAAGAGCAAATATATAATACGCACCACTAGTTAGTAACTTTCTAGAAAGCAAAGTAATTCTAAAAATAAATAAATAAAAAATAAAAAACCAGTAGCAAATTGACAAATTGCAAAATAGCCTCATGCTGGTTAGTGAAACCCAAAGTTGGATAGCATAAGAGGGGCAGGATTTGAGGGTCAAAGGCATCAAACAAGTTGAAAAAACTGTTAGGTATTGAGCAGGTTTGAGTATTATGTAAATTAGGAAGAAAGCTCTGATGAATTTCATCAATGGGATCTACTTGGAAATGAGATTGGATGGTAGGCTCTAATATAGAAGAAAAAAAAAGTTGATTAAGGAAAGCAAAAAGGACAAGGTGAATGGAAGCTAGTAGCGGGAGAAGCGGTGCTGTCACTCAAGCAACCTAAACTACACGAAAATGTATATAGAACACAAACATGTAAGGAAAAGAGAGATGAGATTGTTTGATTTCAATGAAAAGCATCTAAGGCCCTGACTTTATCTAATTGGTAGCAAGAGGAAAAGAATTTTGAATTTGAACAAATCTTCTTTTTCTTCTTTTTTTCCAAGAGAAATTAAATCAATTTCTAGATATCTTTACATCTATAAAATAAGGAACAAGAAAAAGACTAAAGACACAAATCACCTGTTGTTCGGTCATCTGCAGAAAAGCAATAGTATAGTACACCAACTCTTTGATATTATTCATAAGAACCTACATGAAAGAACTTCATAAGGTGAATAAGTAATATCACGGTCAAAAAGGAATAAGCAGGAAATTAATGAAATTGAGTCCCACCTTTATCAATTTTGCACTACCCACTATGGTCAACAGAAACTCAAATAACTGCACGTGTAAAAACATATGTGAGAAACATATCAATTACAAACTAAAACCAAATTATCTTGTCAGATTTGCACAATAAAAATGATCATTAGAAGACTAGTGAAATCATCCAAGTCAACGAAGAAGAAAAAGAAACCTATAAATGTAAAGGCTTGTACTCTTTACAGCTACAGCTACTAAAAATATCACCTAGCCCTCTTACCATGCTTTCACCATCCCAGTAATGGTGAAAAAGGATTTCCTTTTCTT
>WUAT03000004.1:2002177-2013034 GCA_010015005.3 Ulmus americana
GGTCATTGGGAAAGTTAAAGTAGTTGAGAATATCCTAGATGATGATTATTTGAATTTCGAAGATATTTTGTATGGAGGTTAGGACCGAGTCCGTTTGGCTCTAGCCAAGCCATAATTCATTATTTACGAGTTGATACTTCTATTCTGTTCGGATTGATAATAGAATTCCATACCAATATGTTTCGAATAGAACATTTCCATGCAAGGCTAGTCCAATGAGCTTAATTTTGAGGCTCATCTTCGTAGTGAGAATTTTGACCCTAACAGTAACGACAATTGTAATAATAATGATAATTATAATGGTGGTAATAATAATAATGATAATGGCTTCATTCGTTTCACAATTGAGTAAGTATTTTGGTGATTTGAACATAATTAATATTTTGATGATTTGAATACTATTACTATAGTAGTATTATGAACAATGAACCACGGAAAAGAAAAAAAAAATAATAGGCTCTATAGAAGAAAAAGAAAAAAAAATAAATAATAAGCTCCAAAAAACTTTAATAACACTAACAATTGAAAATAATAACAATAAATTACTCTAAAATCTCAATATTGAGCAAATTACCGGACCAACCATGCCAATACCTTTATCATCAAAAAATAAAAATAAATAAAAATGTTAAAACATCCCACCTCAATCTAAGATTTTAGCGAATCAAAAGGCATCCAATGATCATTTAGCACCTCTTATCCTTTTGCAATAAACCCGCAACCATAGCGCAGTATGAAGCAATGGCTTAGCTAGGTTGGATGACGAACTTATTTGAATGCAAGATTATAAAACTAGTTATCCAAAAAATAAGAACTTCTATATTTGTTTTTTTTTTTTTTTGGCGCTTGAATAAGAAATCATCTGTTGCATCAATAACAAAATGTTTAAACGCGAATAAGTTTTGTACTTTATACTAAAATTATTACTTGGTCAAAATATCAGGGTCCAACCAGTGGCTATTTTGTAATATTCGGGAAAACAAAGGACACTATAATAAGCCCATTTGGCGTTCAAAAATTTTCAAAAAGATTATTTAAATCCCTTTTTGTCGATTTATAACGGTCGGGAATGGCGTTGATATCGAAACGCCAAACGGCATCTTTTCTTTTTGACGCCGTTAGATTAGCTTCAAGCGTCGCTGCCGTCCTTAGAATTTTCAAACGCTCCTTAACGTCTCTCATTTCTATTATTATTTTTAAAATTTTTTTGAATAAAATAATTTATATTATTAATTATTTTTAATTTACAGCTCTTATATCCGAGGTGAACACGCGCTAGCAGAGCAAGCGAAGTCTCACTCTCACTCTTGCCTTTCTTCTTTCTCACAGCTCTATTACTCAAAGTATACAGAGTCACGTACCCTTCTCTCTTTCTCTCTCCTTCTCTGTGGCTCTAGGAGTTTCTCTCTCTAAGAATCATCGTCGCCATTGCTTCAAGAATCTCTCACTTCGGCATTAGAATCCGAAGCTGCCATTGGAAGGCCGGCATTCTCTAGATTTCTCTGTAAGTTTCTATTTTTGTTGGTGTGTCAATTTCGTTCATTTGGTTTCGATTCGTCGGTTTTTGATCGGCCATTTTCGATCCGGCTCTGATTTGTAAATTCTTGTCTGTTTGACAATTGTTCTCTGGAAAATTTTCCATTTTTTTAATAAATTTTTATTTTTGTGTTCTGTATCCGCATTGTTTGATTGATTAAATCTCTGCGTTTTGTGTGGCTTTAGAGGGGCTGATCTTTGATCATTGACTAAAAATATAGGATTTTTCTGCGTTGACTCGATGGGCTGAAATTGCTGGTGCCGAGTCAGTAATTTTGAGTTCTGGATTATCTACTGGGATTTTGAAAATCCATTTCTTATTGTTAAATCAATGTATTATGTATTGTGATTAGGGGGTTGGCAGTTGTTCTTTTTAAGTGAAGGATTGGGGAATTTATTATTGCTAAATTTGCTCAAATTCATGTGAATTTAAGTATGTGAGTTATTGAGTTCTTAGTATATTTGGGCTCATTGGCAGAGTTCTTACTGATCGGTAAAGGCCTAAGATTTATAGGATTGTAGAGCAATGGATTCTCAGTCCCAGCTCAGAAGAGGAGGAGGAGGATTGGTATCACTCTCACCTTCTCAGACCCCGCGGTCGAGTGATAAGTCAACTCGAGATCTCCGATCTACTGATTCAAATTCAATTAGCAAGCACGATAAAGAAAAGGGTGTGAATGTACAGGTCCTTGTGCGTTGCAGGTGAGTCAGAATCTGACTTCGGAGAGTTACCAAATTTCTATTTTTGGGTTTGTTGTCAAGCACTTAATTTAATGTTTGGTGTTGCATTTGTAGACCCCTGAGTGATGATGAGATGAAAGTACATACCCCGGTGGTGATATCTTGTAATGAAAATAGAAGAGAAGTTTCTGCAGTTCAGAATATAGCTAACAAGCAAATTGACAGAACCTTTGCGTTTGACAAGGTTTGTGAAATTCTTTTATTATCAATGAAACCAAATGGTTGAAATGCTTTTTTTTCATCGAAACTGTTACATGCATTTTGAGTTTTTGGGACCTTAAATGTGCAAAGTTCATTTTGTTTTGTTTACCTGAGCTTTCTTGAGTGCCAAAGGGAATATATTGGTTTTCTAGTTTCCGTTATATTTTGTTGTTTTTGCCTTGTTGAAATGATCATAAAAAATGGATACCATGGTTTAGGTCTTTGGTCCAGCATCCCAGCAGAAGGAATTGTATGACCAGGCTGTGTCTCCAATTGTGTATGAAGTACTTGAGGGCTATAATTGCACTATTTTCGCCTATGGTCAGACAGGAACAGGGAAAACATATACCATGGAAGGTGGAGCCAGAAAAAAGGTTCAGTATATACTTAACGTGACTTTATACTATAAACATTAGCTGCATTCTGCTTCAGTCATTTCTGATTCAATTTGTTGTTTGCCTTTTAATTGTAGAATGGGGAGTTTCCGAGTGATGCAGGTGTTATCCCAAGAGCTGTCAAACAAATTTTTGATATATTAGAAGCTCAGAATGCTGAATATAGCATGAAAGTGACATTTTTAGAGCTGTATAATGAGGAAATTACAGACCTCTTGGCCCTAGAGGAAACCACAAAATTTGTAGATGACAAATCTAAAAAACCCATTGCTCTCATGGAGGATGGAAAGGGGGGTGTCTTTGTTAGAGGATTGGAAGAAGAAATAGTATGTACTGCTAATGAAATTTACAAAATCTTAGAGAAAGGTTCTGCTAAGAGGCGTACAGCTGAGACTCTTCTGAACAAACAAAGCAGTCGTTCTCACTCAATATTTTCTATCACAATTCACATTAAAGAATGTACTCCAGAGGGGGAAGAGATGATTAAATGTGGAAAATTGAATCTCGTTGACCTTGCTGGTTCTGAGAATATTTCTCGCTCTGGTGCCAGAGAGGTATGTTTTTTGTTCATGTAACACTCATTTGGTGTACTCTTACTGAAAGAATCATATTGACAAATCTTTGCATGCATATAATGTAAGCTGGAACATTCACTAAACAGGAGAAAAGGTTACATTCAATTAACACACACAAATGAGAGGAAAAAGAATTTTTACTTGCAGGGCAGAGCTAGGGAGGCTGGGGAGATCAATAAAAGCTTACTTACGCTCGGCCGTGTAATTAATGCACTGGTTGAACACTCTGGTCATATACCATACAGGTATGGATTATTATTTTGTTAACTTGATTCCTAGTTGCTCTAAGTATCAGAGTATTGTAAACTAAAAAGATTGCTTGAAATATCAGGGATAGCAAACTAACAAGATTGCTAAGGGACTCCTTGGGAGGGAAAACGAAAACATGTATAATCGCCACAGTATCACCCTCGATCCATTGTTTGGAAGAAACGCTCAGCACCCTTGATTATGCACACCGAGCCAAAAATATAAAGAACAAACCAGAGGTCAGTAATTTGTTAACTCACTCGCATCTCTATTCCTCTTTGATGCAATCTCATCTTTTGTCATATTATAGTTTTGTTGCCATTTTTTCAATAGTTTTCTATTGATGTTTCAGATAAATCAGAAGATGATGAAATCTGCTTTGATTAAGGATTTGTATTCTGAAATTGACAGGCTCAAGCAAGGTTATTACCGCTTCTAAGATTTCTGTTCTTCTTCCCATTCTCTGTAGTCTCTACAATTTTTATTTTTTTCCTAGCATTGTCTTTTTTATTATATCTTATAGTTGATGTGACATGTTCTTTTACGTTCGCCAGAGGTATATGCTGCGAGAGAGAAGAATGGGATCTATATACCACGGGATCGTTATCTTCATGAAGAAGCAGAAAAGAAGGTACCTTGTCATTTAATAATTTCAGAATTATTTTCGTTCTTCAGTTTCTTCATAGTTCAGGGGAGGAAATTTTCTTGACCTCTGTTTTTTCCTAACTCTAGGCAATGGCTGAAAAGATAGAGCGCATGGAACTTGATTCTGACTCAAAGGACAAGGTATTCTCATCAAGATTGTATTACAGTATTATTATATATAGATGTCTCTGAAAACGGAGATAACAATGTCATGGCTTTTGAACAGCAAGTTGTGGAGCTTCAAGAACTTTACAACGCTCAACAACTTTTAACTGCAGAGTTAAGTGAAAAACTTGATAGAACTGAGGTATTGTACATTTGGCTGGTCCATACTGAATTATTATGCTTCAACTTCCCATGAATTTCAAACTAATCACTGTTTTCCTTCAGAAAAAACTTGAGCAAACTGAACAATCATTGTTTGATCTTGAGGAAAAGCACCGACAAGCAAATGCAACAATAAAAGAGAAAGAATTTCTGATATCGAATCTTCTCAAATCTGGTAAGCTGTGTCATCTAGTGTTTCAACCATCTTCTTTGTGTCCTCATAATGAGATTAGGCACCAACAATCTTCCCATTTTGTCAGGTTAACTATTATTATATTTCTTTAGGTTTAGGTTTTCTAGACCTTTCTGTTATTGCAGAAGTTAAGAAGAAATCTAGGCTTCTTAGAAGATTTTTCAAATCTCCACTTTAATTCACTTAAGCAGCGTTTAATGGATCAAGTGTTTTTGCTCAGCTCTTTCATTTTCTATTTTGTTGATATATATTTTCTTCATCCTTTTCCAGCAAAAGAAAATTTTACTGTCTTTGCATGACAACTTTTCACCATATAACATTCTTGACTTTTCAGAGAAAGCACTTATTGACCGGGCATTTGAACTTCGGACGGAGCTAGAGAATGCTGCATCAGATGTGTCTAACTTATTTGCTAAAATAGGTTTGTATCAATAAGTTGAAAGTTGACTTCCTTCAATATTATACTTCCAAAAACTTTTGGTAAATCTACGATTCTTTTTCCAGAACGCAAGGATAAAATTGAAGATGGGAACAAAATACTAGTCCAGAAATTCCAGTCCCAATTAACTCAACAGCTCGAAATCTTGCATAAGACTGTGGCAGTTTCTGTGACACAACAGGAGCAGCAATTACAAGATATGGAGGAAGATATGAAGTCCTTCGTATCAACAAAGGCCGAGGTAAGACACAACCACTGAAAGTTGAATTAATTCATTTCCAGAAACTGATTTATTTGACTTTGAATATTCATCTTGTGCCTGAAGGCTACTGAAGAACTTCGAGAAAGGGTTGAAAATTTAAAAACCATGTATGGCTCTGGTATTAAAGCTCTGGATGATTTTGCCGGGGAGCTTGAAGGAAACTCTCGGTCAACTTTTGGTGATCTAAACTCTGAGGTCTCTAAGCATGCTTCTGCACTGGAGGATGTAAGCTTCTTTTTTACTTCATTTTTTTTCAAAACTTCATTTTTATCTTGTGCTGTTGTTGACTTTGTTCACATGGTTCAGCTCTTCAAAGGAATTGCTTCAGAAGCTGATTCATTACTAAACGATCTTCAAAGTAGCCTTCACAAGCAAGAGGAGAAGCTTTCTGCTTTTGCACAACAACAGCGTGAGGTTTGTTAACTGCCATTTTTATGTCACTTTCTAAAGGAAAAACTTTCAGACTATTGCTTAATGAATAATTGAATAAATGTCTCCCCACTGATATAAATGTTATATACAGGCACATGCTAGAGCAGTGGAAACTGCACGTTCAGTTTCTAAGATCACAGTGGACTTCTTCCAGACTCTAGACCTGCATGCATCCAATCTGACGGGAATTGTTGAAGAAGCACAAACTGTGAACAATCAGAAATTGTCTAACTTTGAAAAGAAGTTTGAGGTAGGCACACTTTAAGTTAAAAACACAAGATAAATATCATCTTAGAAATTCAAATTCATTTTTCTCTTTACATTTGTAGGAGTGTGCTGCTAATGAGGAAAGGCAATTGTTAGAAAAAGTGGCAGAGCTGCTGGCAAGTTCAAATTCTAGGAAGAAAAACCTGGTATATGTCTTTTAATTTTTATTTTCCTCCTTAAAGCTGCTTAATATATCTTTCTTTCAATGAATAACACTTTATGCGTCTCTTCTATAGGTCCAACTGGCAGTGAATGATCTTAGGGAGAGTGCAACAAGTCGAACAATCAAATTGCAGAAAGAGATGTCAACCATGCAAGATTCTACTTCTTCTGTTAAAGCAAAATGGACGGTTCACATGGAAGAAACTGAGTCTCACTATGTGGAAGATACTTCTACGGTGGAATCTGGGAAGAAAGACCTGGAGGAAGTTCTCCAGAATTGGTAACTACTAATCCAATGGAATGCATATGATGATTGATACATGACTTATTTGTCAGCTAGCTTTCTTAACTTCATCCGAATAACAAAATGTGCAGTTTGAAGAAGGCAAAGATAGGTGAACAACAATGGAGGAACGCTCAAGAGTCCTTGCTCAGTCTAGAAAAGAACAATGTTGCTTCTGTGGATTTGATTGTCAGGTATTCCATCCATCCTCATCAGATTCTCCTGGATTAACTAGATTTTACTCATTTCCTTATTCCTGTTTTAAATTAGGGGAGGAACGGAAACCAATGAAGCCCTGCGCGCTAGGTTCTCGTCCGCTGTGTTATCTGCACTTGAAGATGCGGATGTCGCAAACAAGAATCTGCTCTCATCCATTGATCGTATGCATCTATTCCTCAGACGTGTCAATTCAATGTTTGGATGTTTTACTATGAAATTCATATCAACTAATGAAACAAACATTTGCAGATTCATTACAACTCGACCATGATGCATGTGGAAATCTAAACTCAATGATTGTTCCATGCTGTGGGGATTTGAGAGAATTGAAGGGTGGTCACTACCACAAGATTGTAGAAATCACCGAGACTGCTGGAAAATGTCTTCTGGAAGAATATGTGGTAAGACTATCGTGTTGCTTTTCGAACCCCTTGGTGTTCCCTTTCATTATCTCATTATGAAACTAAAGACACGTAAAAGAAAAGGAAAGATTAACTAGTTTTTGATTTTGTTAACAAGCAGGTAGATGAACCATCTTGTTCCACGCCAAGAAAGAGGTCGTTCAATCTACCAAGTGTTACATCAATCGAAGAACTCCGAACCCCTGCTTTTGAAGACTTGTTGAAGTCATTCTGGGATGCAAAATCTATAAGACTAGCAAATGGAGACGTAAAACACATTGCAGGGGCTCATGAGGCTGCCCAATCGTTTAGAGATTCAAGACTTCCTCTGACTGCTATTAACTGAGGTAAGTGGAGGCAGGAAGATGCGAATAGTAGTGAGAAGAAAGTGTGTACATACTACATAGTATATGGCTCCTATATATGTGCTCATCTACTTTATTCTTTTGTTTTTTGAAAGGAAAAAAGAAGAAGGTTATGGTGGATGGAAGAATATATGCTATATTCTTTCTTATTGGTGTTCTTTTTAGGATTCTTCAATTCGTTGGAGTTGCTCGTACTTCAAATTGGATTATTGAATGGTTTTTTGAGTGTTGTTCAGAAACCTCTAATAATCAATATAGTAAATTTCATTTAGGCAAATTTTGGTATTTGGTTTGACTTTTACACTTGCTAAACGTGTTTCCTTCTTTATTTTAACCTACTTCATTGACACGCATATCACTAATCTCTTAAAATGTAATTTTTTTTTTTAATCTCACAAACGCTAAATCAGCAAAACAGAGATGGGTCGAGAACAGAGGGATGAGGCTCCTACAAAATAAAAAGTGAGGTCAAGCCTGCCCTAATAATTTGGGGCCCAAAGGTTAAATGAAGGGATCGGGGTTGTTACTCGTTAGTATCTTGGAGTTTTGAGGTCCAACTAGTTGGGTCCTATTTGTTTTGTTTTTGTTCAAAATTCTATTTTTTCAATGAAGCTGTGTAAAGTAATAAAATGTGTCTTGATCAAAGATGAAAATAACGTTGTTTCGATATCGATGGATACTTTGGGAAAAAAATAATGAATATTTACTTTTTGGTGACAATCTTTGCTAAAACGTTAGATTTAACTTCAACAAAGTAATAATAAATTTGTTCAAAATTTATACATTTTTAATAATAAATTAACTAATTATCACTAACTAAAATAGATGAAGATAACACGATAAAGATATATGTAAATTTAATACAATCATATTAAAAATTCAACACTAAAGGTAATTTTGTTAAGATAATGTGATTGCATAGTTTTAAAGGTAATTTTTAATATGTCAAGTGTATGTTAATTAATCTATTTCAACCAACAATCCATAAATTGGATAGTTTGGATTAATTCAAGTTAGTGGATATTGTCCATATCCATGCGAAATTTCATATAACATTTATGGCAAATGATAGTCACTCATGTTGTAGCCATCATAATAAGAACTCTAATAGAATATGTTAAAAGTTACTGTTTGAGAATTACCATACAAACTATATTCAGTATCCATGCTCATCGATGAAAGCTTACAACAAGGGGTTCCTTTACAGATTGATTCTTGATTCTTTCTCATTTGTTGTCCACGCCTTCTTCCTTCAAAAGTTTTCCAATTGCACCAATACCTAGTCCAACTGCTCTACAACCATGATATTCATCTTAAGTTGCATGATTAAACTGCTCTTCTCATATAAATGGACTCAAATTTATTGAACTTGGTGTATTATACTCGTACTCTCCACAATTTCCTCCATCTTCACCTCCATCACTTCCATTAGTCGTACTTTTATCAACATAAGATGATTTGATTGTTGTTGTTTTGGAATACCCCTAACAACCACATTTAACACCAACTTCTTCTTAAAATATTTTTTTCCACATTTATTCCATAGTTACGATCAGGAGTAGCAACATGTGGATATGGGTTCTCCCATCATCATATAAGTGGGTTGGTCTTGTAACGCCCCCAAAAACTTTGGGATAATAAAATGATCAAACTTAGTTTCGACCACCAAAAAATCAGAGTAATTTTTTTTATTTATTTAAATGTAAACTCTTTTTGACTTAAAAACAATTTGGATGAAAACCTAAGCAATATCTAATTTTGAGAAAGAGTTTTTAAAACTTTTTGAAAACTTCAGTTGATTTCTAGTCTAGACTTTTAAAATCCAAGACGTTACTATTAACTCCTATACAAAATCATTTTTAAGATACGAATGACACTAAAAGTGTCTTTGTGGAAGTAATACTTGCAAAAATAAAGCAGATTAATAAACATAAAATACTGAATAGAAATTGCCTCCAATACAGAACATAGGAACTTGAGAAATGAATTTCAAAACTTATGGAAAAGCAATAACTTGTAAAAAGATGCAACTATCTTAAAACCTGGCACACTTATGCAGAAAATTTTGGGCGACAGTTGATCATGTTTCCACCTTCTAAAAATCTGGTCACAGTCCTGACATCTCATAAAGCAAACAACACGTATTTGTCGTTATACCTATAACACGAACGTAAGTCATGAGCTGAAACCCATCAAATACAAATATAATTTCACAAAACTGTGCAATATATTCAATTTACACACAATACAATATTCAAATGGTCAATTATGATTGCAATCAATATACAGATGTAATATCAAATTGATACATCATGAAATCTATTATGCAATCCTATATTTCAGATAGATAACCTTAGATCATTAATAATATCTAATGTATCTATTTAATTTATTAGTTTGAGCACATAGTGTGCATACCTGGCATGTAAGTACTAGAGTGTGTCAGGGAGTTACCCAGGTCCAACACTATAGTCTAGCACCCATCACATTCGATTACCGTTAAGTAAGAAGGTATAGTTCTAGTCGAAGACCATAGTTGTCATCGAGCAAAGAAGAATGTGGGTACGACACTTGGTTATTCTATTAAAATTATCTTGTACTAGTTGGACCATCAAGTCCCTTGTAACATTAACCTAGACCATCTAGTCTTGTCTATAATTATTTCTTTTGACCATCTAGTCCTTGTATTACCTCATATTCCAATTATCAGGGTTTGCCAATTTTACAATTCTTGTATTTAGACTTATATGAACTCCTTCGGGAGATGTCTAATAATGTTGCATGTATATTGGCATATTCAAGTGCATGATAACATTATATAGTGCATGTACTAAACAAACATTTTAATATTATAGTTTAGTCAAAAAGAATTCTCAGTATAGCACTACAAATATCAATACATCACTTAATCATAGAGCATTATAGCAAGCACACGTTAAACATATTGCACATGACTGATTTTCTGAAAACACATTTTGTTCCATGTTGTAGGTGAGATCTTAATGTAAAATGAGGAATCTTAAATAATAGATTAATTTGCACAAGAAAATTTGCTCAAGAACATAAACAAATAAATGTAAATTTAAATAGCAAAGATTAATAACCCAATAAGTAATTGCACAATTTAAAGAGTAGAGGGTTAAGAAAATCACACCAAGATATATC
>WUAT03000004.1:2013134-2023493 GCA_010015005.3 Ulmus americana
TTAAAATTAGAGTTTCCATGTTGAATAATTAGAGTTAGAATTAAAGAATAAATTGATTGAAATCCATGTCTAGTGGTGATGAACAACCCTCAATTACATTTTTCTAATTATTATTATCTCTTGTTTACTTTATTTTTGTTTAATTTTAATTACTTTCACAATCTCAAAACTCCCCTTTTATTTAAGTAATTTTTAATTAGATTAGAATTAATCCTCTGCGGGAAAGACCTGTACTTTCATTATACTTATTTAGACGACACTTGTAGGCATAAGTAAAGTTAAAAATGTTAGTTTCTTTGCTTCACATCAAGGTCGCGTGTCTGAGTGAGGCGGGTCCTATCCAAACTAATGTGCTTAGTTGTTCGAATCATGGCATGGGGCTCGTATGGGACCTGCATTCTGGATGGGGCTTCGGCGTGTGGCCCGGGTGTCCTTGCAGAGCTCTTGTCCGAGCGAAAGAAGAGTAATTAAGCCAAGAGGTTTTCGCGTGGCATTCCGTTCGAAATGGCCCTTTGTGGCCCCGTGTGCTTGGTTTAGAGGCTATGTGGTGTGTTTATGGATTAGGCTGGGTGTGCCCTTGCTTGGCCTAGTCTGCATGGCCTTAGTGGGCCGAGAGGGGTGGTCCTGGCCTAAAGCTTGGTTGTGACCTTACTTATTTCTTACCTTTTATTTAATTTTCTTTTTCTCTTATAATACTTCATTTAGGAAATTTTATCTAAATTTTCTATTAATGCTTCTCATATATTATTTCTCATTTAATTCCTAAAGCCTCATATTTTATTTTGCCACAATTTCTTATTTATCCCTTAAAATTGCATTGACAATCTAATTGAGGCTTATTATTTCAATTCTCCAAAACTCCCAAACTTGCAACCTTTATCCAATTAAATCTCAATTTAATTTTTCATTTAATTGATCAATTAAACACACAAACAAATTTAATTAATAAAGTGCGTAATTCCTGTCATTTTTGTTTAATTACGCAATTAAAATACTATTCTATAACAGTTTAACTTGCATTTAAATTCATTACTTGTACAACTTGAAAATAAATTTAATTTTCTTATAAATTATTATAACATTTAACATAATTGCACATAAAACTATATAGTTGTGGTTTGCAATTAAGAAGCTTTTTTGGGATTTCACATGTTTTAAACCATTGAAAAAGAGGATCTTCATTGTCATCATGAAGATGTGCAACTATTTCAAGAAGATCTAAGAATTCTATTTTTTTTATTTTGTCTCATTCAGTTTTCAAATCTCTTGACTTAAGTTTCATGTTATAATAACAAAAGACAAGTTGTTCAAGTTTAATTTCTTTGTTTGTATGAATTTTTAGTTTTAGAGCTTCTAATTGTAGGCTTAAGGCTTTTTATTGCAGTTAATTTAAGGGTACTTATATTTAAGAAAAAAAAATATTAAAGAAAGTAGGGGTAAATTAATATTTTAGATATTTATGTTAAGATAACAATATTCACTGAAATTTTTCGATGTTTGTGTGAAATCAAGGAAAACACTATCAGAAAACGAAATTTACCGATATCAATATTTTTTGATATTTCCCGATACTCTACTGAAATTTTGGACAATGCTATAAATATGGGTGCACAGCACGCTAAAAGTCTTGCCATAGTGCTTTCGTGCCGTGTCGTGTTCAGCCCATTTTTTTTTTTACATGTCATACCTAATTAATAAAAAGAGAGCTCAGCACGGCTCATAAACACAAATAATGCGTGCCATGTTGAATAAAGTGCTTAAAAGAGGGTTGAAAATTTACTGAAGTCAAATATGACTAAAAATATGTTTTCTTAATAAATTAGGTAAAATATTATTGTTAACTTACTAAATTATATAGAATTATGAATATAAAAGGAAGTTAAAATATAAAGTTATAATGAACTAAAAAGTTTACAAATTACCATTATACTAATTGTCTCGTTAAAAACTTTATCAAAAAAAATCCAGTGGGATAAAAACTTGGTAAAAGAAAAAGAGTACTCATATTGAAGAAATTGTGTTATACATTACATGATATAAAAATAAAAACCCAATAATGTAGAGATTAATTATTATCTTCAATTACATGGTAACTATTTCTAGAAGACTCTTCATTAAGGTATAAATGTGTCATGTTATGGATAAGTTTTTCATTTTCTATTTCATGTTATGCTCGTTCAGTTGCATGTGCATGACCCAACATATCGTGCCGTGTCGTTCATAAAAAAATGTGTGCCAGTCTATTTGGCTAGACTCGGCTCATATTTATAGCATTATTTTAGACGAAAATAACATAAAAATCATTTCGATATCAGGACGCTGATATTTTCAAAATTTCAGTTGACTATCAATATTTTCATCGATCGTTGGCCTTAGAATCTTGATAAGTTGGTCACGTATGATTGCATCGAAACTGTGGCCAAAATTTCAATCGAAATCTAAGTTGGTCTCATATAATTGCATTGAATCGTAGCATATCATGCGGATGCTTTGGATGGTAATGATGTATGAAATCATCTTCATCAGAGTATATGGCATCGGGAGGGTTTAGGGACGGACCTACATGCAGGAGAGGGTGAGTTGCCCCACTAAAATGTTTTATTTAAATTTTTTACAGGTTTTTTTTTTGGTTCCATTTTATCCCTAAATTTAAACTTTATGCATGTTACCCATCCTAAAAAAAAAACATTTCTTCTACTTTACCCCCTGAAGTTAATTTTTGGGTTCGCCACTGGATGGGGTCAAGCCAAGGGAATTCCAAAGACAAAATAGTTTAAAATAATGTCTAATATCAGTTAACATGAGACATTTATTTAATAGGTTCTTTGTTTTTCGAAATAATTTATTTAATAGGTTGGTGTTTTAGAATGGTTTATTCGAAATTTAATTTAAATAATATAAATAAACAATATCTTTCAAAGAAATTTTTTTATATTAATCCAACTGTAATATAATATAAGAAAGTGCATAGTAATTTTGTCCAAAAAAAAGAAAAGAAAAAAGAAAGTGCATAATAATGAAAGAAACATCGTACTCTTACATATTTTGTGATTTTTTTGGGTTTTTTCTTAAATTTTTGATGGCTCCTATATATTTACGATTTTTTTTATTTTGGAATAATTAGTTTAGCATCTCATCCAGCATCTTATTTACTTTACAATATATTGACCCTGGTCACTTTACAATATATTGAGCCTACCCAAACCTTAGTTGTCCAACAAAAATTAAAATTTAAAATATTTTTTGACTGGAATTAAAATAAAAAAGAAAGCATTAACGTTACATGCTCAATTAAAAACACCAAAAATGAATTAATAAAATCAATGTTTTTTTTTTGTTTTTTCAAAAAAAAAATAATAAAACAAAATTAATGAATCAATTATAACGACAAATCTATGGATAATTGTACAATTCTTAAATTATACAAACACACCTGTTACACCTATGAACTGTAGCCTGTGGGAAAAATGGGTTATTTTTATAAAAATAAATAAATAAATAAAGGGACTTTGAAGCGTTTATAAAAACATAAAACCATAAATGAGACCGTTACTCAACGTTTTAAGTTTTCACGTAAAAGTTTAGAAATGTAGGGATAAGATGTATAAGCATAGAATCCTAGAGGCTATCGAATTTGATCAATATGTAAATCTCATTTTTACTCAGAAAAAAAAAACACTTTTGAGAAGAGATCAAGGAGGAGGCAATCTCGTTATTATATTGTGTATATATATAGATACATGCGCAAAATAATGCACCTTCAATGTAATACACGCATTGACCTGGAACTGGAACCAATCAAGCCATCGGATAAACAGTGCGACTTCTGAGCCTGCAAAAACAAATAATTTTATTCTTGGTTAGAACCCCACAAGTCAGATGCAAAGTACAAACAAGCATATAATAAAATGACTTTGGGTCCATAAAATTGGTAGTCATCGTAAAAAGCCTGCAAAATTTCATCACATTTTGCTCCTACGATACAAATTTTAACGCCACTCTATCTGACTAAAGACTAAAGAAATTAGAAAAAGCTCAAACCATAAAAGGAAGAGTATACATTTTTCACGCAATGAGACATAAAGCAACAAGGACATTGAAGTTACCTGAAGAATTCCTCATACTATGCTTGTACTTAACATCCCAACTGGCCTTTCTCTCCCAAATGACTCGTCGTCAAAATCTTCATTTGTGGAATTTTCTTGACATAACAATTTGTTCTCCCGCATGGGATTAAGGTCAAGAGTATCCCAAGCCATGGGATGATCTTGGCGCATGTCACCCTGTTCAGACCCTTGATTAGGATCTACATCTTCGTCCCCATTTTGTTGTCTCAAATCATCAGACCCGAGTTCGCCTCCTTTATCATCAATGCCTGATGGCTCTGCATTGAGGTCAGAGCACATATCATATCCACTTTGATCCGCATTCCCTGCATAAGCCACGGTTACTCCTCCTTGGTCAGCCTGCTCTGCAACATCTTTTTTCTGCCTCTTCCATTTTTTAGTGGATGAAGTACCGTCATCCTCGAAATCTTCTTCATCTCTTTCTCTATGCAAATAAACCCATAGTTTCCTTTCACCGTCAAATTGTACACAAGGGTCACGCTCGTAATGCAAACGGTCCAGGGCCCCACTAACAACTTGATTAACTTGGGCATCAGTCACATCTTCAACAATGTACTGTGAATCTCTGATCAGAGTACAAACATCTGCTCTTGTACCAATACTTCCAGGTAATCTAGCAGCAGCATCTCGAACAAGGCAAAGAATTGTAACATGGGGTGGTCGATCACGTTTCAGCATAAAGTGGTCTCGGGCTTTTGATGTTGGCTTGCCACCACACCTTCTTAAGGGAGCAACAATTGATTTTTTACCATCAGCAGCTGTATAAGAGAAGGCCCTGTCAGGAATTGAATACCTGAGAACTTCCTCCTTACGAAAATAAGCCTTCACTTCTTCCGTACTTGGGCTAATGGTGCTAAGACTTTTTTGAGCTCTTAAGTCCCTGAACCTTTCTTTCTCATCCAGATTAAGCTGCATCAGTGCCAAAGGTGGAGTGGGAAGACTCCCTATTTGTTGAAGGGTATCTTGGCCACTTTTCAGCCAATTAGCAAATGAATCAACCAACTTCACAAGCATTTTGTGAGAAAGCCCCCAAGCCCCAGGAGATGTCACCTCCTCCATTGTCTCATGATCTATCGAACTATGGGTTACTGGACCAAGCCATGACCAACTTTTTGAAGATTTTTCATAGACAGCGAGTGTCTTCCAGCCTTTAGCTCCTAAAGGTGCTGTTTTCGATGAAAATATCTTCAGAACTCCTCTCACCAAGTCCTGAAGTGGTTCTTGCGTCTCAAGAATACAAGGATCTCCAGGATTAGATCTCACACGGTTGACAATCTCCTGAACAGAAAGAGAAGACAAATTTACTCCACCACCATGTTCTGAGTTACTGCCATCTGTTTTGTCACATGAAAGAACCCCATTCTCACCACCCTCAAGTGCCTTCTTCTGCTCATCTACAGGTTTGTCAACCTCTAAAGCATCTTCAGGAAGTGGAGTTATCAAGGCCAAGCGAACTGCTGAAAGCAGATGTACAATGGAAAATGAGAAGCCTGTATGAACTGTAGGAGTAATCAAAGTAAATGGCGTTTTCTGCTGCTTGGTTTCCGGCTCCAGATCTGCCATTCCCATTTCTGAAACAGGTCGTTCAGAAGCTTCCATATCTGTGCTACCAACATCAGCCACCACTTTCTTCTTTGCCTTCTTCTTTATGGGATTTGAATCATCAATGTGCTGTTGATAACTAGAAAGCAGATCACCATCATCGTTTCTTTTAGGCATGTCTGTCACTTCTTCCTTCCCCTTTCCCTTCCGCTTCTTTGTCATAGTGTTGCATCCAAGTAATGGGGCCTCAGATCTTTCATGACGATCATTCACAATATTCTGACTTTTCTTCCCAACTCTACCTTGTCTCCTATCATCTGCCAAAAATCGTGCTTGAGGTGAATCCTCCTCTTCATCTACGACATAATCATGCAAACGATGTGACTGGGACACTGAATGGTCACGGGCCCTTTTCTGCTTCCCATCAGCAGGATAGGCCTTCATGGAGGGCATACGTAACACCTCACTAGGCCCTGACAGTTGGCCATTCTTCCCCAATTTATAAATATGCTCTGTATCATCATCTGCACATTTACCCACACCTGACAGATAGCTATCCTCCAAAACTCTGGCAGAAGATTCATTCAATGGACTACTATTTCGCATCTTACCCTTCTGTTTTACTTTTGACGAGTAGTTTTCTTCAGTATGCATGTTTGTCTGTTCAGCAAAGCCACCTATCTGTTTTGAGGAGTATGTGATTCCATCAAGAGCCTGTGCAGTCCCCTTCATGTCTTTCTTAAAAACTTTGACCTTTTTAGCACCTTTCCCAGGCTTCAACAAAGAAGACAGGGAAGCTTCTGTATTACTAGCAGTGGGATAAGCCAACTTGCTCCTCAACAGCGGGTTGCTATCTTCATCATCATCAGATTGCTCTGATGAATCTGATTCTGTTTCTTCATTTTTATTTACGAATTTATTACCTCTTATTGCTTCCATGTCAGGTCCTCCATTCTGTATGAGATCCCTTCTAGTCATATCCTCATTCCGTCTCGGCCGTGCTCTATATTCAGAAAGTAAAAGTCTGTCATCCATATGAGGTGGAGACGCTCTATAAGATTTGTAATTGAGTTCTGGAGACTCCCTCCCTGACTTCCATTTCTTGCTCCTAACACTCCAATCATCTGATCTAAAGGGTGACTCCATTGGGAAAGCCTCCCCTTGACTCCTGTTGTGCCATAATGATTCAATGTAATCTGATGAGTCAACTTGGTTTTCTTTCAGAGATTGATAAGGAGGCCGGCCTTTCAAAGTCTTCATCTGATTTCCAACTGCAAATAGCTGAATACTTTCAGGATGCTTGGCCTTTTTGGAAAAGTCATGGGAAGCTCTCATGTTAGGAGGCTTTGCTGTGAACACTTTTGCCTCTGCCAATAAGTTTGCATTTCTGTTTCTACCATACGAATGTAAACCTGTCTTTGATGACAGAGGTAAACCCATCAAACTACCAGAGACTAAATCATCATCTCTGGAAAGGTCATGCTTTCTTCCCATTTTCAAAATTCCAGACTTGTCCATCAAGCCAAATCGATCTCGCCGGACACCTACTCCATATGTTTCCTCGGCTTCATCTCTGCTTCTCATCTGCTCTGTTATTCTGAGTGCCGGTCCTGGTTCATATCCTCCTGTTTTATTCTGTCGAGGAAGAGATATTGAACTGTATGGCCCAGAATTCATATCTAGACCAGAAGCAATGCCACCGCGTAGCTCCTTTCCATAAGGCCTCTTGGACCCACTTAACTTCAGAATACCTTTAGGGTTCTGCTTGCCATATTTGGCTGATTTCAAAGCCAACGGCCGTGCTTGT
The DNA here is from genome assembly GCA_010015005.3 of Ulmus americana. Classification (NCBI taxonomy): domain Eukaryota; kingdom Viridiplantae; phylum Streptophyta; class Magnoliopsida; order Rosales; family Ulmaceae; genus Ulmus; species Ulmus americana. The sequence continues at coordinate 2,020,611 of WUAT03000004.1, forward strand.
GAGTGAACCTCCAAATTGGAATCAATCCCATAGGCTGAATTACGACTCATCTTCTGTGCAGCTTTCCTGTCCTTGATCCTACTGTTCCGTAAACCATCATCAAACTCTCTATCTGATGTGTCAGACTCCAAATATTCCGTCTTCTCATACTGCAGACTCTTTTGGATTTTCATAATATTTAACACTCGAAGCCTTTCCTCACTACTGTATCCCCTACAATTACCAAATGCATCCCTAATCTGACAAAGATTACTTACCATGCTGTTTTGATGCTTCCTCAAAAGATGGTAGTGTTGCCGCTTCTGAATGAAATTCAATCCCTCCCGGTACAGGGCAACTCTAGGCTCACACAAGCCTCCTTTTAACATGTCAAACAACTTCCTGACGGGGCTCCCAAAATGAAAGTTAGAACCAGTAAAAAGCTCCTTTAAAGTAAGCATATAATTCTCTTGGTCCAAGTCCGGCAGATACTTCGTGAGACTGAACCGCTCCTCCTCGGACAAGCACTCATTCCAAACATCAACTGATAATATATCTTCGAGACCCTGAAGATCATACAGCTCGAGAGGAATGCTACAAGTCTGATTCCCAACTTGACAAAATTCAGCACCGGTTTCTCCCAATTCCAGCAAATCAAAGTCATCAGACCCTGCCCCGGAATCTGCATCATCGAACTCATCATCATCATCAGATTCAACAGCAGAGCTACGCCGCTGAAGTTCATCCTCATCACTTGACATACTTCTTTTACTCCCAGGCGAAATCTCAGAATCAAATCTTGAAACCTTAAAATTGTTCTTCTCAATCGCCATGAATCATAACAACAAACAGAACCCTCCCCCCCAGAGCAACAAAACAAAAAATCACAGAATTACCATCTCCGATCGACCAAAATTCTAAACTTCAACCATTATAGAACAACGCCAAATCCAAAACCCTAATTCAAAAACAAAAATCAAACACCACAAATAAAATTCCAATTCCTCGACACCGCAAATTACACGTACACGAAAACGAAAACGAAAATTGCAACAACTCAAAACGAAATGCGACAAGAAATCGACAAAATTCGGAATTTAGAGAACAATACCTCGTCTGTGACCAGCGAAAGCTTCAATGGCGAAATCGACGAACGCACACAAACCCGGAGGCAAAGAAAATCGATGGAAGTTGAAAAATTCGAAAACCCAGAGAGAAGAATACCAAAACGATGAAATATGGAAACCCTAGGGTTGTGGACGAGTCGGTTATCGTACATATATATAATGCATATGTATATGTGTGGGGGAGAGCAGGTCGCAGGAGGTGGTGAAGAAGACGATAGTGACGTGGGGAGAGGTGGGCCGTTTGATTAAGCGAGGAAGATGAAGAGGGGAAAAAGACGAAAAAGGGCAAAGGTAGAGGAAACCAGAAAGAAAAAGCGTGTGCGTTCGCAGCGGTAGAGAAAGAGAGAGAGAGCATGAAAGAAAAGGGTTTTTGTGTTAGAGAGAGACAGAGAAGACGACCCACTGAGTCACGAGTCGAGAGAACCGTCGCGAGTCGCGAGTCGCGGTTCGCGGTCTGGCTGGGCCAGCCCATCTGCCCGTACCAAAGAGAGATTTTTGATATTACCGACATGCCGTTTCGTTTGAGCCATATTGAAATTGCCAATTCTTTAATATTACTAGTTTTAGTGGTTGTATTAGTAATGTATATTTAATATTATATATAGAATTTATAATTTAATTTTTAAATATAATTAATTATAAAGATAAAATATGAATAAAAGAATTAGGAAATATTTATGTATAGTGCTTATAGAGGACAAAATTAAATAGAAAAGTCTAATGTAGTTTAGTCTATGGAGGAGGCCAAACACGACTCCAATTAGAAAATATTTAGATTGACAATTTAGCAGATGGTGTATACGAAACAATAGACCATTAAAAATTTGGATAAAAGTAGTGATGAAAAACATCATATAGTTTGAACTATGCGAGGATGTGTGAGAAGACCGCATTATTTGAAGAATTATATTCATGAAGATAATCCCAAAAGTATCGAGAATAATTTTGATAATGGAGAAAAAATATAATTAATAAAGAAACAAAATGTCAATTCGAGTAAACAAAAGGAAGAATTTGCTCAAATTAAAAAATAAAAAAAAAGTGTTAAACCATAATATATATATATATATATAATGAAATATATATTTTATTAATTTTTTTGTGGGTTGCACAGTTTAAATTTTGGAAAAAAAAAAAAAGAGAGACGTTAACCAAAACGCAAAAATGAAAAAAAAAAATTAAATATATATTTTATTATTTTTTGGTCGGTCCCATAAATCAAGTGTTTGAAAAAGGAATAAAAAAAGGTTGAACCAAAAAACAACAAAAAAATATTTTAATTCATTTTTTATGGGTCTCACGTATGCTAGTAAATAGTAATATGAGAGAATTTAGTGATAAAAAAAATGAATATGGAAAAAAGTTATAATTCGAGTAAACAAAAAGAAGAATTTGCATCAATTAAAAAAAGAAGGAAAAAAAAAAAGAGTTGAACCAAAAAAAATAATATATATATATTAATTTTTGTGGGTCCCACAAATTAAGTGTTTAGAAAAAAAAAAAAAAAAGGTTAACCAAAACGTCAAAATGAAAAGAAAAAAAAATTAAAATATATATTTTATTTTATTTTGGTGAGTCTTACAAATTAGTTTTTTTTCATTGTTAAAAATCTCATATTATTGTTTATTGGTACTACAATTCAAAACTACACTCTATCTTACATGAGAGGGTTTAGTGACTAAAAAAAAAAATTAATAAAGGGACATACAACAACCAATCACATCCTGGTTGACACCGAACTCGGACCCTTTTACTGTCATTTTTCTCCCAAATTACC
>WUAT03000004.1:2034465-2057706 GCA_010015005.3 Ulmus americana
CAAAACAATATCAGAAAGGGTCACTAAGGTGAATCTGACATGATCTAGTAACAAAAACTAGAGCATGAAAAAAATAAATAACATGAAGGGCCCTTAAAATAGAAGGACTTGATAAAAGGATTTTGTTATCCAAAGACAAATAGAAAAAAGTTATAAAGCAATAAACATTCACCAAAGTGGTTGAAATAATCAAAGTACATTGCATAAATAATTCTGGAATGCATCATAAACTAAACATCAGGTATGCATTTCTGAAAAGAAAAAGCATTCATAATAGGCATAGTAAAAGAAGGCATCAAAATATACAGTTCTTCAAAAGGTTATGCTAACTAAGTGCTAAGCTATATCCTTAACATAATTAGCATAATTAGCAGTTTTAAACTAAAGTGTTTTGCAGAGAAAAAGAAAAATAGAAACAGTCCAAATTATACAGTTTAGGTATGTTAACAAAAAGCTAGGAAGTAAAAGAAGAATCAGTCTAGCACAAAAGTCGGGTTCTCAACCTCAGGATCTTGCACTGGGGAAACATGAAGGTTCAGGTCATGAGTATTCTCAACATCTAGGGTAGTAGGGTTCGGCTCTTCCTCAGGGCAATTAGGGCTAACACATAGGATAGCAGCACCAAGTTCGTTAGGTTGGACAGGGTCAACAGGGGCAGCAACAACATTAACTTGTTCAGGATGTTGTTGACCATCTGGGGGAGTGCCAAACAAATCATGGAGGTGTGTAAAAATCCCAGAGAAAGAGTTGGATGATTAGTGTCATGTTTAGCCAGCTCATCGATACCTAACCAATCTCCAACCGTGCCGAAATGAGCCTTAGTATAGGACCTGGCAACCAACAAACCATCCGGGTAAAGAGACTTCTTCTCTTTCTTAGCATTTACATAGGCATCATAGAGGAGTTCGGTCTTAACAATTAATTCAGCCACTTGCCCCTTGAGCTTGTTTATTTCATCTTGTCCATCGAGCCACTTGTTAGTTCAAGCCTCCCTCTCCTGGTTGAACATTTGGAGTTGTGACTTCGCTTGGTCAAGCTTTACCTGTTTGGCTTGAATTTGGGAGTGGGCTTCTCAGAGGTTGGCGATGGCAGTCAGGGCATTCTTGTTGGCAAGGTCTAGGTCAAGGGTAACTTTAGCAAGGGCGATTTCTCGGTCTTTGGTGGCTAGTTGATCACGGGCATTGAACATGAATTGAAAGTCATACTCAAGATTGGGAAACAAACGGGTAAAGGAATGTAAGATTTCTCGAAGGCGAAACACGACCTGCAAATGAACAAGAATAAGTAAAGTAAGAATAAACCAGCATAAGTTACAAAAGTAAGAAGGAAGAGGGTAGAACTTACATCCACGGAATTGCCCATTGCGGCCTTGATTTGATGGTCTAGAGAGCTTTTTTGAGTGGACTCGGCATGACCAAGCAGATAACAAAGTCCCAGTTCCTCAAAAAGAGGAAAACAATGTGGGGACCTCAAGATGGCAGTCAGGACATGCTTAGAGTACGCAATTCTGTGGGCAAAATAATTAACACTGGAAGAATGACGAGGTCTGGTTGAGAAAGTGGGATGGCCTTCAACAAGGCACTTTCGGGCCTGGGTTGGGGAACTCGATAAATCCACAAACTTGGAACGATGAGAAGAGGATCGAATAAGAGGAGGAGAAAAGTGTTTTTCTCTGATAGGTGAAGGAGTTGAGTTTCTCACAGTCTTGGCCTTGGCTGGAACTAGCCTGAGTTAAACTCGGGGTATCACACTTTGGAAAGGAAAGAATCAATGTCAAGATGGCAGGGGAATCAGAAGGGACGTTGGATGAGGGTATCTTACTTGCATCTTGACCATCAGGAGAAGGAGCAACAAGTTTACAGAGACCCGTGTAGGTTGCGGAGTTTGAGGTTAAGGCACTGCGCTTCGTAGTAGTTAGCGGGTTTACAGTGGTCTTCTTTTTCAAAGGCACTTCCACTTTAGCCTTTTTGAAAGGCTGAATCCCTTTTCTATGCAAAAGTTCATCCAAGGACAAATTTGGACTAGACCCTGAAGTGGGAGAAGCAGGCGGAACAGAAGTCTAGTTAGTAGGGCTGGACTAAGGGTTTTAGGGGGTGGGGGGAGTCACTCTTTGAATCCTCTAAAGAAGAGACTTGACGACAATGGCATGAAAAGGATAACAAGAAAGGTTAGTAAAAAACAAAAAATATTACATAAGTAATACTCATAAGGCAGGAAGTGGAAATGAGTCACGTTTTCAAGGAGAATTGGGCTTAGCAATGGAGTTAGAAGGAGCATTATCGAAAGGCTTGCGATGAGGAGAACGAGGGGCTTTGTTAAGGTTCATAGCAGAGGGACCAAGGATAAGGTTTAACTTTTGATGATTCTCGACTGTAACAATATTTTTATGCTAACGAAGTTCCTTTTTATGCTCTTGAAAAATAAAACCGAAGTAGCAAGGTCAATGTCCATCTCTTTAGACACGGGCCATCGAGGATGTTCCTGGAATTGAGCCAGGGGCTACTGGGCATGCGGGACATTTCCCTGGCATTGCCACTTCCTAGTCAGTAGAATAGGGAAGTTCTTCCAATTGTCACTATCTTTGTAGCTTAGAGCAACCCGGCACCCAGTCCACGAGTCAAGGATTGAAAGGCCCCTTTGACCATTGGGAGCCGCTTTCAACTGGAATAACTGACAGATTTTCTTTGTTGTTAACTCCACCTCAGCTTCCTTGAACAGGATGTGGACTGCTAGTAGATTTCTTAAAGAGTTTGGAGTCAACTGGCCAGGAGAAATGTTTAACTTTCCTAATACTCGGCAAATAAAATATGGAAGTGGAACTGGTAGGAGGGCCCTCAAGATGTTAGTAGATAAGATGATACTATTGGGAGGTGGATTGGATGGAAAGTGGTCACCGATTTTCGAGATCTTTATGTAAGGTTCGATGGTAGGGAGTTCTCTCAAAGAAGCAATGATTTACGAAGCAGTTTGGTCCTCGTGGGAGTCCAAGTCAAAGCCTATGCTGGGATCCTTCCACGTTGTTGGTAGGCTTGACAGAGCGAGGGATCATGTCTCCTGGGAGGCATGCTATGTAAACAAAAAGTTCTTCGACTAAGAATACCTGGGAAATGCAAAAAAAAAAAAAAGAAAAGAAAAAAAAAATCCCATGGGTTTTAGAAGAAAAAAAGGCAGAATTTCATAGAAAAAACAATCAAAGAACTAAAGGGTAGTTCTTACTTGGGACTTTTGTGGGGAAGATTTAGGAGCTGCTTGAAGGGAAAAATCCCTTTAAGGCCCCATATCCATCTTGTTGGACTACCTGAGAGGGATTTACAAGCCAGAAAGTTGGGACAAAAAGGGAGAGCCCACAAATCGAACAGCTTGAAGAGGGGGAACCCCTCATCTTTCCCAAAAGGACCGAAACGACTTAAAAAGCCTCTCCATTGGCAACTTCATCAGCACTAGGGCTGCACATTTTCAACCCAAACCGCCTAAACTGCCCAAACCAAATTGATCTTGGGCTGAACCAAACCAAACCGAACCCAAATGGTTTGGTAACAGGTCCAAAATGTTTAAACCGAACTCAAATGAGTTGGTAACAGATTAAAAATTGTGAAACCAAACTAAACTGGAACCGACCGAACCTATATCTCAAAAATATTTTATATATATTACATTTAGCTTTTTAAGTATTTCACAAAATTATTTACAAAATTTACATCTTAATTATTTATTTATTCACAAAATTTTCTTGGACCCATACTACTAAAATTTTTAATTTCTAAATTATCTAAAATCTCAAACCCAAAGCTCAAACCTAAAGGCCCAATCACAATTAAATCAAACATTTCTTTTAATTTCACACTTTCACTCTCTTCTTCTCAAATGAGTTGGTAACGAGTCTAAAATGTATCAAATTGATTTTGGGCCGAACCAAACCAAACCAAACCCAAATGGTTTAGTAACGGGTTCAAAATATATCAAATCGAAGTAAATGGTTTGAGTCACGGTTTGGGCCCAAAACTGCCCAAACTAACCTATGTGTAGCCTTACCAAGCACGGTCCAACACACACCCCCACCGAGTTCTTTGAGAGAGTTTGAGAGAGATTTATTAGAGATCACCCGGCCAATGACAGTAAAGGTAGTAGCTAGTTCCGTGCTAGATCCTAGAGGCTCCAAAGACAAGCACATATCACCTATAGATCGATGATTTGTCGGATGAAGAGTATTATCATTAGTGGGGATTGGAGTAGGGGAACCATGATTGTTATCCAGATGATCTGCCATGAGGTTGCAACGAATGTGCAAGAAACAAAGTCGAAAATGGAGGACAAACAGAAAGGATGGTTCCTTTGGTATCAGATGGATGAGAGGTTATACACACAGAGCTGGTGTATGGGGAGGGCAAGGTATTCCAGAGAGAGAGAGAGAGAAATAGCAACATCTCTCTCCCAAAGCATTTTCTTTTGTCTTTCATCTCTTCACTTGGAGGCCCATTAATGTAAAACATAAGAGATTGACCAATGCCCATGAAAGCTAAGACATGTAATTAAGCAGGAAAAATAAAACGAAAGAAAAACCAAGGACAGAAAAAAGAATTGTTACATATTATATACATATGTAATTTTGAATTACACTTTTTTTTATCTAATTCGAGTCAACAAATATTTTTTTCCCTTTCAGTTTGGATAATCACAAACAGTTATTTGTAACTGGGAACTATCCTCAGGCACATATTCTCTAACAAAAGCTCTTCTCCACCAAACCTCAAATGCCCTTTGAACATTGGGACAATCATCTCCCTTATTAAGAAATCTATCGAACCAATTAAGCAAGATTGCCTGTTGCTGAGGCAAAGGCAGGGTAAGAATTGTTTGGCCAAGTCCTTCTTCAACCAATGTCTTATCAATAGATCTACAAGCCCTTCTCATCCATCCGAAATCTTCATACAGAGCTTCCAGCCATGTCGAAAGCAAAGAAAAACGAGTATCTTTTGGCACCAAGATGTGCCCTCTGCCTATAGCAACACACAGCTGAGCAGTTATTCTGCTTATTTCGTGCCGGTACATGGTGGGAATCTTCGAATGTAGAAGCACAAGCTCCTTCTGATCCGCCCATAGTTTCACAAACTCGTCGGCCATCTTCTTCTCCACTAGAATATCGACCATCCATTGCATATTGTCAGCTTCTCTAGCTATCTCCCCCATCAAAACTCCTCTATCCCGCCTTGTTTCGTCCATTGATGCAGCTTCGGATAAGCAAAGGACAAGAGAGCCTATGCATCTATGGCAGAGATTATAAAGGGTGTCTTTCGAGATATCAAGCCTTTCAGCGTTGTTATTGGCCGCGTCTTCTCTGAATAGCCGAGAAATCACAGCTTTCATTTCCCGACGAGCTTTGTCATCTTTTGCTTGGAGAACTCCGGAGAGTAATCTCATGAGGAGGTCATTGGATTGCGCCGAAGTTGATGGTTCAGATGACACTCTCAGAAGAACTTGGGTGGATGAATCATCAAGATGAAGCTCGCTGAGATGAGATATGACTTTCTCCTCTTCATCCTCGGACCATGGAACTGCTTCCAAATACTCCAAGCATGACTCAACCCCCATATCAAACATGATGGCTGCAGATACCTATTACAGGACACTGATATTAGAATTGATTTAAATTTTCTCAGCAACCAAACAAAATCTAAAACAGTCACAAAAAGAACAAGAAACAAAAAAAGAGCTACCTTGACAACTAAATTGATTTTCTCAATATATTTTGGGACAATTTTTAGATATATTGTTCTATGATTTGTTAGGAATATTACAAAAAAAGGGTCTTGCAATACGAGTTTTGTGAACTAAACTGTAGACCACAACTAAATTGAGCTCACATTCTACCACTTATTAATTGACAACTACTTCAGATTTTCCTTCTCTTTCTCGGCAACCAAACAGAACCCAAAACAGTCAAAACCAATAAATTGAGCTCACCTTATATCACATTCTACCAATTATTCACATTGACAACTAAATCTCTACTGGCATTGATTCAGATTTTCCTTTCCACTTTCTAAGCAACCAAACAGAATCCAAAACAATCAGAGAGAAAAAAGAGCTACCTTTAGCAAACCCAACACCTTGGAGACCTTCTCCCCCATCAATCTCTTCTTCAAATCTTCATAATACATCAAAACCACAGTTTCCAAATACACCTCCACATCGTCACAATCGCTAATCTCCACCGAGTGCGAAACCCCCCGGTCGCGCCGGAGCTTCTCGGAGAAGAACCGGGATTTGGATGCAAGAACGCTCTTGTGAACATCAATTGAGACTCGAAATCCGTCCCTCGAAACGACGGTGAGCTTCACGTCGCCAGACGATCCCCCCCAGTTGGGGTTTCGAAACGGCGCTTCGTCGAGGAGTTTCGAAACGCGGTCGTGAAGCTTCCGGCGTTTCTCGTCCGAGAGCTTCAATTCCCGGTGTTGCTCATCGGACATCATTTCGTAGAGGGTTTGGCTCTGACTCGAGCGAATTAGGGATTGAGTTAGCGAGTGGGGTGACCCGGAGTATAAAGGAGGAGGAGGAGGAGGAGAAGCGAAGGATTTGGAAGGGGACGATAATGGCGAGGACAATCTGGGGTTGGATCTTGATGGGGAAAACGAGAGTGTTGGGTCTGAGATGAAACCTTGCTTTATCATCGCCGAGACTTCTCGTGATTTTAGAGCGTTCTCGGCCGCCATTGATGAGCTTGGAGCAGAGGAAGCAAGAACCCGGTAATGAAATTTTCCGGGAAAATGCAGAGAAAATTTTTCTTGTGAAAATGGAGGAATGAAGTGGGAAATCAAGAAAAGGAACTAAATTTACTCGACTAGTGATGAGATTGATTAGAAAGACAGTCAATAAAGCAACAATCTTTCTCAGAAGAAGAGAGAGAGACCAAGAAAGCAGAAGAGAAAGTGGGAATCCAATGAAGAAAACTGAAGAAACTAGGATTGAAAATTGGACTTTCTGAAGCTTTGGATTTGCAATTTTCTCAAGAAAGAAAAATAATAAAGAAAACCTTAAAAAAAAAAGTACTTTTGGAGGGAGAGATTATTGCTGAACACATGCATATACATTGCCTCTTCTGATCATTCACTTCTGGGACCCAACTTGTGGCTCATTTCCTGTTATGGTAGAAAACATTCATATAATTTTACATATATATATATATATATTCAGAAAGCTGGGAAATTTAACTTTTACATGTTACTTGTTTGTAAAAAATTCGGTGTATTTTAACTGGGATTTAGCTTTTCTAAAATGGGTTTGATTTATTTCTGCCAAAATTGGTTTAGTTAGAGGCTTAGAGCCTTGTTGAGCAAATCAATGAAATAGCAAAAGAAAGAGGGCCTAATAAACAGATCCAAAAATTTTGTCTTTTAATAAACAGCAAAGGTGGATGGGACATTAAAAATGGCAGCTGGGAATCAGATAGCTTTATCTTGTCGTTTAGAGTGACAGTGTCATGTGGATGGATGTCGTTTGAGACTTCGTCTGCTATTTTAGCAACAACTATATTGGTTCGTTCGCAGTTTTCAACTACCCTTCCCGGAGCCACTGCTTACAAAGACAATGATTGTGGGTCCTTTCCTGTGTCTTATCTTTACCTTAACGGTGTCTCAGATTGAGGGGGCAGATGAGACTCTTTTCTTGGAATTGCTTAAAACTTTCTCAGCAATGGAACCTTGACTTAATGGCCCCTCCTTGGCATCTTTCTTGGGCAATTTTTATCAAACACATGGCCTACCAAACATCTCATCCATTCACTTTCAATTTCATCATATATGGCATGATTTTGGGTTGATGCTTTTTAATTTAGACACGCAAAACTTCGTTTCCCTCTCTTTATTATATTATCTTATATCAAATTTTTACACATAAAATTTTGATGTAATACAATACAATATAGTTTATTACTGTATCAAACAGTAATTTAAGAAGTTTAGTGACGAAAAAAATAATAAAAAAAAATATAGCACCATTTTGAGTAAAAAAGAAGACCTTTGCACTTATTAGTCTTTAATATATGTTTTAAACATCTCATCCTTTTTTAATTAAAAAATCAACCCAAACCGATCTAAGATGGGTTGGATTACTGGCTTACATTTTTAATAGGCGGACTATATTAAGTTGAGTTAAATTTTTCAAAAACCAGTCCAACTCAACTCATGTGCACCTAATGTAACATGTTTCTTTCAAAGTGCATATTAGTCAAATTGGAAACTTGTGTGTGTTTGTTCAAAATCTAGTAGTAGAAAATAAGAGAGGCTGTGATGACTTATGAGTACTAGCACGATTTAAGGTTTTCTATATACAAATAAAAAGCCCATGATTTTAATAGTTAAACAACATAAAGATTTGGCAAGCATAAGAGAGATGGTCAAATCAATTATTATATAATCAAACTTCAAGTTGCAACCAACACAGATTACAATACAATTGCACGTGATAAAGACCATATAGGACAAAGATTAATACAAAAACCTCAAGTTTCCATCTACAAATTACAAAAAGCCTCCTGCCTTAACTGTTGGATTGATTTTAACTCTTGATCCTTGGCAAGATGAGAAACTAGCTGCTGATCTTCATGGCCTAAATTATGATTTCTAAGAAACCCCAGTTTAAATCAATCTGTATTCAGCAGGAAACTCCTACTGAAAAAAGAAACATACAAATTAATTTTGTAGGTTTCAGTTTTGACACGTCATAATAAATTTTATTGTATTGTAATAGTCGATCAAAGCCTAAATGTAAGTAGAAAATGGAAAAGGATTATACCACTTTAGAAAACATTGATTTGTAGATCCTGCATTCCAGGATCCACTACTTTCTCTGCCTTCTCAGCTTCAGTTGTCTCAAAGAGAGGAGCATCAAGCTTAGGAGGCTCCTGCAAGTAAGTAATTACTTTAATATGATCTCCTATTCTAGGCTAGCTAACTCCTTATTTGAATGAAATTAATAAGTTTTTCTTACTTACAGTACAAGTTATCACAGTGTACCGAATAAGACCTTAAATTATACTTACCATGCAGCGAACTAGAGCCCAGTTGATGCCTCGGAAGAAAGGATGTCGTTTAATTTCATTTGCTCCTTCCCTTGAACCCAATCTGTTTTTGGGATCTCTGTGAAGCAACCTGTACATCAGCTGTTTTGCTTGGAGGCTTGCCTGGAAAGCAAAACAAACAAAAAAGGCAAATCTAAGTCTATTAATTCCTGGTTCTATTTCATTTCCACACACAAAAAAGGTTTTTCTATTTGCCTTTTATGGTTGTTACATAATTAGGTTTATATTACCTGTATGCTTCCTGGAAATTTAAGATCTTTGTGAAGAATATTGGCGAATGTCTTTTGCCTTGTCTTTCCCCTGAATGGTGTGTATCCATAAAACATCTCATACAGAAGAATGCCTGAGAAATGCATAAAGTTCATCAAGAAATGTAGAATTTTTCAATAAAGAAACGAGACATTATTGCATCTTCAAGAATGGGGAAGTTTATTTGATGCAAAAGTACTAAAACCGACATAGTATTATATGTGATGGGAAAAAAATACCTAGAGCCCACCAGTCCACAGCACTAGTATGACCAGCTCCAGTTATAATTTCCTGCGAGGAATTTGAGATTACGTAGAATCTATTTTCAAGTATCAATATGAGCAATTTTTTCCAAGGCAACATATGCTTATTGGTTTGAAGAAATTTCCAATGTCATTAGAGAATAAAAAATTCGAGTGTCAAACCGGAGCTATGTATTCCTCAGTGCCAACAAAAGAATTTGACGCTCGCATGGGCTCCGCCATAAATATTGGAGGCTGCTGACCTTTCTGTTGCTTCTTCTTCTTCTTCTTCTCATTTGTGTCTGGAATCAAAAGCTGGATGAAGGAAAAAAATTGTTGAAATTAGTTCTTAATTCTTAAGAAATGTCAAGATGAGACCAAATGGTTTTCTTTGGTTTCATGCCTGTGGTTTGCAAGATGTCAAACAAGACAAATCAAAGTCTGTCAAGGACACATGCCCGGTGCTCTGGAGTAAAACATTTTCGGGCTTCAAATCCCGGTAAATTATCCCTGCAACGAAAGACAAAAGAATATTTAAGAAAAAGTGAATGAAGATGGCAAAGCTAGTTCTTTTCAATTATTTTCAGTTTGGATCTGGCAAATTGCATTGATCCAAATGTGATTTTTCACTTCATAAGCAATTGCCTATATTGTTTGAAGTATGAAAGAAGATACATAAATGGGACAAATATAAGTTTACCTTGGCAGTGAAGGTACTCTAAAGCAACAATAACTTCTGCAGCATAGAATCTACAATCACCAAAAAAATTATGTTGAGTTCAGATATGATCTGTGTAACAAGTCATAGAAGCAACTAGATACCAGTTAGTTTGAGAAAAAGAGAGCTAGGAGACATGATTCGGTGACATATTTCGATGATCTAAAACAAAATATAATCATCAAATTTACCTCACAGCATCTTCCTTCAGGACCTTGGTGGGCTGTCTGTCCAAAAGTAGGAAGAGTTCTCCACCAGGGCAGTAATCAGTAATCAGACATATATGTGTCTTCGTCTGCAAAGTAAACAAAAATTAGAAGGATGAAAAAATTACATAGAAGAAAAGGCACACCAAAAACAAGTCCACTAAATTTAATTATATTTCACATTATGGAGATTTATGCAGATGTTCTAACCTGAAATGAAGCATATAATGCTGGAAGAAAAGGGTGATCCAACATGTCAAGGATTTCTCTCTCCGCGCAAGCTCTATGCACCTGCAGAAAAGAAATGCAGCCTCTCAAGAGAAATGAAAGATTTGCAATAGGAGATGGTTTTCCAACCACAATTACAGGACACATGCAGGGGCAACACAAAAAGATAAGAGAAATGGAATGATTTTCGAACTTAATAATCAAGTCCTCCGGGAAAAACTACTCTAAAACCAATTTGATTACCTTGTTACGGTTTAGCATAACACCCTTATCCATAGCCTTCATGGCAAATAACAGATCAGTTCCGCGCAATTCTACCAAATGCACACTGCCATTCCAGCCATGAACGATACAATTGTCAGAGACAATAAAAGTTAAAAAGCTCAAAAGACATGTAAAACTTCCACTATTCCTTAGGAGATAATTTCAAGTTATCTTCTAACTTCTTATAAATTTTAAACTGTTCAATGATTTTAGACAGAACTGATATTTCATTGTTTGAGAGTCAAAGATAATCTTAGAAGGGAGGGGAAAAAAAACCGACCAGCCAGTATCACCAGATCCCAAGGGTTTAATAGGCCTAAAATGTTCCAATCCTATCTGCTCCTTACTATCTAAAATCTGCAAAAAAAACATTCAGAGTTAACTAAGCAAATTAACTAGAAAAAGAGGCTTGGAATATGTAAAGTGTACATAAATATTAGCTAATATAAATACCTTCTGGATAGCTGTCCATGAAGGACTACCCTTTCTGTGAGGCTTAGGATGAACCACCTTCGAATGGTTAATCCACAAATCTTCTGGTGTCTGCAGGTAATGAAGGTTTAACGATTGTACAAAGAAAAAGTTTTCTTATTGATTAATGAACTATGGCCTATGGGTCATTACCAAATTGGCATCCGGAAGTTCTTTCACCGCCTCGTTAATGTTTCCTGCGGTTTCTTTTACCTGGAAAAGGCAACAAGTGATCAAACAAATTTGTTACAAACACACAAACTAATAGCCAATAGATATGTTGCACCAGAATTTCTCTATATTGAAATTTAAATATCATAAGCAGAGGAATGTTGTAAGTTCAGACCAGTTTTTCGCCTTCTTTGGCGTTGTCTTCTGGAATACAATTGTGAAGTGGCTCAACATGTTGACTACCATCAAGTTGTACCCCAATAAAATACTGTACTTCTCCCTGTTAAACAAATAAAGCTCCCTTCTTATTCTTCTTCTTCTTTTTTGTAACTTGCTACACAAGGCATATTTAGTCTTTATGTTAATTGAAGATAATAATACCTTCTGATCACGCATAGGCTGCAGATGAAACAGATTCCAGAACTTTTTCCCTGGTTAAGAACAATATTAGTGAGTTGAACTATTCTATCATTGCAATATTGAACAGGTAACTGATCACTAATTCTGATAATCTATATGTTTCTTAGAAGAATAAATCATACCAGTTTTTGAGTAGTTTATGAGTTGAACTGTTACTTCTGTTTGGTTGTCAATTGCATCTCTTATTTTCCTCACAGTTGTCGGATCAGTTTCGGGTCCTTGCAAGAACCTATAAAATCCACAAAATCTCAGAACTCAAATTCCAACATTTTCAATAGACATCTTACAAATCATTTAACAAATTTATCCAAAAGCATACCTGCAATTTCTTCCCAATATTTCTTCTCGACTATACTCTGTGAGCTCTAAGAAGCTATCAGATGCAAAAATCTGAGTAACAAACATTCTCAAAAATCAAATCAAAAACAACTTATCCGGAAAGATTTAAGCTCAAGAGTAGAAAGTTATACTCACAATTGGATTATCAGGCAACCTCGGATCAGTAATGACGAAGTTTTTCTCTATTCGTTCGAGTGTGGTAGCAAGATCAATACCCTTTCTCATCTCCTTCTGTCTCTTTTTGTCATCAAAATTCTCAGCTCCCTCTTCATCATCTTCACTCTCAACTTCATCCACAACCAGTTCAGCATCAAAGTTGTCACCATAATTGGATTGACTCTTCCTCATAAATCTAAAACACACATGGAATAAACATAATTGGATTGAATCTTCAAAAACTGTTATATATATATCAAAGAGAAACAAATATAGAATCAAGATATAATAACTAATACCCCATGAAAGAATGGCGAGCAGATTTTTTTTGTTTCTTGTTTTCAGGAACCTCACTGATGCGCTGCATTGAGGGTCTTGGAGCTGAATGAGAAATTCTTCTAGGTGGAGCTACGCTCTCTGATTTTCTTCTGGCTAGAGCTTCTATTCCATCATCATCTCTTCCACCTCCTGATTTTCTCGTGAAGGGACGAGTTCTTGACTCGCTAAGAGCTCGTGGTCTCTTCACAGCTTCTACTAGTTCGTCCACTGAGCATGTAGCCATATCTTTCTGACGAGCTGCACTAGACTGCTTATCAGTTAACTCCAAACTAACTATTCTTTCATCAATTTTAACATCAAGTTTTATGTTTAGTTATCAGAAAGCTCTCCTCCATTTTGCTGTCTAAAGTATATGAATTAACCAACTCTATATTAAGTCTTGTTCATCATCTTCATGTAGAAAAAATGACAATCCAACATGCTTATTTGTTTGTCTTTTCCATTTTCCATTTTCATAAGAAAAAACTGTTTGGTTGGAAGGGAAAGAATATTGAGTGGAAATGAAGATGCAAAAACAAGAAAGACAAACAATTTCGGACCAATTACTCGTTTGAGCTGGTTAGGTTCTGATACCATATTAGAGTCTTGAATTTCTATTTCAAAAAATTAATATATTAAGTGAAGTGACATAATCTCTATATTAATGCGTTAAAATTTTCATTCTTATTTAACATGAGACTCTAAACAAATTATGCCTTTAGTTTATTAAATTCTCATTTTATTTCTTACCAAACAACTATTTTCCATGTCTTTTCAAAATTCTTCCACCCTTTTTTGTTAGTCTCACTTTTCCACCTTATCAACCATAAACATGTCTCTTTACTCGTTTGAATTGTTCATCATATTCTATATCATGTCATATTATATGGGATTTATTTATATCACTACTACTATAATTTGCTTCTCACTCTCCTCCCAAATAAACTCAGAGTAATCACACTCTAAAGTTAGTTAAATTGACAATTACAAATTTGTAGAACTATATAATTGAAGAGAAAGAGATGATAAGATGTGTGCAATACCATCATATCGAATCAAAGATTCTGGCAATCCATTTGGACGGACGGTCTTCTCCTTGGCCCCCTCAGTATGCTTGCTTACTTCCACTTGCATTCTGTCACATTAATACAAATTTCAAAAAGGATTGTCCTCAACAAACATTCCCCTCTCATCTCCGTCCATCACGGTGAAAAAGTAACAAAAAGGCCCCACATTCCATCAAATCATCGTACTGAGTAAATATTGATGAGATTGAGTGGCCAGATTTTGCTTCATTTTTATGAAAGGGGGAACTACAGGAATGTCCCAACGTAAACATTTATATTTTTTTAAAAATTTAAATATTTTCAGTTTAAACTGAGAAGTAAAAACTTATTTTATTTGGAAAAAAAAAGATGTACATATATAATGACGACAAACACAATAGGTAAGAGAAAAAGGGTATAGGATGTAATTTCTACTTTATAAAATTCTCTATTATACACATTTGTCTGCACAAAAAATGATAATGAAGAAAAGTTCCAGCATTCGCGGCCACTACATGTGACATAGAAGAATATCTCATTCCAAAACTTTTTGATTTTTTCTTAGATGGATTTATTTTCCGTAGGAAATTCATATCAAATACCAATTTTAAGATGCGACTTGTTTTGTTTGTTTTATTGTTGGTACACATATTCTTTCAATTTTGTCCGAGAAAAAAAAAACCTAAATTGTAACTCCGTGACAGCATACTTGTAAGGTGATAATCATTGCAAAATTGTCACATAATATTATAAGATGATTATTGATTCAATCTTAAAAAATTTAAATTATTAAGAAATACATCAGCAATGTTTTAATTAGAAATTACTAAATAAGTCTATTATTTATTGATTCAAATAGTAATTGTCTCAATAATAACTTTTTAGTAATGCTTTTTTCTTCAAGTGTATGCAACTATTCACAAACAAGAATCGCTAATCTTGCTAAAAATTTACTATAAATTAACAAGTGATAAAAATATGGGGTCAAAAAAGTAGATTGAGAAAGAAAAAGGACTAACCCAATAAATTTGAGAATTTTTCCCGCCTCGTCCTTGATAGGAGCAATAGTAAGCAAATTCCAAAAAGGGGTCCCATCCTTCTTATAATTCAGCAACCTCCCACAATAACTCGAACCCGCCTGCAACGACTCTCTGATCTTCGCCAATTCTTCCGGGTCCGTACCCGACCCTTGTAAAAACCGGCTGTGGACCCCACCCAACCCAACCATCACACAATTAAATTTTTTTTATAATTTTTTTTAAAACAAATAAATATAAATATGACAGTTATTACAGTTATAACAACAGTTGAGTTAAAAAATAAAAAATACCTGTTCCTGCCTATGACCTCTCTGGAAGTGTAACCGGTCATCTTAAAGAACCCGGCGGAGGCATACAAAATCGGGTAATCGGGTTTGGAAGCGTCCGCAACGACAAACGTTTGCTGAAACGCAGACAAAGCGTCTTTTAGATCCTCCGAAACCCTCGGAAACCCTCTGTCCCTCCCTCCGTCGTCGGAAGATTCGCCGGAGGTCCGAACCGAATTGTTGGAGCTCCGACGATTGCCATTAATATTGGGCTCCTCGCCGCCGGAAGATCTAACCCCGACTCCTTGGGGCTTCCCGGTCTCGGAATCGGTTTTCAGCACCAAACCCCACTCGGCGGCTCGTTTCTCGGCGACGCCGGTTTCATCGGAGCTTCCAGTTTCTCCGGCGGAGGACAACTTTTCATTTTTGATCGCTGAGATTGTCTTGTGAACGAGCGGTGGCGACGACGGCGCCGGCAGCTGAAGCGAGGAGAGGGGCGATGGTGGGGTTGGGTCCTTTAGGGCCATCCATGAGGTTATCTCTTCGGGTCGACCGGATTTTGAGGAGAGCTTGGTTGAGTCCGGTTCGGGGCTACCGTGCGGGTCGGCCCAGCTCTGCCACGTGGGGTGGGACCGGAAGGCTGGGTTGGTTGGTCTGGTCGAGTAGGTAGATGGATTGAACACCTCCAGTGAGCCTCTGGAGTCTCTTGGTAATGGCGGTCCGGTCGAAGATGGTGATTTTTCCGGATTGTCCATCTTTCTGTATGAACAGAAAAACCATAGAAAGAGTTTGGTTTAGATCAAACTAAATATCTTTTTATTTTTTGTTTGAATTTTAAGTGTAGAAAATGGTGGGACAAAGATATGAACTGGAATATGGGGACCAAGGAGAGTGATATTTTGGCAAAAAATAGATAGAGTTTTAATTAATTGGAAAAAAGGCCAATTTGATGCATGAATTGTCAACAATCATCTTTTTGATTTTGGCTTATTTCTGTGTAACATATATACAACTTTGGTCCTATTCGGTTTTCAAAGATTTTTGGAGTTGGGAGATCAATCAATTTCTGCACATGGATTGTCAGGGGTATTTTCGTCATTTCAAGTCACGTTACGTAGCTAAAGTGTGGTGGTTTGGAGTTTGATAACTACATGCGGGTATTGAGAACCTCATACTCTTGAGGGTGGAATCGTCCAAGGGGGACAAGTTATAGGTGACCGAAAAAGGACTATATAGAACAAAAATATATCAAACCAGAAAAATAAGAAAAATAATAATCGAGTTTTTTTAGCAAAACTAAGGAAGAGAGAGGTCCGGGAGCATTCGTGCAAAGGCTAATTATAACACTGCTACCTACTAGCTCCTTCCTGCCCACTTACCCAGAAGATACCCAGTTTTTGCAAATATTAACGAAAGAAAGTTGAAAGTTGAAACTATGTATAATAACAGAAAAAACATGAGGCCAAGTATATATACATATACATATATATTATAGTACATACTCCACCAGTGACTGGTTTGTGTATTTCTATGTGTGTCGTGTGTGTATTCGAAAGTTGGAGGAAAAAACAATTAAGGAGAACCGGGGAATTTGGTTAAGAGATACCTCAAGTTTAGAATATGAACTTAGCTAAAAGGAATGAGAAGTTAGAGGAAAAAAAAAATTATAGAAAAAAAAAGGAATTTGCTTAATTAAGAAATACCTCATGTAATAAAAGATGAACTTAGCTAACAGGGATGAACCTTTTGTTCTCAGTAACTCAAACTAGTAGTCTTGACAAACAAAAGCTACTTTCAATGTTTATAAGAAAAGGAAAACAAAGAAAGGAAGCGACGAGAAGATGAGAATGGGAGAACACTTTTATGGGCCAAAAAAGCGAAAGAGAGAAAAAGAATGATTGTAGAAAAGGGGGTTTGGCTTCCCATCCCTGTACACCAAATACCTCACATGGCTCTCGCACGTATTCCTAACCTCAATAATTATACCAAAAAAACACAAAACAAAGTTTTTTCGATTCAAATCTCAGATCTCTTAAATATATACATCTTACCTTTTAGTTGCGGTCTGGTTTCTATATTTACAGACTGTTAATGGGTTGGCAGAAACAGAAGCAAACAACAAAAGTAGAAGCTGAAAGCACAGAAGCTAAGCCAACAAGCGGTTGCTCGCTCAACAATGCTTGTTTTGTCCCCCGCCGTTTATCTCTTTTGGCATAAATTCATTCCTTAAAAATAAAAATGAAAATAAGACATAGAATAATGGAATATAAACATAAACAAATATCTACTGTTTTGCACTGATTGAAGAAGAAAAAAATGGATAAATATATGGGTAGAAAGATACTATATCTTGAAACTTGCAGAAGAGCATTTTCACGTGGAATAACACCACGTAGTGACGTTGGTGTCACGGGGCCCAACCACCTCCGGATCAACTGTCATATTTTGTTTGTGGGCTTAGTATCTTCTAAGGGTCGAGCAAATTACACCCTATACCTCTTTTTCCTAACCCATTATGTTTGCACCTTTATTTTAAAATCATGTTACTTTATTTTTTGTGAAAAATAATTTGTTACCTCTTCATATTCAAATTATTTATCTCAATTTCTATATAATTTATTATTTTGTGGAGGGGTAAAATAAGAAGAAAAAAAAAAGTGACATATGTAATGGATTTAAAATAGGGATATAAATGTTTTAATGCCTCCTTTTAGGGGCATTCTAGTAGTTCCCCCTCTAAGGTCACACTATTACAAAATATATGTAACTGGAGATAGTAGAAACGGCCTGAGTTTATCAAAAACTCATGCCGTTTTTATTTTTCGTAATTAAAAAAATAAAACAAAAAAATAGAGAAACAAAGTTGGTTATGTCTAAAAACAATTATGTTTCTTCAAAAAATGGGATTTTATTTACGTAAAATGCGACTTTTGGCGACGGCTACGTGGAACCATCGCCCAAAGTGGTTTTAGAGTCCGTTCTTAAACCGACACCGAAAGTCTCAATGGTTAAAAAAACACGTGAGACGCACGAGAATAATTCCTATATAAATACGCTTTTATGTTTAATTAATTTAATTTGTGTTATATAAGTGAACTTTGTAAATAGCATGTTACCTCGTGTCACATTAGTAATGGACTAGATTAATTTTTGCAAGGGAGTGACTAGTCTAGTACAACAAGAATTACCGAGTTATGTAAGAACTAAGCTTGTAATAAACTTCACACATTTATCCTTTAGACATTTCTTATGATCAATCAAGTAATAGTCATGGCTATATTGATTTGCTAAAAGTATCTTAATTTACGCTTTGTCCCCATATATGTGTTTATTTATGATTTTGCCCCTCAAATTAATGGAATTTCGGTGCCACCGCTTGTAATTGTTATTTCATTTGCTTGTTTGTGCGAGCAACCCTCCTAATATTAGATTCGGATGTATTTTCAAGCTGATTTGCTATCTAATCAAGTTAGTAAGTGATGGACGGCGTAACTTTTCTTATTCGAATAGTTAGCTCGTGATAGTAAGCATAGTTTGGCTACAAATTATTATCACTTTTCTAGAGTGTATTGTACCCAAATCTATTTGGTTTTTTTATTTTTTTTTCTTTTTGCAAATTTACTGATGTGTTTCGTTCTTGTTAGCTGACCAACTTTTATTTTCTCCTCCATCATTTTTGTATGTATCTCTCACATGATATATATATACTCAAAAAGCTCACTTAATAGCTTGTTTTCATCAAATTATAAGGTTTATTGTTATAATGAAAATTAAGAACAAATTTGATAGAAATTGTGCTATTAATGAATACAACTTTTTTTTTAAATTCCTTTTACGAACATTTTACATGCAAGAGATACCAGTAAAACCTAAATTTGCGTTAAGTAAGATGATGAAAATATAAATTTTATTGGAGGTTGGAGATAAAATTATAACAAAACAAAAAAAAAACTACCTAAATCGCTTTATGTTGGAGTTGGACCATAGTATAATAGATATTTTTTTTATTATTTTTTAATGTTATATGATAAGATAAGCATATCATTGTCTAATTAATTAGGACGACTTTGATAAAGTTCCAACCCAACCATACAAATAATTGGCTCGTTAAGCAAAAGAACTACCCTTTTTCCTTATATGTATAGATATAGCATGCATAATAAATAAAAAGGCTAGATATTATCCTCATCTGTAATAAATGCACCACTCTTAGGATTGGTTAAAATAATATCAAATGGTCTATGTTTTGAACTACTATCCATACAATTATGAGCCTGATTTGGAGTTCAACCTAAAGTCCCATCTTACCAATCTTTTGACCTATTGTGGTTTATTTCTTCAGTCCATTGAAATTTTATATTACAAGAACTCTTTATAAAGGATAGTATAACTAGTATATAGCCAGGAGGAGGAGGCAGTTCAAAATTTAAGAGTATAAGGTCAATTTTTTTACTAAACTAAAACACAAAGTTAAAATTGTATAGAGAGACAAATCTGAAATTTTAAAAGAGACATTAAAATACAAGTTTTTAAAAAAATATATGTAGAGAACAATTAACTACTCTCATCTTAAGACAGTACTGTTCTTCTTGAATAGTATTTTGGATATTAATAAGAAACAAAAACTAAAGATAGATGTACCCAGTTTATGTTTTATTATTAGACTTATTGTACAATTATGAATAGATGATTAAAGGTAAATTTTAATTTTTCTAAAAATTTACTTTAGCAAACTAATAAAAAGAACGATGCAATTGTTCATACGGCTTAATTTAAAAAATAAATAAATAAATAAAACTGCACCTTGCTAGAAGACCTTTCCTTAATATATATCCCAAAATATTATGAACCAATAATGAAGACCATAAATTTTATAATTTGGTTCATTAAGTGATTCCAAGTTTCCAACGGGTGTTTGTTAATTTAATGACTCAAATTATAGGATGATCCAAATAAGAATTTTGATTTTATAAACTTTTTAATTCTATCTCAAATTCAAACAATAAAAGAATTTATATTTTAATATATTTTTTCTTTTTTTATAACTCAATTCAATTCATCTAAATACAAATTCAAATTTTTGTAAATTTTGAATTGGAATTTAATATCTGTTCAAATACAAATTTAAAGTTTGATAAAATTTTAATCGACTCAAATTTGATGATGCAAATCACAAAATTCCAGTTTTTAAAATTTAAATTGTAAATTAAAAGTACCCAACAATATTAATCCCTTTATTTATTTATTTATTTTTAGTAGTATTAATCCCTTTATTTGTAAAGGTTAAAAGGCATTAAGATTAACCTGAAAAAGAAAGGAAGGACCATGGGGCGTGGGGTCAGCGTAGGACCGGAGGCACGTGAACTACTTTTGGTAATAATCTTATCCATTCACGGCTGTTGGGGAAAGCCAGTCACATCAGGAGCACATCCAGTCGTGTTGTGTCTATTGCTGGTGAACCCCACTTTGACAGACACGAGTTAAATGTGGTCCCACTCTCCCCATCGCCTTGCTTCGACAAAAAAAAAAAAATAAAGCATACACTCATGGGAGGATTTTGATGATACTAATAATAAATTTAAATGTAATAAAAAATACTAACAAAAACATTAGAAACTCTCCCACACCCACACCCACACCCACACCCACACCCACACCATCTTACTTTTATAATAACGCTATATTCTAATTTACAATATAACTATATTTTAGTTAAATTATTTAAGTTATTCTTACATATTTTTTAATAAATTAATATAAATTTTGGTAATTTTTTTAATAAATTAAAATTATTCCTCATAAAATCAGAAATTACAAGAATATAAAATAATATTTTCTCATATTATATACACGAAATTTTCCCATATGCCACCAAAAAAATAAATAAATAAATTATAGCTTCTTTAACCAAAAAATAAAAATAAAGCCAATAATTGCAGCTCAAAAGAAGTATTTTTAGGAGAGTTTTTGGCAAAAATTCAACCAAACATACTATAAAATTCTTAAAAACCAATAGGGCTTTCGGAACCATAAACCAAACAAGGCGAAAATTATTCTTAATTTACAAGCATGTTATCTTTCGGGGATTTTATTTTGGTGATTCAAATAGAAATTTTATTCAAGACTCGTTCTTTTCTCTATTTGAGTTTGAGCTAAATAAATTTTCGATTCAAATTCTGATTCAATTCTCAACAAGGACATAAAATTCACCCTAATCTACTTTGCTAGGGTTTCCTTCTTCAAATCTCTGTTAGTTTCGAGATACTTTGAAAGAACAAATTTTGAGTGGTTGAAATAGTTTTATTTTTACTTGAACTGTTTTATTTTTGTTTTGTAAATTTTAATACATTCGTGTTCATATTTCAATGTCAAATTTCTATCAACATTCTTCTATGACTATTTTTATTTATTTATGTTTTTTTTTATTATAACTATTTTGAAAATTAAGAAGAAAGTAAAACAAAAGAAAGTTAGTCTTGGAAATGAAATTAAAGTAAACTTAGAAGAAAAAAACACAAACTAAAAATAAAATGTTAAATTTATTTTTTAAAATGACCAAAAAATATTTTGGCAATTTAAAGATATATAAAAATAATTGAAATAAAAAATGTTTTTTTTAAAAAAAAAAATTAAAAATGAATAATAATTATATTTTAACACTCAAACAAATACCATCTTCTTTGTTTTTTTTTTTTTTTGACTCGTGATTTAGATAATGAAATAAACACTAATTCATTCTATTCAAATCACACAAATAAAAATTCAGTTCAAATCGCCAAAATTTGTTCAAATCATGAAGAGAACAACCTCATTAATTTGGTGGGTGAGCAAGGATGAAAATATAAGTATATCACAGGATATATCGGAGTTTGAATTTTACGGGAATTTCGATGGATATTTTGATTTCAGTGGATATTTCTGGAAAAAATTAAAAAGTGACGGATATTTACATTTTTTGGGAATTTTTTTTATAAAACTTTAGATTTAACTTGAGTAAATACTAATACATAAATTAAATATTTTTGACAATTAATTAACTAGGTTATTACTAACTAAAATAAGTAAATAATTTAATATATAGCGCGATAAAGCTATATATATAATATAAAAATAATTTTTTAATAAAGAAAGATCACAATATATTATATAGTACCAAAAAAAAAAAATACAAGCACACTGTACAATAAACTCAATATCAAAATGAATTCTTCGGAAGTTCGAATACATACGGCATGACCTCATTTTGATTGGAGCAATAACTTTGCCAATATATTGTAATAACATAATTCTGAAAGTAGTTATTAATATGCCAAGTGTATATTGATTGATTTCTTCCTACTGACAATCCATAAATTGTGTAGTTTAGAATGACCCAAGTTAGTGGTTATTGTTCATCTCTATGCATAGAAATTTCATATAGCATTTGTGGCGAAGGATAGTCAAAGATATTAAAAGCACCATAAAAACCTCGATAAGGTGTGTTAAAAATTAACTCATTTTGGGAATCACCATAAGAACTATGCTCAGTATTCATGCTTATTGATAAAAAGGTCATAGCAAGTGATTCCTCATCAGATTGACTCATTCCCATTTATTGTCCATGCCTTCTTTCTTCGAATGTTTTTCCAATTGCACCAATACATATACTAGCAGCTCTAGAACCATGATCTTCATCTTTAGTTGCATGAGTACATTGTTATTCTCTTGTAAATGGACTCAAATGTAATGGACTGGGTGAATTGTACTCATACTTTCCAACATTTCCCCCACCTTCATCACTTCCATCATTTGAGCTTTTATTAATAGAAGATGAATCAATTGTTATTGCATTTGAATAACCACTAATAGAAGATGAATCATCTAATTGTATTTTTTTTTTCAAAGCTATTTTTTTTTTAGCTTCTAATTATAAATAAGAGAAGAAAAAAAGTGAAAAGAATTTAAAAAAATAGGAAAAAATTAATATTTTTGAAATTCAATTCGAAATATCGATATTTCCCAATATTTTTCCGAAATTGTGAAAAAATTACA
>WUAT03000004.1:2057806-2080397 GCA_010015005.3 Ulmus americana
TAGAATATTCTAAGGAATATTCCTTTCATTTGAATGATGAGCCAATTTGGAATGGCAATTTAGTAATTTCCTTCATAAGGGCATTTTTGTAAAATGCAAAAAATAGCCTGTCGGAGGCGTATTGAGCGGACCCGGTAAAATATCAATTTTACGAGCCGGGACGAGTGGATGAGGTGGCAAAAATCATAATGCAGGCCCCAAAAATTCCAGGGTGAAAATCGGCTCAGCTGAGCTACCAGACTAGCTTGGCCCAACCGAGCTGACCCTGCTTGGGCACAGGCTGGCTGGCCGAGGCTAGGGGCGCAGGCACGCACGCACGGGCGTGGGTGGTCAAGGTGCAAGGGCGCGGGCGGACGACATACGCGTGGGACGTGCGCAAGACTGCCCGCAGGTGTGCGCGTGACTGCACGTAGGTGTAAGCAAGTGCGCACGGGATGCCGAACTAGCCCACCCGAGGGTGCTGAGTTGGGCGCCTGGGCACCTGGGCGGCTTGGCTGGCCTTCCACACTATTTTTTGCGTGGGCCCACCTTCGCGGTATTTTTCCCAATTTTCATGCCACGTAGGCGATAACATGGACGTCAGATCAGTTATGATAAAAATCCCCATAACAATTTCAAACAATCAAAGTACAAACAATGAAAAAAGAAGAACCTTCTAACAAAATATCATAAAATTCACTCTTTCTAAATAGGGAAAGTTGAGAGAGAAATAAATTCTTCGCTCAACTTCTCCAAATAGGAAAATGAAAAGTGACATTCTAAATTACAACAATCCACTATTTATAAACTATCCAAAACTTATGGCAATCCTTCGGAAGATGATTCGTCCTCTAGTGGCCTTCAACCTTCGTTCGGCTTTCCCTCGGCGAAGCTTCCTTCAGCGAACCATCCTTCGGTGACTAACTCTTCTTCAAGAAAACGTCTTGTTCTTCGAAATTGCCTTATTATTGTTTCTCAACCAATCAGGGACCTTCACGTGGGAAACCCAAAATTTTTCCACACATTTCTTCTTTTTTTTATTTGCGATTTTCAAAAATTTGAAAATTCAAATAAAACAAATTGTGTCTCGCACGCTTCCTCTATTTTTAACGGCTATGCCTTGAAATTCAATCCTCCTTCATCATTGTTGGAATAGTTCCCGAGGTACTTTTCTTGGCTATTTAAATATTTCAAAATCTTGTCTTTCATTTCTCACGCCATCTTCAAGCTTTGAAAAATCTTAATCTTGAAAACTTCTTCTTCCTGGCTAAAACCCTATTTTCCTATACAAATCCCATAATTTCTCTCATTTCCGACCCAAAATTTCTCAAAATGGCTAGTTCTTCTCAAACTATTGCTTTGACTCATTCCCAATCTACTGCTGAAGCGGCCATCATCGTAATGTGAAATCCCAAAAGATTGCACCCTCGAACTTCTGGGATCAAATATACAAGATGGGAATCAAATCCCTTTATTCTTCCCCCCGATTTCATCGTCATTTCTGAACTCCATCTCCTAAACCTCAAGCTTCCCCTTCCCCTTTTTTTTCATTACATTTTTGCTATCCATGATATTTACCCTTTACAAATCTCCACCAACTGGATCTGATTGATGATCAGGTTTGTGCTTTTGAAGTTGAGTAAAGACCTTGATTTGGGAGTTGAAGATTTTCAACTTTGTTTTGTCAAAGTGAGGTCTGGCAAAACTCACAAGTACTATTTCACCCCTCGAAAGGGATGTGTCTGGTTCATTGGAATTCCTTTGAAGGATTCTGAACCCAAACACCTCTTCCTCCTTTCTAGGAACTGGTAATCTCCTGTCTTCAACCGAAGTCTATTTTCACTTCGTGACGGTTACAATTTTGGTAATATTTTAAGCAGATTCTAGAATTTCCAAATTATTGCTTAGCCTTTAAATATCCTTCGGCTGACCCAAAGACTCCCAAGCCATCCGAAGTAAGGATAAAATACCTCGGGAGGTTTGTTGTGAAGGACAAGAATACTACCCTTCACATCCTTAGGATGATCAACTCCCTATCTCTTTCCATACTTCGCCATTGCATTCCATTCCTTGAGATGAATAGTGCTGGCAATCCTATCCCACTTATGAAGAATGCCCAGCAAATCCTTACCAGAGTCCCTTATGAGATTCTTATCTTCACCCAAGTCCCTCGCTGCTAAAACCTTTGCGATCCTAAGGCGAAGGAGTTTGTGGGTCTTGTAAACTGTCCCAACATTCCAGAGGATGATGAATTTAATTAAGTCATCTCCATTATCGATGAACTCTGTAAACCATCTTCCGCCGAACCCCCAACAACCGATGGATCTGAAGGAACAAGAACTTCAACTCCAAAGAAGGACTCCACTAAACCTTCTTCCACCCAAATTCCTTTGGACCCCGAGCAACCTTCGGACTCAAAACAACCTCCACCCTCCCAACAATTTCCTGACCCTTCTTCTCATTCTTCCACCACCCAAATCATTTCTTCAGTTTTGACTTCTAATCCCTGGACTACTCAAACTGCCGAAGCCCTAAAGAAAAATACGAAGAAAATGGCTTAAAGAGGGTTTCAAGCTCCAATCCCAGGCATCAAGCTTTTGGAGGGCATAAGTCTGAAGGGCACACACAATGGCGATTCTGGGACTAAGGATCCTGAAAGGGAGCCCTCCCCAAAGAAGACCAAGTATTTTGATAAAATTGCTTCCTCCACTCAAACAAGTAAGCTTCTTTCACCCTCATTCTTTTTTTTTTTTTTCCGACACTAAAGTCTTTATCATATACAGATCCTCCAGACCTCTCCCAAACTACCTCTCCGACAGTTCCGACCAATCTTTCTCCTGTTTTTTCCAGTGCTTCTCCAATTAGCACTACTATTTCTTCTCCTCCTTCAAAGAGTAATAGAATTTACTTATTCGGAGGAAGTTCAGCCATCACTGCAGAGATTGAGGAGTTTTTGCCAAAATTTGACTCCTTTTTCACAAGTATCTCTGATCCGAGCTACACGAAGAAAGTAGCTGCTTTAATTGCTCATCGAAAGGATATGGACATCATGAAGTTGGTCAAAGGAAACCTTATCCTTGCCACTGGTCTACTTCAACAACGCTTGGGCTTCCTCCAAGCTTTTGAAGATAAACAAAAAGAGTTGCAATGCCAAGTAGAAATTTTTCCTGCGAGAAGAACCAGGTGATTTCTTGCTTTGAAACTGAGCGAACCAGGGCAGATAACTTGGTTCGAGAAAAGCAATCATTATCGACCGAAGCTGAGCGACTAAAGATAAAAGGCCAAGAATGGGAAGACAAATTTTCCCAATCGGAGAATGATTTGAAGAAAAATTTCCAACCAATCTTCATTTTTTCCTCTAATTTCCTTCTTACTAATTAACCACTTCCTTCTCAAACCGTCCGTGACGAAAAGGCTAATTTTGAGAAAGAGCTTCAACTATCAAAGGAGAAGGAGGAAACAATCAAGGCTAAATGTACAGAGGTTCTCAAGCAATGCTGCACTTGCTACTCTCAAAATGGGGTTATCAATAGTTGCAATGGGTTTATACTTAGTTGAGAGATGGCCCTCCGTCCTCTAGAAGAACGTCTGATTGAATGGCTCGATGCCTATGACCTTCACAATAACGTGGACATTAATCAGTATGATCGAGTATATTACATCAAGAAAGAAGGTCTCTATATTGACTTCATTTTGGAGGACGATGAAGAAGGGTCTCAAGACGAAGAAGCAGTGGATACATTAAAGAAGGGTCTCCGTATTACACCTCCTGAATAGCCTGTCCAGACAACAGATAACCCTTCAGCTTCTTCTAATCCTCTGACTGGTTCCTCCGGAACATTTGAGGATCTGGTCACTATTCCTTTTCCCAGCTACATCAAAGTCCAAGAATCACTTTCAAGGGACTTGCCGACCTGAGGACCCTCGAGTGTAGGATTGATCCTATTGATCAATTTTATACCACTATAACAGCCACCCGTTGCAGACTCCTCTAGCTTCTTCCGATAAGCATCCTCCGAGTCAAAGACGTATAGCTATTTAATTTTCTTCTGATTTTTGTAATTTCAATGTAATACTCAATATTTCTTACGTATCTATAATCTTTTGAACTCATTAATGAAATTTGACTTTTTCCCTTCATCTTTTCTTGTTCTTTAGTTAAATCACAAGCTCGCTCAATTAAACTCTTCAATCGTTGCGTCCTTCGTCTTGGTTGTGCCAAAAAACTCCTTCCTCTAAATTATGCCAAGTTCGAGGTTCCAATAAGGCGTTCCCCTTATATCACAATTTTCTCATATGGGAACCTGATGCAGAGGGCTATGTTTGAGTGATCTTTAGCCTTCTTATCACATTTTCTATCTTCATGCCAAAGCTTCACCTTTACCGGAGGATTAGGTCATAAGAGCATCTTTGGAGCAAACTTTCACTGGTTCAAATATTGGGTTACTCCAAAGTACGAAGGATGCTTCTCATATGAAGATTATCTTGACTTTGTTACCCCCACCCTATGTCACTTTAGGCATCATCCTTTGAATAACTCATTTACCTATCTTTCGGATGATGAGATAGACTGCCCCTGGCAGATAAATTTTATCAAGTTGAAAGATAAGCTTCCTTCTTCTCCTCCGAAGAATGCAAATCTTGTTCCTCCGAAGGATCTTCCAGAATATGTGACCTTCACTCTTCTAAAAAGGAAACATCGAAAGTTCCTTCAGGACAACCAGCCACACTACTACCATGCTCATTTCTATCCTCATGGCGAAAGTCCTTCAACTGGATCTTCTCGGTTCCATTCTCTTAAAGATGACGATGTAGACACATCTTTGATTTGGCACATTCAACTAGAGGAGGAGACTTCCTACGAGCTTGCTAGTGATGTCTCCCGTCATGAATACTTGAGCCAACTCTAAAAAATCAAGATGAAATTCACGCGATGAGAC
Organism: Ulmus americana; assembly: GCA_010015005.3. Lineage (NCBI taxonomy): Eukaryota > Viridiplantae > Streptophyta > Magnoliopsida > Rosales > Ulmaceae > Ulmus > Ulmus americana. The sequence continues at coordinate 2,062,726 of WUAT03000004.1, forward strand.
ATTGGGGAATTAAAGGAAGAACTTTTTATCAGGATGATGCATTCCAAAAGCCTTCCACCCCTCGTGGTGGAGTGGAAATTCCTCCGACTACTTGTCATTAACATTCCTCTTGTAATGAAAATTATTATGTAACATTCTTTGTTTATGAATAAAATTTAACTTTTTAACAACTTCACTAATTTCTTCTGAACTTGTATAATTTGCATTGATTTAATCTTGTATTCTTTTGGAAGAATTGTTTCATATTCTAGCATCCAAAGCATTGTCTTGATCATGATGAACTTGAGTCCTTCAATAATGTCACTTATTTGAAATTCGAAACATGGACTCAATAGTTTCGAATCTAGCTTTCTCATATGGTGAAGGATTTAAACTCTGAGATGTGGCCACCCTGGCCCCGACCATCTCTTGAAAGAATATTACATAGATATAAATCCTTCGAGAAGGGACCACCAAATCCTTAGCTTTTCTCATCCTGAAAGATTTAAATCCTGAGATGCGACCACCCTGGCCCCGGCCATCTATTCTCCCTATATGAGTGAGTTTGATTGCCTGATGTTGTTAAAGAAAGGTTTACATTTGTCAGATATTTTAGAAATAAACCTACTCAAAGCGGTGATCTTCCTTGTCAGAATTTGAACATCGCGTACTGTTCGAGGCTCCTAGATCTCCAAAATGGCTCTGAGTTGAGTCAGACTTGTAACTATTCCTTTGCAACTGACAATGTGCCCTAGAAAATGCCCTGAAGAGACTCCGAAGGCTCATTTCAAAGGGTTGAGCTTCATGTTGTAGCGTCGGAAAACTCTGAACACTTCCTCTGAATTGATATGATGTTTTCCTATTCTTTATGACCATGTCGTCAATCTAGGCTTCAACTGTTTTCCCAAGTAGCTTCTAATTTATTTTGTGATTAGTTTCTGATAAGTCGCTCCAGCATTTTTCAAGCCGAAAGACATGATTCTGTAACAAAATAGTTCTCACTCAGTAATGAACGCACTATGAATTCTATCAGACTCATTCATTCAAATATGATTATATCCCGAGTAACTGTCGAGGAGGCTCATCCTTTCAAATCGTGCATTCGCATATACCAATTGATTTATCTTTGGAAGCTGGTAGCTATCCTTCAGATATGTTTTGTTCAGATTAGTGAAGTCAGTGTAGACTCTCCACTTTCTGCTATTCTTTCTTACCATGACTACATTGGAGATCCATTCGCATATAGATCCGACCTCCAGTAATCTATCAATTTCCTCGCTAATGATTAGGTTCCTCTTCGGAGTGAACCTCCTTTGCTTTTGCTTTGACTGGAGGAAAGTTTGGATCTATATTTAAGCAGTTTTTTTGCCTCAGGTGAATCTACCCCTGGCATGTCTCGATGTGACCATGAACATACGTCTTTGTTCCTCATTAGCATCTCGATCACCTCTTTCTTTTCTTCTTTTGACAATAGGACACCCACCAGCCCTTTTTTATCCGATTTTTCCTCATCCAGAATCACCTCTTCAAGATCTTCAATCATTGTTCCAGGTTCATCTGTCTCCTTTTCTACCTTCTTTAGGTAAGCTGGCATGTAGTCTTTTATTGCTATTTGTCCTCTTCTTTGGCTTTCCCTTTGGCTCTGTCGAACCTCTAGATTTGCTCCTCGGACATTTTCTGGACTCCTTCTCTGAGGCTGATACTATAGCATCTTCTTGACTGGGTCTAATCCCCCTTCATGTTGATGGTGTATAATCTGTTTAGCGATTAGAAGCACTTCACTTGGTGCAAATTTGACACTACTCCTCCTACAACATGAATCCATTGTCTCCCCATGATCACGTTGATTGGAGAGGATTGACCACCATAAAAGTGACCATTACTATATTCTCAATTGTATACACATGAAGATTTATTATACCTACAAGCTTTACCTGTTGTTGAAGGTGAGAAGAGGGCGTTGGGTTGGCTCGATCTAACTGTCCACAACTCCCATCTTTTGGTAAACTTCCCAGAAGATGATGTCGGAGCTGCTCCTACCATCAATTAGTACCCTTGATACCATCACATTAGAAATCCTTAGCGTGATAACCAATGGGTCTACATGTGGAATTGTCACAGTCTTGAAGTCCCTCTTTGAAAACACAATCAGAGCCTAGTAAGCTGCTTTTGAGGGTCCCTCTGACATTGTTTATTTGAAATCCAAGGCTCTGATCATGCCTGGTCTCCGAATCTTTTATATTGCCCGTGACCCTCTTCTGGTTTTAATTTCCTACCTCAGTAGGATATGATCCACAATGGTTCTTTTCCCTTTGCAGCCTTGCTCATCTCCACCTCGGATCTTCTTCCCTGGTTCGAGCTCATCCTGTATCTCAGATCTCAGGGAAAAGTTCTTGGCTTTGACTATACCTTTTTCTTTAGATACTCAAGAAGCTTCCCCTTCTTCATCAGAGTCTTCAACTCATCGTAGAGGAATTTGTATCTTGAAGTTGTATGATTGTGATATTTGTAGTAAGTGCAGAAGAGGCTTTTGTTCCTTAGATGCTCAACGGTTTTGAATGGGAATGAGACTCTGAGTAGACCTTGGTCTTTTATTGATAGACCTTTTATTCATTTTGTGTACTCTAGAAATGGAAAATCAGGGATTTAGGGTGGTTAACACGTTTGTGGTGTGTGGATGAGCTGGCAAGGTGGTTAGAAGAGAGAGTTTTTAGGAAAAGTATATGAGTAGTGGCTAGGGAGAAATCTTGCATGTCAATTTTATACTCAAAGTGCCTTTTGGCTAGGAAAGCTCAAGAGAGCTCGAATTCCTCTACTTATCCTACATTTTAGCTTTTATTTCTTTTTTGTTACTATTATATTGCATCATTTGTAATTCCTTGGAATTGAGCAATACAATATTTGCTATTTTCCTTATCATTGCCCAGTGTGTGTGCTCTAGTGTAGAATTTTTATATGTTATTCTACTAGGTATCAATCATTCGAAATTCTCTAAGCTCGATTTGAAATCTGGTTACCACCAAATACAGATGAGGGAAGAGGAAATTTGCAAAATAGCTTTTCACACTCATTTTGGCCATTACGAATTCCTAGTTATGCCATTTGGCCTCACTAATGCTCCAGCTACTTTCCAATCCCTTATGAACGAGGTATTTCGGCCTTACTTGAGGAAGTTTGTGTTGGTGTTCTTTGACGAAATATTGGTTTATAACAAGGAGGAGCACAATATCCACCTAAAGCTCATCTTAGAAGTGTTGGAGAAGGATAGACTATTCGCTAACCAAAAAAAGTGCATTTTTTGTCAGCCAAAGATTGATTACCCCAGCCATGTTATTTTCGGGTTAAGAGTTTCACCATATCCTTCTAAAGTGCAAGCAATGAATGCATGGGCAACTCCTACTAATATTCAGGATGTGAGAGCCTTTTTAGGCCTTATAGGCTATTATAAGAGATTTTTCCAGGGTTATGAGGAGTTGGCTAAGCTGTTGATGAATTTGTTGAAGAAAAAAGGGGGTTTTCTTGGGGAATTCAGTAGGACAAGGCTTTTCCGATCCACGAGGCAGTGGTTACTACTCTCTAGGTCCTTGCTATGCCAAACTTTTTGAAGTTTGTCATCATCGAATCTGATGTTTTTGGATTTGGTTTGGGGGCTGTTTTGATGCAGGAAGGGCGTCCAATTGCCTATTTCAACAGTGTTTTGCCTTTTTCGTCCCGGTTGAAGTCAGTTTCTGAAAGGAAATTGATGGAGATAATCTTTGCCGTCCAAAAATGGCGATAATACTTGTTGGGCAGACACTTTCTAATCCATTCAGATCAACAAAGCCTCAAATTCCTTATGGACCAGTGTCTACTTACTCCCAAACAGCTACAGTGGGTTACTATATTGATGGGTTTTGACTTTGAAATCCAATACAAAGCAGGAGCTTCGAATAAGGTTGTTGATGCCCTATCTAGGCATGGAAATAACGAGGTGTGGCATAAGATGGGGATATTTCGGTAGTGCAAACTCTTGATTTGGAGGCTTTCTGGACTGATGAAGATAAGGACCCCATCTTAGGAGTCATTATTCAACATATAAGGGACTCCGAGGAAGTTGTGGAGAGGTATATTATGATGAAAAACTCAATGTTCTTTAAGGGCAGATTGGTTCTCTCTAAACCTTCAGTGTGGATCACTCATATATTTCATGAGTTCCATGACTCGTTGGTAGGCAGACATTCGGGTTTCTATCTTAACTTTAAGAGGATTTAGGGTAATGTGTTTTGGCATTGTATGAAGAAGGACATTCATGACAATGTTGTGGAGTGTGAGGTGTGCCAAAAATCCAAATACGACACCCTTTTTCTCGGCGGGTCTGCTACAACCCCTACCTGTTCCAGCCCTTATTTAGGAAGATATCTCTATGGATTTTGTGGGAGGACTTCCTAAATCCAAAGGAATTGATACCATACTAGTGTTGGTTGACCGTATCTCCAAATTCGCTCATTTTTGCCCCTTGGTTTACCCTTTTATAGCTAAGCAAATACTTGAGTTCTTTGCGAGAGAAATTATTCATTTGCATGGCATTCCTCGATCTATAGTCAGCAACCGAGATCCAATCTTCATAAGTAGCTTTTGGAAGGAACTATTTCAACTACAAGGCTCTAAGTTGCATCATATTTCATCTTATCATCCCCAATCTGACGGCCAAACTGAGGTGGTTAATTGCTGCTTGGAGTCTTATCTATGTTGTTTTGCTTGTGATAGGCCTAAGACCTAGAGTAGATAGTTTCCTTGGGTGGAGTATTGGTTTAACACAACCTACAACACATCTACTCAATTGACTCTATTCAAGATTGTTTATATATGGAAGGGATCCTCTGACATTGACTTGTTTTCATGACAATATTTTTGTAGTCGAGGATGTTAATGTGCAACTGCGACTTCGCAACCAATGTTTGGACCTACTCCAAGAGAATTTGGTGAAAGCGCAGAATCAAATGAAGTAATATGATGATTCTTACTATTGGGAACTGCAATTTCAGCAAGGAGTTTTGGTTTGGCTGAAACTTAGGCCTTACCGACTTCGCTCTTTAACATGAAAGGTGAATGAGAAACTTTCTCCTCGATTTTATGGCCCTTTTGAGGTGTTGGACAGGTTTCCTATCGCATTAAGTTACCATACACAATGAAGATTCACAATGTCTTCCATGTATCCCTGTTGAAACCCTTTCAGGGCAAAGGAGTATAAGGGCCCACCCCTCCTTCATCAGCTCTCAGAAGATATGGAATTGTTGGTGACTTTTGAGGACATCTTGCAAGTTCGTAATGTCACTCAAGGGACTAAGGCTGAAGTGGAGCTACTAGTTAAATGGAAGGATTTGCCTTCTTGGGAACCATTATCTCCAATAGAATGACAAAAGATAAAATTCTTGACTTAAACAAACGAAAAAAAAAAAAAAAAATCTTGGAGAATTAATACAATATGATTTTGAGCTTCTAATTAAAAAACACCTAAATATTCTCTAAAGATAAATTTTTTAAAATTTCAAAGTATCCTTAATATCTAAATAAAAACATTCTACAAAATAAAATAGGGATAATTACATTTTGGTACCCTCTAGTTTGACGAAGTTTCAAAAAATACCTCGAGTTTTCAAAAATACCAAAAAGGGATCTCTAGTTTACATAAATAACTTCTTAATACCCTGAACTCACACATTTTTAAAAAATATACCAAAAGTACCCTTTGATTTCAAATTAAAAATAATAAAAAAATAAAAACTAATTAAAAAACAAAAACAAAGCAAAAAAAAAAAAAAATCAAATAAAAATCAAAATGCCATTTCCCTGTCCAGATCTGCCAACCTTCCCCTACCTCACATCTTCCTCTACCTCTCTAGATCCGCCACTCTCCTTTTCAAAAATCCCCCATCATTGTCACTATCTCCTCATCCTTCTCCAGATCTCTTCGATAGACCCAATCACCCACGACGACGATGACGACCGACTACTGTGCTGATCGACGACGATGTACGACTGACCTGCGCCAACCCACGACGACGAACGCTCCTTCACGAAGCTTCGGATCTGCGATGACCGAGGTTTAATGGGTTTGATTATGATGGTGGTTTGATGGCTTTTGTTCTAATGGTTTGATTTTTTGAGATTATATTTTTTTTTTTGAGATTTCGATGATAGCTTTGATTCTAACGGTGAATTTGTGTTTTTAAGGAATTCTGATAATGAGTTTAGGTTCTAATTGTGGATTTGTGTTTTTAAGGAATTATGATAATGAGTTTAGGTTCTAATGGTGGATTTGTTTTGGCATTTCTTGTGTTTTTCGAATTTCTCTGTGCTAGGATTTGGCCGATGAGTTTATATTTTTAATTTGCTTTGATTCGATTTGGTGATTAGGCTAGGGAATGTGTTATTTTATTTTATTTTTTTTGAATTTGCAATTTGAATTTGATTTATAATAAGAGAAAATGCTTATATTTTATGGACTTTGTTTGGTGGCTTGAGTTTTGTTTTCTAGAAATTACATGTTGAAGAAATAGGGGAGAAGAAGTTTTGGGTCGGAAGTTTTGGCGGATGGGTTTTGGGTTGGAGGTTTTGACTTGTGGCAAGGCTTTGCCGACAACAATAGTGATGCAGAGAAGTTGGGGTTTGGGTGTTGGGGAAGAAGATGGGGTTTGGGGTTGTAGTTTGTTTATTTTATTTTAATGTTTGTTTTGTGTTTTGTTTTTTAAATTTATTTAATGTTTATATATATTTTTTAATTTTTAATTTGAAAGTCAACGGGTAATTTTGGTATTTTTTTAAAAATTGGTTAGTTTAGGGTACTTAGATATTATTTATGTAAATTAGAAACTCAATTTTGATATTTTTTTAAAGTCAAGGTATTTTTTGAAACTTCGTTAACCTAGAGGTACCAAAGTGTAATTATCCCTAAAGAAAAATTCTTACAATATAAAATTTAATTGCAACCGGTAACCGACCCAACAAGTAATTAGCATGAAAGGGAGAGAAAAAATGTTTATATATATTCCATCCTTTTAAAACGGGTCAGAAATGTTCCTTCACACGTCCCGTCTCTATTCTCCTTCTTTCTGCTTCTCCCTCTTTCTTTCCTCTCTGGAACTAATATAGTCGGCGATCGTTTCACTCCGACCGGCCAACTCATCGCCGATTTAATGACAAATGCGACTCCACCTCGTCGTTTCGGCGTTCGCTCTCTAAGCGACGTCGTTTGAGTCTTCTTCTTCTCCGGCGATCGGCGACCGGCGATTCTTCAAATTCCGATTGTGGAAGAACAGAGAGGGAGGGAGAAAGTTCTTTGTGGTTTCACTATTTCTTCACTTTCTCGCGTATTTCTTCTTCATTCCTCGAGCTTTCTTTCTCTCTCCGGACTCTCTGGAGCTTCTCTCTCTAAATTCTGAGTTTGACCTTGTTTTGGATTCTTGTTTGTTTGTTTGTGTTGGTCATTTTTTATCCGTTCGAATCGCTTCAACGAAAGGTGTTGATCGACGTTTCGATTCTATATGCTTGTTCGTTTGAAGTATTGAACAATATTTTAGCTTAATCCAGAGCTAAATTTGAAGAAACTAGAGCCATGTTGGATCTAAATCTGAATGTGGCCTCGGCCGATTCGACTCCGAACGATGACTCGGTCGTGGTTCTTGAGAAGTTCTCGCAAGGCTCCGGAACCCAAATGGACGAGTCTGGGACTTCGAACTCCTCGATCGTCAATGCCGACGCGTCGAGCAACGGCGGCGACGATGAATCGTGCTCCATACGCGCCGTCGGGAGCGAGGTTTACACCTTCAACTTTGATATTCTCAAGGTTGGGGGCGGCGACGATGGCGTGGTGACGAAAGAGTTCTTTCCGATTAGTGGAGGCGGAGTTGGAGGAGAGAATGGGGATTTTAGGGATTGGCAGGGGCAATCTTCGTCGGCCTCGTCCTCTGCGAGGAAGAACTGGATCGAGTTGGGGTTCGATCAGAGTATGGCTGGAGAGGTGAGGATAGTTCAGCAACCACAGCCAACGCCGGTGAAGAAGAGCCGGAGGGGACCAAGGTCCAGAAGCTCGCAGTACAGAGGTGTCACCTTCTATAGGAGGACTGGAAGATGGGAATCGCATATTTGGTGGGTAAAATTTCATCTTAATTGTTATCAAGTTTATCTTTATTGCCTGATTGGTTAAATTCTGGATGGTTTGAATTTTCTTTGGTTGGTTTTGTGTATTTATTTATTTTTCCATTTGGAATTTACCGAAGCAAGTAGTACGTTTCAGCATGGAACGATCTGTTGAATGATGGATTTTGAGTATAAACTCCATAAATTCAATTTGACTGACTTGTTATTTATCTTTTTTTGAATTTGAACCAGGGACTGCGGGAAACAGGTGTATCTGGGTATGGACTAATATTTTTGTTTGTCCGACTCTAAATTGAGAAATTGTTTGTTATTGATTTTGTATTTTTGGAAAATTTTGATGAACTTTGTTGTTGGGTTTGTATAGGTGGATTTGACACTGCTCATGCTGCAGCCAGGTAAATTTAATTTGGAATTTTTAGCACTTTGGAAAAGTTAGATTAATTTCCCCTGTATATAGTTTCTGAGTTTGTGTTTCCGAATTGCAGAGCTTATGATCGAGCTGCGATTAAGTTCAGGGGAGTTGATGCTGATATCAATTTTAATCTCAGCGACTATGATGAGGATTTGAAACAGGTATGATACTAATTGGAATCCTATGGTTTTCCTGATTTGTTGATATACAAGACTTGACATATCCTAGTTTTGATGAATGGACAGACGAAGAATTTGACTAAGGAAGAATTTGTGCACATACTACGTAGACAGAGCACAGGATTTGCTCGGGGGAGCTCGAAATACAGAGGAGTGACGCTGCACAAATGTGGCCGGTGGGAAGCTCGCATGGGGCAGTTCCTTGGGAAAAAGTGAGGAACTATTTATTGGAACTCTTTTTATTTTGTATAATACTGTAGGAATGCATGTTAGAAGTTTAAGCGCCTATTTGAGTGAACGAGAATTGTTCAGATCATCTCTCTATGGGTTGCTTTGTGTTTCCTTGTTTGGGGAAAGAGTCTAGATGCCTATTTCAGAAAAAGTAAAAAAAAAAAATTAAGAAATGATTGGGGACAGTCTTTTTATCTTGGAGGTGACGATGCTTGCATGCAGGTATATATATCTTGGCCTGTTCGACAGCGAAGTAGAAGCTGCAAGGTCCTTATGATCATGAATTACACTCTACTTCACTGAATTTATTATCTTCTCAACCTCATTAAGGTTCCATCCAACACGTCTCCCTTTTGATTTTTCTGGAAATCAGGGCATACGACAAGGCAGCTATCAAGTGTAACGGAAGAGAAGCAGTCACCAACTTTGAGCCAAGCACCTATGAAGGGGAAATGATTTCTGAGACAGGAAACGAAGGTAACTATGTAGTAATTATATATATTACACGTGTACTCAGTAATTACCCTTCATTCTTTTTATACTCGAACCTTTCTTAATTGGTTTGTGAATGCTCTTTTATGCAGGTGATAACCACAATCTTGATCTCAATTTGGGAATATCTACCACCCCTTCATTTGGCAATGGTCTCAGGGAAAGTGAGGAGCGGCTTCAGTTTCACCCTGGCCCATATGACATGCATAGCGGAAAGTTTCCAAGGGTAACAGTTTTACTTAGTTGTTTCTAAATAGTACTCTAATTTTCAAGTTGGCTTCAAGTACAAGTATTATCTAGTACCAGGTGCTTACATATTTTCAATACTGAAACAAATTTAAGCATTCATATTTGTTCCGAGTTGTCCTCAATTTAATTAACTTGTTTTCATTACTTTCTTCGAAGTGGAATGATCAATTAAATATATGACCTGCGTTTTACATAAGAACATGTTGTTTGCTTATGCAGATGGAGAACCATGCTAGTGCGACATTCAGTGATCAGCCTTTCAAAGGGACTCTAATGACATCAAAACAGCCTTTGGTATTGAACGGTGTATATCCTAGTTTCTTTCCCCCCGAGGTGAATTTCATTGTTTTTTCCTTTGTGTGTTTAACAGCTTATAAGTTGGACTTTTTTAACCATTTGGACCTAGATATTCTTGCAACCATCTACCCTGTTTTAGTGCTATTGCTTCACTGGTTAACTTTGAATTAGCCTGTTCAGGCAGCTGAGTTTTAACCGTGAGGGACTTGAGGGAACTGATTTCTGTGTTCAGCAAGGATTGAAATTTGGGAAACGAAACAATCAAATAGTGTCTTCATTTTTTAAAATGGTTCCTATGAAAATTGCTTTTTCTTCTTGATCAAATCTAATCAGCGTACTTTGATAGTGTAGTTATATTAGTTTTATTATCAACTACAGTTTGGTACGATATAGCAAGGCTATAGTTGCTACTTCTGTGTAGTCTGTCCCTTAATTTTGGATGACACTGTTTGATTTCGTCTAAAAAATTCCCCACGATTCACACAATTTGTTTTTTTTTCTTTTTCTTTCAGAACTAATTTCTTTCAAAGCATTTGGTTCTAGATGCCTTTTATACCAAGTAATCAAAAAATTGAGCCAACAAAGAGGAATATATAAACTGATTGTTAGTATAGGAGTCTCTCTAATATCATTCTTGAAATCCTTTTGGCAGGAAAGGGCAACAGAGAGGATAATTGCATTGGGTTCTTCCCAAGGACTCCCCGCATGGCAAATGCATGGCCAGGTCAGTGCAAACCCGGTGCCACTGTTCGCTACTGCAGCATCATCAGGATTCTCATTTTCAGCCACCCCTCCCTCCGCTGCCATCCTTCCCTCGAAGCCTTTCAACCCGGCGACCCTCAATCTTTGCTTCAATTCTTCTTCAGCTTCTGGTTCTCCCAATAACTCTCAATATTACTACCAGATGAAGCCACCACAGGCACCTCCATGAACAACCCTCCCTCTGATCTCTAAAACTGGAAAGGACCCATAACAAGAAGTGGTCTTCTTATATTCTTTGTATGATTCAAATAGTGATTGCTATACACTACAAAGATTTTAGTTCATTCTGATTTCTGACTTCTTTCTCAAGTCATCACCAAACTTGTTTGATATATTACTAGTAATAAAATGCCAATTCTATCTGGATTTGTGCTTTAAATTTATGCGTCCTTTTACTTAAGCTTTCATGCACATCTAAATGTTGCTATCTGGAGATTAATTTATCAATAATGGAGTCCATGCGCAAATATTTTTCTTTTTGTGTAATTTCGACGTAATTTGTTTTTTCTTTTTATATAGGAAATGAAAGAGATGTATGGTTATGGAAAATATTATATAGAGAAATGTTAGGATTTATAAAAAGGGTAAATATGATCTTCATATATATCGTTTGCTAATATATATGAGAATAATACATGTTAAATGGTATTTTTATTATTTGAGTTATTTTTTTTTCTTTATTAAATAAGTGTGTTCTACTATATTGAACCTATTTATAATGAAATGGTATTGAACTATTTTTCTTAGCCGTAAATACAAGCTCTGCGTTCTTTGATGAGGACACGTGTACTTTAGGCGGTTTGGGGTAACCAGTTGGTTCTTGGTACTGAGAGGCTAAACCCTAAAATTAGTCTGATTTTTTTGAGAGGTAGGTGATGAACAGTGTAAAATCGGGAGATGAATAGGAGAGTGGGTGGGTTCAATGTCGATTTTAGTGATATATTAGGTGGTTTTGTTGTTTGGAAGAAATTAGGTTTGGGAAGTATTGATGCGTGCCAAAACAACTAGCAATTTAAACCTTACTTAAATGCCTATAAATAATGTGAAAATAGTATAGCGCAAGCAAGGATTTTATCTAAATCAATTAAATATCTACTTTAAATTGTGGGGGGAATTGTTTGGAAAAAGTTAAAAACAATGCAGTAAATTAATTGAAAACACGTTGAAATTGATGTAAAATAATATGAAGAAAATGTAATTAAGGTTCATTCATCACTACTAAACATGGATTCCAACTAATTAATTCATTAATTCTAACTTTAATTATTCCAATTGAAGACTCTAATTTTAAGTATATCAAGGCCTAATTATTATTTACCTCTACTTACTTTCTAGTCAAGTTAAACAGGTTGTTAACTTAATCCTCATTCATTGGACAACCTAGAGGTACGCTTATTAAGTCTGATGCAATGAAAGCATTAGAGATCTAAAGAGGTAATGACTAGACTAGACAAAAGCATCATATGTTATGGCTTTTTAATCTAAGTGATTAATCTACTTTGCAATTCGCGATTACAAATTGTTACTAAGTATTAAGAGTAAAAAGCTATTACGTACTTAGAATCCTTAATTAATAATAAGCAGTCTATCAAATATCTTAGTGTGCACTTTAATCAATTTAATAAACAAACTTTAATATTTAAATAGTAAATCATTCACATCTCCAAATAGAATAATAGATTAAAGAATCAAAATTGAAATATATTAATTGGAATCATGTTTAGGGCTAGAATTACCCTCAATTACAAAGGAAATTAGTTACTTATAATATCTAAACAAAACATCAGAGTATTCATTGGACAAACAAGAAATAGAGATGAAGAAAGCTTATTGGTTTCTGAAATCATTGAGAACTTTGTAGCAACAATGGAAATCCTAGCCTTTAAGTCATATTCTCTTCCTTTTCACGTGTTGTCTATATGCACAAAACATAATTATGAGACCTATTTATAGTTCTAGGGTTTCTCAGGGTATTCTAGGAATAAAACCTAGCAATTACAGGTTTTGAATTGGAATAAAAATAAGAATACGAAATATTTTAAAAACCTAACTCTGTGTTCTCGCTGTGGCAAGTTTCGATGATATCTATGGTATTTTTGGGTCTGGAGCTCTCATCGTGATGGACATCTTTCTCGCCGTGGCAAGTTTATCTCGGGTTGCTTGTATGGAGCAAACTTCATTGCGGCCAACACCAATCTCGCTGTGGCGGAATTCTCTCGAGAAAATGTATGGGAAAGAGGCTTGCCATGGCGAAGTGCCTTTATCCCGTATTAAGATCTTTAAACTTCCAAACTCGATTCCTTTCGTCCCAAATCATCCCAAACCTTCTACAATACTCCAAAATCATGTTCAAACACCTGAAAATCACACTTAAAACAACAAATGCCCGTGAAACGACACTTGTGAAATAAAATAATAAAATAAACTCTAATCTCACACAAATATCAATTTTTTAATCACTAATTATGTGTAGTTTCTTGCACTTATCAAGTGTTCTAAGTGTGGGGTTACTTGTTGTATTCATTGTCTCGGTCCGTGTTTTTTTGCTCTAGTTTTGTGTTGAAAGATGGAAGGAGACAAAGGAAATCAGTTTTTGTTGGCGTAGATGGACATGGTGAAAGAGGTAAATCGATTCGACTAGCATGAGTATGATTTAATTTTAAGTTTGTTATTGTGTATCATGATTGTGTTCTATTATTGGTTCATTAACAATGGGTTTCGAATTTGGAGTAGGAATTCTGTTTGGAAGTAGTCCGTTTGTTTAAATTTTGGGTGAAAATCTTTTGAATTCGAGAGTGCTTAATTAAAAAGAGGAAATTTTGTATGTTAATGGATTTAGAAAATATTTGTGAATTATGGTTTTATGGTTGTTTGTTTCTATCCCATTTGAAATTTATTTGTATATTTTTGTTGAAGTGAGTGAAATTGTTTGAAGATAAAGAATTTTGGGGATGCATGCAATGGTAGGAGTTGATATGTAGTTGTGATTTATATATAGTTCGTGGTGGGATAGGAATTTTATTTATTTATTTATTTTTTTGTGAAGAGTCTAAGCAATGGCATGACCACGTTATCTTAGGTGAGTTTGCGAATGAGTTGTTTTTTTTAGAGGTTAACATGTAATGTTATCATTTGGTGTTTTGTAAAGATTAAGTGTTAAGTTGAAAGGTTTTGTTTTTTCATTGTTAAGTATGTATGTTGACGTTATGAAGTTTATCCAGGTAGTTGTGGATGATGAACATTTCTAGATTGCTTATGATCTGTTCAATTCAAGGTGGAACAAGTTTGAGCAGCGAGTAAGCATTGAGATGGGAAACCATTACCGTAACTACTATTAGGGTTTCAAAAGTGATCGTGGGTCTAAGCCTAAGCTAGTTGAGGTTGGAGGTAGTGGATGGGGAAAGGATGCAGCTGTGTAGTCTAGGATGTTTAACTACCATTTAGCATAAGACTAAAATTTATATTTTGATGAAATTAAGACTGATTAAGTATTATGTTAAAGTTGTTTCCATATATGTTTGTTATGTTAAATGTGGAGTGGGGGTAGTATGAATAGTGTTCCTATTTTGTTTGTATGGTTGTAATGCTAATTGTAGTGTGATCCATATAATGGTGATGTTTAATGCTGGTTTTATATATATCCGCCTTAACTATTTTTTGACTGAATTAATGTTCGTGTATTTGTGTAATAAATTGTGCATTTAGTACTCAAGCGTGTCGTTTTAATTGCGTAGGTGATTTGAGATAATTTTAGTTGGAGTTATTTATTAAGGCAAATTAATAAAAGGACCAACAACATAACTTGCTTAACAAATTGAACTAGGTTCCTTTTATTTTATATTTTAAAGGCCCTCCAAATTACAGTGTTAATGGGCCTTAATTAACATATAACAAACAACGCAGGCCAAAAAATAAACACTCTCTCAGAATTCAAACTCCCAAAAAATGCTCCAACTTCTGCTACTTCTTCTCCCTTCTTCGACTCCGACGACCAAACTAGTTCGACCCATGGCAGACAAGAAAACCGCCCAAAGGCAAGGCCAGCCCTCCAACATGCAACCAGAAGAGCAAATTGCTCAAGAGCAAACTCCTGAAGAGCAAACCCACGAAGAAGAGCAACTTTCCCGCATGAACCCCCTACATGAGGCTCCAAATGCACAGGAGGAAGTCAAAGACAAGTTAAGCCTATTAGTTTTGGTTTTTTTTTGCTCGAATTTGGACTGATTTGGCTGAAACATATTGTAATTTTTGGCCATTTTCTAGGTTTTTAAGAGGTTGTCGCGTGGAAGGGCTCAGCTTGATAAGGGATACTTTATCGGGGCAAAGCTTTTCAAAATCGTGCTTTTAATTTTGGCATCGCTCAAATTTCTGGGTTGGAATTAGGGACGTGATAAAAAAAAATTAAAGCACAATTGTTTAGCTATCGAGCTATATCGCTCTATTATGTCTAAACTCTCAAGCCATTGCGAAATTTACTACTTCGCAATAAACATTGCAAACTGTGATTACATTGTTATCGCGCCTTGTTAACTAAATCACATGGTTCGGTCTTGGCTCGATGGCATGCGAGGACTAAAAAAAAAGCGCGATATATTCTCTATTTTGGTCATTGAGCACATGTTTTTGTTCAAGTTTTTAGGTTTTTTTTAATGGCTTTAATATTTTGTGTTTTTAATTTGATATTTTGCAAGTAATTCGTGCAACAGTGTACATGGTTTGGGAGAAGGAATGTTTTACCCGGCTTAGAATGTACTGTCCTTGAACAAGTCGTTCTTGGCTCAAATAACCGTTAAATCCACGTTGCACACAGTTAGAAAGATATGGGATGTCCTTGAAGAGCCTCAGAAGATAGAATTAAGAGGTGCTTCTTTGGCTATTTTGTAGAGTTAGACAATCAGTGGACGAAAGACTCGCAGAGGAAGTCCGGATTTACCGGCAGTTCGTCCGCTACGTGCTCACCAAAAGGGTCGTGTGCAGTAAGACACATGAGATGTGGTTCAATTTTGATGGTAAACCAGCTCAGTTCTCCATCCACGAGTTTGCCCTTGTGACGAGATTAGCTTGTGGACAAATACCCCTAGCACTAAGAGAAGAGGCCAAACCACTTTGTCTTCGGGACACGTACTTTAAGACCAACGTGATTAGGCCCCTTGACCTGCTTAGCAAAATATAGAAGTGGCCTAGGGGAAAGTATTAGAAGGACAAGTTGAAGATCGCTACGCTTTACTTCTGTGAGTCTGAGCTCAAACCTCAAGAAGAACATTAGCCAAGATTACTTGTCCATGGTGGACGACTGACACACCTTTAACTCTTACCCTTTGGGGTCAGTTGCTTATGCATCCACTCTTGACCAGCTACAAATGAATGACCTCATGGCGAAATATGCGCATTACAAACAAGAGGTCGAGGCGAAAGGCAAGAAAGCAACGTACACGTTGTACGGGTTCTTCTTTGCTTTCATGGTGAGTATTCTCGTTCACAACTTTTATTTTGATGTAACAATTGTTATTATTATTGTTAATTTCAGTTTGGTGATATTGTATAGATTTGGTGTTTTGACGTGATGGCTTATGTTCGCCTAGAAGTCGAGGAGTATTTTGCTCCAAAGAAATATTTGCAGTGCCTTAATTGGAAATAGAGTTGTCTGCCATCTAAGATTTTTGTGGCAAATAATTGGGTAATTGATCACTTTTTAAAGTTGGTTTGAAATGAAATTTGTTTTTAATTTTAGCACTATAACCTATCGAGCTAACTATAGTTAGGATCGCGTGTTTCTTGCACAGTCTGAAAGTGGTATCACGCGCCCTATTGGTTCTATCGCACTAAATAACCGGAAAGAAAGAATCCCTATCTTTTCACGCGACACTTGATATTGTGTGCGTGATAACATTGTCACACTATAGGCTTCAAAGTGCGATCAGAGTTATAGTGCACTTGATACCCATAATCGCGCTCGTTTATTGATTTTTTATTTTTTATTTATTTATTGATTGTTATGGCAGCATAGGCCAATAAACACTACATGCAGAAAATCATAAGCCAGTTGTTGTCGAACGGACAACTTGTCTCTGACCCAGTTGATGTGGTTGCCCACCCTCACCCTGCTCAATCTGATGAGCATGCCGAGGGAGCTTGTTGAAGAAGAATAACAAGTCCCTCCTTTCAAGCATACCAGCCAGCACGAGCCACAGCCCAAGCAATCCCAGCCCTAACCCGGTTGGTTCTCGGCTCAAATGAACATGTTTAAGTCGAGGATCAAGACCAAAGTTGAGGGGTTACTCGCCAATGCCGAGTCATGGACGAATGCTCAGTTCGTTGAGCAAAATAAGATGATTAATGGGTTGACAGGCAAGGTCGAGAGTATTTTGGATACTCTGTCCTAACAAGGTCGGGAAGACGACCACATTAGTGAAACTCCAGATTTACCCACTAAAGAGACTTACCAAACTCCTCTTACTATCGTTTTTTACGACAATACCCAAATTGAGGAAGGATATGAGGTAGAGAGTGAGATGATGAAGTCTTCGAAGGGGCAAGATATGATGGTTAGGAAGTGGAAGTAAAGCCGCTATTATATGAGCTTGTTCGCAAATGACTCTTCAAAAATTGGAAGGTGGAGAAAGGGCAAACCGTCCTAACACTCACTTGGGTGGTTGGATGAGACAAAGTACGTGGCTCTGTTAAAATGGATGAAGGACAAGGACAAGCCCAACCATATCAAGGGGGAGACAACAAACACGACGAAGTCGTTTTTCATCGACTTGCTACGGAAAAGCAGGTGGCTTACAAACGAGGTATGTATTTTTACATGATTTGTACATGTTTTGTGGAATGTGCTAGGTTTTATGGATTTTTGAAATTTTTTAGTTGGTTTAATTCTGCTTATTTGTTTAAAAAACTTATTTATTTATTTATTTTTGTTTTTTTATGTA
>WUAT03000004.1:2101835-2112669 GCA_010015005.3 Ulmus americana
TAATCTTAGTATTATGAATTTTGTAATGTTTAAATTTTAATTTTTATAATAATAATTAATTGTATCAAACAATTAATTTTAGTTTATTATAAATATTAATATGCGTAATAATAAAATAAAAAAATATGATTAAATAATAAAAAAAATGATATAACAATTTTATTAAAATGTATTAATTAGAATAAAATAACAATTATAACAAATTTTAAAATATAAATATAAAAATAATAATAAAATTAAAGTAGAGTTAACAAATTTTTAAATACAAATCTACAATTAAATATGAAAAAAGAAAGAAAAAAAAGTACAATAATAAACTAAAAAACAAAAAAAAAAAGTTAATACACTTAAAAAGAAATAAAAATTAGCGAAACACTATTTATTACTCTATTTTAGTGCAATGATATAACGCTTTCTTGGCGCAGTTTTAATGGACTTTTTGCGCTATGTATAGTACAATAGCGCTGCGTTGGAAGTGGCCTTAAATACTTTTTATTTTTCAATAATTTTGAAAAGTACTAGAGTATGGTTATTGAGCACCGTGATCAAATTTTCTTTGACTTTTTTGTTGTACAAGTCAAAAATATTTTTCATTTTAAATTAAAATAAGTTCTGATAAGGAAAATTTGGCTATTTTTAAAAATTGGTTAAAGAAAATTTTATCCAAAATACTAATATTAAATTGGGTCTGTTTGAAACTTAATTTAAACAAGATTTTGGTGATTTGAGTAGGATAATTTTTTGAACAGGATTCTAAAAATTTTAGTAAAAATAAATAGGGTTCACAAGATTAAAAAATAATTTATATAAAAAGTTGTGAAAATATTGATGTTTAATAATAAAATAATATGAAAAAAATAATATTTTATGTAAAAAGTAGTGAGAATATTAATAATATAATGTAAAAGGTGGTAGGGTATAAGTGTGTAACATGCAAAAAGTGATAGAATTTATGTGCATAAGATGATAAAATAAAATAAGATGATATAAAAAATGATAGAGTACACGTAAAAAGATAGAATATGATTTTGATTAGAATAAAAAAAAATAATTTTTAAAGAATTTTAAAAAATAAAATAAGATATAAAATCTTTTGAATCGTCTTTACTACATCCGCATACACATGTGGTGTTATAGCATGACATCATCCCACTATACATGTGACTAAGGACTGCAAATGAACCTTTCCCTTATGTACATAGAACTCCCCTATTATTATTATGCTCTTTAAATATTAAATAGATTTTTTGATAAAAAAAAATTAAATAGTTTTAAAATTTTTTTTATTAAACTCCATCCTTTTTTTTTTTTTTTTGGTAAACTATTAAATTCCATCTTCATTTCATTTAATGAGAATAATGATGAAAAGTCCGCAATTCTAATGGCAGTTGCCATTTGCAACTGAGCAGGAAAAAAAAACGAGAAATTAAAAAGAAACACTAATGAAACCCAAAGTCGCCCAATAACTGACGCACCGACGCGCACTCCCCTCTTACGCACATCGAGAGAGGTGAGAGGTACGCTTTCAGATCTGGACAACCCCTTAGATCCGAATCCAATTCTCAATTTTCTGTTTGGTTGCCGAGAAAATGGCTATCGACGAGTTCCTCGACAACTTGCCTCCCATGGATCTGATGCGCTCCGAGAAGATGACTCTCGTGCAGCTCATCATCCCTGTTGAATCGGCTCACCGTGCCATTTCTTATCTTGGCGAGCTTGGCCTTGTACAATTCCGAGACGTAAGTTTCAAATCAGATCCGACCTTGGTTTATGAGAATTTTGTTCGATTTTGCCTTTATTTTCTTCGATTAGCTGCTTAGATTAAGATTAACATTCAATTTGAGAGTCTATCGTTCGTTCAGTGTTCAACATTTTGATTCACGAGTGATGAGATTTCGGTGTCAGCTTATTGGAATGTGTCGTAGTTGTTCATCCAATAACGAAAGCGTCGAGTGAATAAGAAATTTATTGGCCGAATTAGTGATGGTTTATTCTTATGGCAATTTACTTGCAAGGAATCAGAGTGTATTAGAATTTTGAGTTTAAACTTAAATTGTCGTGGTACTTTGTGGAATTTGGATTTATAACAAATTGGAAGCCTTCGTTTTCAGTCGCCTCTCAAGTTTTATATTCAAGGATTGTATACATACATTCGTGTAGTTATATTTGTGTGTGTGTGTGTGTGTGTGTGTATACATGTGCTGTGACTATATACACGTAACCAGAATACAGTTACTTTGGTATAATAATTTACCATTACGGTGCTTACATGGTATAGTGCTTCACTTAAAACTTTTAAGTTCTTAACCAATTTAGTTGCCATTCCTAATATAGTCATGTGATCCCTGCAATCTTAAATTCCTACCAAAGCTTATATAATGGTTCCAAGAAAGATTTGAAGTTCAGATTTTACCATAAATTTTCCATTACATATAAGGAAAACGTTGTTAGTTTTGAATTTTTGGGCTCCCTCTCAACTGGAAATTATTACGACAGGGTCTGGATCTTTTAAGATACTTTTTGTGTAGTTCTTATATCAGTTACCATGAAAATGTTTAATCAGTTATACTCGTGACATATTTTCTTCTCCCCTTTTTCTTGCAGTTAAATGCTGATAAAAGCCCTTTCCAACGGACATTTGTTAATCAGGTATCTGCTCAAATTTGATTACATTTGCTATTACATGCTGAATGCTTTAGATAGCAACATCAATCATGACTAATAATTGGATTCTTTTGCTATCAAGTTTTACTTACATAGCTTCTAGAGACTTTGGTGGTTCCATATGTTACTTAGTTACTGCTTTGCTATATACGGAGCTTCGTATTTCAATTTTCTGGGCCGTTGTGTTTTATACCCGATATTTGACTGTTTCTATATGCTTACGTTAGTGTTGTATATTAGATAGTAACTAGATAAATAATTATCTATTTAGAATATATGAGTTATTCTTTTATTGCTGAACATATTAATTTTGAGAATAATGCTTCCCCCATCCCTTCATTGTTATTACCAGAGAATAAGAGCCTTGGGAGTAAAAGCGTGTGTGATGAAAAATCTTTTCTCTTAGGAATGTTCTCAATTGAAACTTTAATGAGTACTGAATTTATCAGGAAGTTCTTTCTTTTGTTTTTATGGTGATTCTCTATGAGGTTTTCCACAGGTTAAGCGATGTGCTGAGATGTCAAGAAAGCTACGTTTTTTCAAAGATCAAATTAGTAGAGCCGGTCTCATTTCGTCTGCACGGCCTGCTATGCAACCAGATATTGAATTGGAGGAACTAGAGGTTAATATCTATGTTACTGCTCTTATTTTCTGATGAGTTTGACCTGTTTTCTTGTCTTTTGGTTTGCCTTTGATCATTTTGTGCTGTATTAATGTACCGATGAAACCTACTATTAAACCCAAACTGACTAGTTTTCTGTTATTATAGTGTGTAATCTGTGTATTTAAGTGGTGAAATATTTTCCTTAGAGTCTAATAATTGGTTTTGTATGTTGTTTTCTCTTAATCTCAGATACAACTTGCTGATCATGAACATGAGCTAAATGAAATGAACTCAAACAGTGAGAATCTTCGACAATCATATAATGAGCTTTTGGAGTTCAAGATGGTACTGCAAGAGGTAGTTGCTTTATCTGATGTTCTTTTGTTTTCTTTTTTCTTGGACTTTGCATCGAATTCTGTGTGTTTGTGTATGCACCATGGAGTGAGGGCGAGGTTATTCCAACTCTTTTTTTTCCCTGCATGGCAGCGTGAAGACTGACTATTGTGTTCTGTTTCTCTCTCAAATTTGTATTTGGTTAGATGATCCTTGACTTCTTATTTGCATTACTGGGGTGTCAAATCATATCAATTTAGTAAACATTTAAATTATATTCATGTCAAGGACTTCAAATTCAGCTAGAGGTAGAAGGCCTTTGCTGAGGTGGTAATGTACTGCATCAGGAAAAGGCTCCATTTATTTTAACTTAAAAACTTACTAGTAAAAAAGGAAGCAGTGGCTTTTTATTACGGTAATAGGGTTTAGTTCACGGAAAACTCTGTTGTTTTGTTGATTATTTACGTGTTTTATCTGTATCTTAACAGCTTCCAGTAAACCTGTGTATACATTAAATGCTTTTTTTCCCTAGAGCGAGGAAGTTTAATGTTGCTGTAACTCTTAATGCTATTTCTGATGCCTTCTTCTGTACATCTTTTTCGGCGGTAATATCAGGCAAGTGGATTTCTTGTATCCCATGATAATCACGCTGTGTCAGAGGAAAGAGAATTAGATGAGAATGTATATTCGAATAACAATTATGTTGAGACAGCATCGTTGCTTGAACAGGTACTTGTTCAATATTTTGCCTTTTCAGTTAACCTCATCTTTTGTGTTTTTGGTTGATTATCATGGTTTCTTGTTTGGTTTTGCTGATCATTAATTTTTCTATAGGATATGATGAGACCTGGACGGCCAGACCAATCTGGCTTGAGATTTGTTAGTGGGATTATTTGTAAATCGAAAGTGCTCAGATTTGAGAGAATGTTGTTTCGTGCTACGAGGGGGAATATGCTTTTCAACCAGGCACTAGCTGATGAACAGATCATGGATCCTGCATCAACTGAAATGGTTCTTATGCCTCATTTCTATACTTTGTTTCGAAGTTTTTCTTGTTATAGATTTTCTCAACTTCAAAGTTTAATACTTTTTAATTTTTAAATCGATTCCTGTTGCTCTTATCCATTATGCACCTTGCTTGTTCTCTCTTTATGGGTTTTTGTAGTATTTTATTTATTCCTCTATGTTTGTGTTTGCAGGTTGAGAAAGTAGTTTTCGTAGTGTTTTTCTCAGGGGAGCAGGCAAGGACAAAGATTCTGAAAATTTGTGAAGCATTCGGAGCAAATTGCTACCCTGTGCCTGAAGATGTAACTAAGCAGAGGCAGATAACTAGAGAAGTAAGCTTTCTTTTTCCATTTTCTTTCTCTAGAAAACTAGAGAAGTAAGCTTTCAGTTGAGAAGTTGCTTCTCTTTAAGCTTGAACATTTTTTTTTAATTGAAGTTTATTCTGCTTGAGTTTTGGTTCATAATTCAGATGGGTGAATGACACCTTATTGATAGCTGGTTTCAATGTAACTCAACTATTACTTGTTCATATAATGCCTTCTAGTTTTTTCTTAAATTGATATTTATTTGTTTCCAAATAGCTTATATGTGGAACTACATATAGGGCTTAATATTTATCCTTTTCCCCTTTTTTTCTTTCTTTTTCCAGGTTTCATCACGCCTTGCTGATCTGGAAACAACTTTAGATGTAGGGATCCGACACCGAAATAAGGCCCTTACTTCCTTAAGTTTCCATCTTGCAAAGTGGATGAACATGGTATGATATATAGCTGCTCCCTTTTCTCCTCTTCACTTCACTCCTCTCTCTCTTTGCTATATTTGTTAATCATGCCCTGTGCTATCCTTACCAGGTAAGAAGGGAGAAAGCTGCGTATGATACTTTGAATATGCTAAATTTTGATGTTACAAAAAAATGTCTTGTTGGAGAGGGATGGTGCCCAATTTTTGCAAAAACTAAGGTAAGCTATTTTTTCCTTTGTCATTGTTTTTGTTAATTTAATATATTTTTTAAGAACTTTGAGGACCTTTGTTAAGTTAGATTACTTTTAACGAAATGCTTTCATGCAGGTTCAAGAGGCACTGCAACGTGCAACATTTGATAGCAGTTCTCAAGTGGGCATTATATTTCATGTGATGGATGCTATAGAATCACCTCCTACATATTTTAGAACCAACCATTTCACAAGTCCCTTTCAGGAAATTGTTGATGCATATGGGTGAGTTAAATAATGCTGCTAATACATGCCCTCCAAAATTTTCTTCATATTCAGTAATTGCATTGAGAACTTAGTGAACAGTGGCTGAGGTATTTTGGTTGAGAATCACATTCTGAGGTGTTAATGTCTGGTACCTCGACTATCACGAGTAAATAAGTTCATCTTTAATGCCCCCGCAAAAATTGATAATGGTTATTTGGTTTTAAAAATGTCACTTTGGCATTTTAATAGTTTACATGATAGCTCAAATATGATCTCTCTTGAATTTTTGTGGTTTGCCTAATGACTGCCGTAAAATTTACCAACTCAAATGAACTTCATTTGGAGTGTCACATACAGGACAATTGAAGAATAGTGTCATTTTGCAAATCTGATCACAATTTAAAGGCTCTAAATTTCTAGGATACAAAGTTGTCCAAAATAATCAACTGCAAACTAAAGGCTATCATCAATTAGTTGCTTTTAAAGGAAGCAATACATAATGTTCATTGCCAACTATTGGCTAAAGTTAACTAATATTTCTTTTATTTTAGTTTTTGATAATAAATAAATATTTCTTTTAAGTGGTTATGTTAACATCCTTAATTGAAGGTAAAAAGTTTCAGATGATTGAATCTCTGTTCCACCCAGCTACTCGTTGCAATTTTTCATGTCATTGTTTTTTTGTTCCCCTCCCCCTTTTACTTTTTCCTTCCCCTGTGCCTTATTTGAATTGTACTCACAATTGTTTCTATAATTCTTCTTCCTTAGTACAATCTTTTATTTCTCTCCACTTTTACTGCAATTGGTATGTTAACATCTTGAATAGAAAAGAAAAGAGAAGTAAATCTGTATGTGTCTACCTTAAATGGCCTTGGTTGCAATAACATGTTTCTTGGTAGAGGAAATAAGTTATGTGAATAAACTTGAATCAACTTTTAAACCAAGCACTTCAGCTGATTATAGAGGCTAATAAAATCTTTATTTGGCAGTGTTGCTAGATATCAAGAAGCAAATCCAGCGGTGTACACTGTTATTACATTTCCATTTCTTTTTGCTGTGATGTTTGGTGATTGGGGTCATGGAATATGCTTATTACTCGGAGCACTGGTTCTTATTGCTCGTGAAAGTAAGCTCGGTTCTCAGGTGCGTTCCTTTTAAGTTTTACCAAGTGCTTGCACGACAGTTTTATGGAGTAGGCTTCTGCCTCTTGTAGATTAAACTGTGCTTGATTAGTAATACGAATTGTATTCCTTCATTGAAATGAAAACACCTTTAAAGGTACTGCAGAGTTTTTAAATTTTTTCCATGTTCATATGTATTAGCTTTGCAAGTTTATTTGAAAATCATATTTTCCGTATCCAAAGATGTCATGATATCGCTGCAGTTTCACTAAATTTTATTAGTTTTGTTTATTTTTCAAAGAAGCTTGAAAAATTATGACTGGATTATTAGGAATCATAAGCACAGTAACAGTCCTTGAAGCAGCACATTTTTCTTTTTTTAAGGATCCATGAACCATGGTTTATGCTCCAGGAAAAGCTTTTTGTAAAGAAATAAATCCAGTGGAAACTCTTTGGAGATTTAAAAACATGGCCATTTTTATACAAATAACATGTATCATTCTCAAATGAAATGAATCATGGAATCAAATTCCTACATGACAGCTTGAGTGAGAGGAAGGTGAGAAGTAAGCAGTGGTTGGAAAAAAAAAAAAGAAGAAGAAATATTAAGTATAAAGACTTCGATGATAATGACAAGTGACTGTTATTAATTCTGGATAAAGATATAGAGTTTAATGCTTTTAACAAACTAATTTTTTCTGTAGAAGAACTTAAATTTTGTTGTGCTGAATATGATACATAAAATGTACTAATCAGAAGAGATATGTTTTATCCACATCTTTTGGTAGCTAAATTGGTTTTTTTTTTTTTTAACTTGACAGAAACTTGGAAGCTTTATGGAGATGCTATTTGGTGGACGCTATGTCCTCCTTTTGATGTCACTATTTTCAATTTATTGTGGATTGATTTACAATGAATTCTTCTCTGTTCCTTTTCATATATTTGGGGGGTCTGCTTACAAATGCAGAGATGCTACTTGCAGGTATGTGTTATTATAAGCGTTTAAAATTGTGAGTAAAATTCTGCATCTGACTTTGTATTTTATACATGCATCTGTCTGTCCCTATGTAATTTTCCCTCCACATTTCCTGTCTTACTCAATATGTAGGACTGCAAAGTTGTTTCTGAAAGTAAATATAAATGTCTATTAGTGTAATATTTTATCATTGTTTTTATTGTTGGTTTTCTCAGTGATGCACATTCTGTTGGCTTAGTCAAATTTCGAGATCCATACCCATTTGGAGTTGACCCCAGTTGGCGAGGAAGTCGTTCGGAGCTGCCATTTTTGAATTCACTCAAAATGAAGATGTCCATCTTATTAGGTGTGGCCCAGATGAACTTGGGAATCATCATAAGTTACTTCAATGCACGTTTCTTTTCCAGCTCTATTGATATAAGGTGTCTCTCATTCTCTTTTTCTGTCTTCCTCCGTCCTCCCAAAATTGCTGACCTTCCTTTTAAATGGAAGTAGTAAAAGGCGTGACTCATCGGTATCTTGTTGCAGGTACCAGTTTGTGCCACAGATAATCTTTCTTAACAGTCTTTTTGGGTATCTTTCACTTCTAATCATCATCAAGTGGTGCACTGGCTCTCAAGCAGACCTCTACCATGTGATGATTTACATGTTTCTAAGTCCCACCGATGCTCTTGGAGAAAATCAGTTGTTTTGGGGCCAAAGACCACTTCAGGTATGATTTAAACTTTTCTCTTGTTGCTTCTGTCATAAATGGTAGTTTGTGCTAATTATGATCCACCTCTTGCAGATCATATTACTGCTTTTGGCACTAATTGCTGTTCCATGGATGCTTTTTCCAAAACCTTTTATTTTGAAGAAGCTTCACACAGAGGTGAGTTTCTAAGTCATCAGCTTTTTTATTGAAATTATCCCTAATTTTGCCGAGTCTTTTCTTTCCTGACATATATCATGCTGTGTATACATGTTTAAAACTTTTAAATGCTTATGTTAATGCCCAAACCTTTTTATTTTTATTTTTTTGGGTATGTTAGTCGTCTATCTATGACAGTTACTAGGAAAAGATACATCATCTGGGTAGAAGAAAGACATTATTTCCTTTATTTTTTTGCAGAGATTTCAAGGTCGCTCCTATGGCATCCTTAACACCTCAGAAATGGATCTTGAGGTGGAACCTGATTCTGCAAGGTCGCAGCATCACGAGGAGTTTAATTTCAGTGAGGTATTTGTGCACCAAATGATACACTCAATTGAGTTTGTACTTGGAGCAGTTTCTAATACAGCATCATATCTTCGACTTTGGGCCTTGAGGTATAAATATTACCTCAAATTTGAAAACTCGTTTCTTCTAATTTATAATTGCTAAGTTAGTTTCTCTTACTTTTCTTACAGCTTGGCCCACTCAGAACTCTCAACTGTGTTCTATGAGAAAGTCCTCCTCCTTGCTTGGGGGTGAGTTCTTTTGATCTTTTATTGTCTATTGTGGTTTATGTTTTTCATTTCTATCAATTTATCTGTGTATTTTTTCAATTTCTTTTATGCACACCTTAAACGAGCATTGTATTAGGCGTACTTTTGTCCATCTAGGGGGCCACAATTATGGGGATTGTGAGCCTATTTTGATTAATCTCAAAAAAAAAATTCCTCAAAAGTAGAGGTTTCCATATCTCCATCATCTTGCTCCCGGCTTCCCGCACAACCCAAAAGAGAGGAAAAAGGAAACAAAAGAACAAAAACATAAAAATAAGTCCCTCCATTTTAGGAATGATTTTCATAATTCTCAATAATTTGTTGTTGCATATGACCAGGTATGACAGCTTTGCGGTTAAGCTAATTGGGTTAGCAGTTTTTGCCTTTGCAACTGCTTTCATACTGCTCATGATGGAGACGCTCAGTGCTTTTCTTCATGCCCTGCGTCTACACTGGGTAGAATTCCAAAACAAGTTCTACTATGGTGATGGCTACAAGTTCAAACCTTTCTCCTTCGGCTCGTTAACAGAAGATGAAGACTAGTCTACCCATACATAATTTTATGCTTGGATGGAAGATAAACATAGTAAAAAAGGCGAGAATCTTTTGAAAGCCGAAAATGAATAGAACCCATTTTGGCTGGCTGAGAAGAGTACAGGTCCTTGCATTAACCTAATGAAGCTCCATTTTGACTTACAAATGTAGTAGTATCCATGCTCGTTATATTGGTGTAAAAGGGTTTTTTCTGAAAAGTCATTTTTGTGCTTCCCCTTGGAGGCAGATTTAGTTTCCTTATATTTTGATTCCCATCAATGTGGAAAAAGATGAAGGAAGAGCATAGAAGAGAGAGAGAGGGAAGGTTAGATTTCACTTTGTAAAGAGGGGAACTGGGGATTCACCATACTATTGTTTTCTCTTAGTCTTACACCCACACATAGACACAAACACACAATTGCGATGTGGATTTTTGTAGGGATTGGTGTTGGAATTTTATGTAATAGTGGATCAATTTTATAAATTCCATTTTTGTAAACCATTGAAATAAGTTCAAGTCTAAATAAACTGTCTTCATCTTGAATTTTGATGTAGGGGAAGCGACATTGTGACTCATGTTTGTTCATGGTTTGATTCTATCTGGTTGGCAGGGATTGGAAAGAGTGCTGGCCTTCATAATCATTTAATAACGCGTAAAGTGCACAAATTGTACCTAAATTAATAATAATTTAGATTTTAAATTTTGTTTGTTCTTTGTGTTATGTTATGCTTAAAAGCTTGTTTAACACTAACATACTTGTCTACTAGCTTTTTTAAAGTAAAAAAGATTTAAAGGGATAACGGCACAATTCGGAAAATAATGGGCCCCAACTAAAAAAAAATCGAGCACATTACACCTTATACCCTCTTTTTTCTAACCCATTATATTTGATGAAATTACACCCTATACCCCATTTTCCCTAATTAATTA
>WUAT03000004.1:2126555-2140440 GCA_010015005.3 Ulmus americana
GCGAGAGTGATATGTGAAGGGCGATGGTGATATGGGGGGCGCGAGAGTGATATGTGAAGTGCGATGGTGATATATCGTGCTTCATGTATAAAGAAAATGGGGGCGCAATAATGATGTGTGAAGCCTATAAATTAACGCACTTTATAAATTATTATCGTACTTAAAATTTGAATTTTGAATTGGTACGATAATATTTTGTGAAGCGTGATGACATTAATATCGCGCTTCCCAAATTATTATCGCGTAAAAATTAATTTTTAATTAACTTAATTAATTAAAAAGTGGTCCAGTTGATTATTTATTATTTAGGATTTTTTTTTTTGGACTTCATTTTGGGCTAATTAACAAAAAGGATGGTTATGAAATAATAAGCTGTTGAAATTCTTTTAAATTCCTTGAAAAAAAAAAAAAAAGAAATTCTTTTAAAATTACTTTCAAGGGTATTTGAATTTTTTTTAAATGGGATCATAAATAATAATTCATAATGGTATGTGTAAGAAAAATTGTAACTATAGCCTATTAAAAATAAAGAACATTGTAATTATATCTAGGCTTTTTGACAGAGGATTTTTCATGGATTTTCCCCGGGGTTTTTAGTTAAAAAAAAAAAAAAAAAGGAAAAAAGATTAGATAAAATTGGACAAACAATAAGAGACATCTAAGAAAACATAAAAACCTTATAGTTGTTTAATGTTCCCAATTGATTTGGTCATGACATTTACAATTGCAGAGTGGAATTTAACCTTGATAAATTTTTAGGTGAAAATTTATTAGTGTAACTATTAACGATTTGCTTGGAGATCAATCACACACCATGAACTAGGCCTCGGCTAGAGAAAGTTTTGCTTGAAGTTGCTGCTAGAGAACCTGTTGGTTCAAAGTTAAGAGGTATTGGAATTTCCGCAGAGTGGCCAGAAATACAGAGGGCACCCCAATCATCTTGCTCCCAATATACTTCTACCATATTCCCTCTTGGATTCTCTTCGGTTTCAGTCCCCGGAATTCTCACAAACCTAGCTCCAACGGATATCTGCGTCATCACGATGTATCAAACAAATGTCTTGTTTTCTAGGAAGACTGATTAGTAATAAAACGGATGCTTCAAAACAATGCTTACCTTGACAGATACTCCAGATGATGTCAAAGTGAAAGCTACCTGTCTCCCCTTAGCTGTGGCTATTTCCAGCATTGCTTGCCGCGCAATGTTTAAGAAAATTTCTTCAAGAGTTGTGAAACCAAACTGAATGTCAGCTATGCCTAACTCAGTTTCTTTCTCTTGAAGCTCCGCGAAAAAATCCTGTTTAGAATCATTAGATTTAACGAAATAGAAATCTGACTCGGATCTTCCAAAAAATTTATGCTTTGTTTGATAGGAAGGAAGGAGGGACTAAATTCAATTGTCTTTGGTATACAAGGGTTTGACTCTTTTTCTCCTTCCAATTTTCTCTCCTACCAAACAAGTGTTAAGGTTCAAAAGCATATGGTTATAATAAGCTTACCGGCAAAAGCACATCTCTATTAGGAGGAATGACAAAACTCAAAACATGTTTTTTCTCCTCTTTTGGCACAACATCTATATGCTGTCAAAACATTCCCATATCAGAAATCATCTTTTCATCTCTAAAAGAAGATTTTTCATTTGTTATCTTATATTTCAACTTACATCTTTAAAGAACTTCTTCACAGCTTCGTGATGAGTGTCATCAACAACATCCCCATTGTTGTGAATTTTTCCACTAATGCTTCTTTTTAAGCTCACATTAGCAACAAAACCAGTCCCAAACCGCGACTTCAATCTGATCGAAGTTCCAATGCACTTGAGCTTCCCGTTAGCCATTATTCCAATTCTGTCGCTTAAAATGTCAGCTTCTTCCATTGAGTGCGTTGTTAGGACTATTGCTCGCCCTTTCTTCGCCTTCTCTATGATATCCCATACATGTCTTCTTGTTATTGGATCTGTACCAGTTGTCTGAAAATCATAGTGTAAATCACATAACTTGCAGGACAAGTAAGTGAAAAATACAAAGGAAAATACTCAAATAGTTCTGTTCTGCTCACAGGTTCATCTAAGATGACAAATTTTGGATCTCCAATGAGTGCTATTGCAACACTAAGACGGCGTCTCATTCCTCCACTATAACTTCCGGCTCTTGCTTTTGCTACCTCGTTGAGTCTCACCTCCTCCAATGAATTTTCAATAACCTGTATTTCACTATATATTAAGCAAAAAGTATATATCTAATCGAAAATTCAGACGCGAAAGATAATGGAAAAATCATACTGATTTTATTGAAGCTGGGGGTAGGCCCTTGATAATAGCAAAGAGATAGAGGTGCTCATCACCAGATAATGCATCCCAAAGAGTATCAAACTATGAATAGTTACAAATAAAAAGAAGGGTTAGCTTCCGGCTTTCAAATATTTATTAAAATGGTGAAAATTCTGACTTCTTGATGATATTCAATTATGCTTTCTGTACATTAGAAGGAAAATATAACTAAGCGAATCACCTGAGGACAAACTCCTATTAATTTTCGGATGTTTGATATTCCAACAAAACTTTGTATGGAGTGCCCATAAACGAATGCTGTTAACATACAATCATAGGCAAAAACGAAGACAGAATAAGATGATTAAATTCTTTCTATTTTTTTTCTCTAGTATTTTGATTGATGAACACAAATATATTAAGCACACTACCATCTCCATCAGTTATTGGAGTCATTCCAGTCAAACAATTGATCAATGTGGTCTTCCCTGCTCCACTGGTTCCGAGTAGACAAAACAACTGATCCTTTGAGAAGTTCAGCCATAATCCCTGAAGATTACATAAAATAAGCAATTATATCTGTTATTATATTAAAACATCCAAAAACAAAGCCTCGTTCTACACTTTTCATTGTCACGAGAGCACCACAAATGAGTTAGCGTATCAATGTGGGACCAAGAGTGATTCCTCTACCTTGAGAGCATGGTAAGGCGGATATTTCTTGCATTGGAAGCAACATGTTTCTGTACTTCCAGGATACGTCTTGGCGAGGCCACGTATCTGTACTACGATGTTTGAATCATTGATGCCTTTGCTAATATGTTGTTTTATAATGTTCTCCTCTTCAAGGACATCTTCATCATCCGGAGGAAGATGGTCTTCTGGTGGGAGTGAATGCCTGCAACTATCTATGAGGGGAAATAAGAAAAAGTATTTAACTCCCCAAAACAAGCCTAGCAGTGAAATGTGCAAGTACCAACTGAATAACATTTACCTTCCACTATCTTCCGAGCTCTTCCTGTCCAATATTCAGATTTTAGAAAGTAAACTGCGGATTTTTTGACACCATATTCGTTCGGGATAATGTTATCAAAGTAGATTGCCAATGCAAACCACAGAAAAAATGTAACCGCAAACCACTCAAAGATATCATTCTGCAAAGCAAGGTAGAAAGAAAAATTGTAATGGAAACTATTGAGAAGAAATTTTCAAGTGAAACAAAAGCCGAATTTTATAGTTTAAGCTTGAATAATTTGTTCACATACAATTGTTATCACACAGTCTTCATCATTTGGTGCACATTTTGCTCGCCCAATCCAGCTAATCCCGACATCTTGAGAGGTGGAAGTTGCATCAGCAAGAAGCCATAGAGCTTTAGCAAGAAGATTAGGCGGGAAGCAGGACCACATGGTTTGGTATGTTTTAGGGTAGATTTTACTATAGGGAAATCTAAAAACTCCCACAAGCTGCAAAGAAAAAAAATGGAAACTATTGTTACTGGTGTACTGATTAGTACTATTTTTTCTTGAAAAGTAGAAATGGGGGGAAATCTTGCCTGTGTAGAAGCGCCGACAACAAAGACAGAGAAACCAACAGTTGTAGAAGATGATGACTTGCTTATGAAGGCTGACAACATGAAAGCAACACCGAGCTGTGTTCAGCGAAATGGTAAGAGAAATGGATTAGAGGGTTACTAGGAATTGAAAAGGCGCGGTTAAGTACTAACAAACTACAATAATTATAGGAAACAGTGATTTACCATACTAAGTTGGAAAAGAAAGAACACTAGAAATACAACTGCAAAACTGTTGTTCAAGAAGATATCAAACTGGAAAATCATGCCAAAGAGAACTGTGAAAAGTGATGATAGAAATATGAGAATTCCCTCCCATAAGAGCCAAGATAACCAATATGCAGAATCATATAGTCCCATTATAGTCATTGCCTGAAGATAAAAACAAAATCTCAAGAGGTAATTCATACTACGAAATGGACAGGATCAAACGAATTGGAAGGAATGAAAATAGGAATCATAAGGCCACCAATTTCTGTTCCTTCCATCTTTGGATAGATTAGAGGAGAAAAAAGTTTGATCAAAGCATGTGGAAAGGAAAACTATCTTTTAACTCCAAATTAAACAAATTTTCTCATTTCCTTCCCCTGCAGCTCTTTCTCTCCTAATAATACACAATTAAAGAAAGTTACTTCCTTCACCTTGGTTTTAACACCCCCATTCCTCTCAATTTCTTCCTTCTAACAAATAGATCCAAAAGAAGTTTTGTCAAGGACTACCTGGCGAAGTTTAAGCTCTCTCTCCGCAACCAAAGAACTCATTTGAAACACAAATCCGAACATTGCAGTTGCTAGGAAAAATGGCGGTCCTACTGTATTGATTGCGGAGAAGCTTTCAAGTGCAGGGTGAGCAAATTCTTTGAGCGCCACTATCCAGCTAAAGTTTGAAACTGTACATGAAGAAAGTGTCACACACACACACACACACACACATAGAAAAACTACTAAACTAAGAATACATTTATACCTCCAATCAGAGACCTAGCAATTTCTCTTTCTGCAGCAATCTGAAGGGGGACTTGAAACTTGAATGTGGAATCTTCATAATTTCCTCGCTTCGGGACTAGAGTAGAATTGGTTTGAATGCCATAGCTAATTACAGTAGCATTTATCTCCATGAAATGCAAAGCTCCAGGGCAGCACATTGGATTAACATTCAGCCATTCATCAACTTCAGCAGCTGTTCTAAACGACTTTACCTGCAAAAAAAAAAAAAAAACAAAGTCATATTCGGAGCCTTTTTTCAATCTTTGAAGCTCTACTATTACACCAAACTTGTGTTTCCTTTTCCTTTTATAAGTAGTTTCTTGAGAACCAAACACAATTATGTACCTTACTAGAAGGAATTGGCCTCCCTGGATTATTGGCCATGATGGCTTTAACAATATTTCGAATCCTAGCACTTCCATTTCCACTCCAAATAAAGTCATAGCAGTGAAGCTTGATGTAGTACTTGTCCTCACACCGCGGGATTGGGGGAGAGACCACAGGCTCAGGATCAATGACTCTCTTGTTAGAAGTTGAAGAAGAAAGGCGAGCCTCAATGGATTTTTGGGCACAAAATATGAGGAAGACGAAGAAGAAAGACGCGAAGAGCTGAAGGAAAGTCACCCTCCTGTTCCGCCACGAAAGCAGAAGATTCTTCCACAAAAGAGCCTTGAATTGTTGAAGAAACAAAGGAAAACCACTCTGCAACTTCATCTTTACTTATCAGAGAGCCACAAAAAATCATTCCAAACTTATCTTTTTCTCCCCTTTCTTCTTCCTTAATTTCTTTAGATTTATCCACTAAACTTGACTAATTTAAAAATTTTAAGAGTTGGGTTTTCTAGAGGGTATCGAGATGGATAAAAATGCTAGCTTCTTAGTCATTTCTGTTTGGTTATTATTCAAGTGGTATATATCATAAGATGCTATGTGAGTTGTTAATATAGTTTAATATACCAAAGACGTGGGAAACATGTTTTCCTACGTTTTTAGAGAATGTCGTCCAGAAAACTGTCGGTTTTGGATGAAAACGTATTCAACTGGCCGTTCTGGCAAGAACCAGAATCTTATTTCTTATTGGTCATTATATATATATATATATATTCAAAAGTATTGGTGGGTAATATTATGCAGATTTGTCCTGTTTAAAAGTTAGTTGGTGTTCTACCACTTACCCTCAACGGTACTGTGTACCATTTGTTTTTTGTTAATGATAGCTGCGGCCACTAGTTTGTTCAGGTGGCATTAGAATGATCATTTACTTCTGAAAATGATATAAAATGACGATTTTTTAGTTCTATTATATATAAAGAAAAAAAAGTCACAATGTGTTCAGTCATGGCCATTTACTCAATTTTCCATCCACTTTTCCATCTAAAACGTGATGGGAGCATTTGGGTAAAGTCAGCTAAGATTAAATGGTAAATTGAATTAGAATGGATTAAATTGTAATTCAAAATAAAATAGGAAAAGTTTTGTAATTTCCTGAGAAAAGTAAAAATTGAATTAAAAAAAAAAAAATTACAAATAGTCTCTAATTGTTCTCTCTCATCTTCAAATATGAAACCATTTTCCAAGAAGAACAAACAGCTTTGAAGCGCTGATCACCTTTGCTCCAGGTGATTGTCCTTTGGCTTTGCTGGGTTTAAAGGTATCAATCTAGTTATGAACAAAACTCACTTTTAGAAAAATCCTAGGACTGCATAAAGAAAAGAGTGGTCTTTCTCTATGTTTGTAAACATATACCTATTCTAATTTGTTGATTAACACATTTTATTAATCAAATGTTCTAATTTAAAATTTTCATCTTATCAAATCAAAACAATTATTTCATCTTATCTGTTATAATAATGTTTTGAAAAGGAAGTGATCGAATTGACTGAATTGCTACATGTGAGTGTTCATGGGGTAATTTTCCCTTGAATCTTTTATCAACCAGAGTATATTTCTAAAATTTTCTTTTAAAAATAGTAGGATAAAAATAAGTTTACTAAACACTTTTGGCTGTTAAAGTCTAAATAATCATTATGAATCCATTTTATTGAAGAAATTTTATACAATATTTATAAGACTAATCGGTGCAAATGCTCCTTTTTGTTTACTCGGATTGACATTTTGCCCCCTTATTGATTTTTCTAAACCCCCTCTTGTTACTGTTTATTGGCATTTGTACCCCCCATGTTAATGTTTAATAGCATTTTGTTCATTAAAGTGTCCCGGTAGGGGGCAAATTTTAATAGTAATGCCAGTAAGCATCAAAATGAAGGGGTTTAGTAATGAAAAAAATCAATAAGGGAACAAAGTGCCGATTCGAGTAAACAAAATGGGGCATTTGCGCCAATAAGTCTATTTATAATTACACACCAAGAGCAAAAATAAAAACTTACTCCAAACTAGGAAGCTATAAATTT
Organism: Ulmus americana; assembly: GCA_010015005.3. Classification (NCBI taxonomy): domain Eukaryota; kingdom Viridiplantae; phylum Streptophyta; class Magnoliopsida; order Rosales; family Ulmaceae; genus Ulmus; species Ulmus americana. The sequence continues at coordinate 2,133,795 of WUAT03000004.1, forward strand.
TAAAATAAATAAAAGATAAACAAATCATGAATATGATCAAGTAATAATCAATACACAAAATTAAGGAAAAATACAGAGAAATTCCTAGAAAGATTTATTTCCTAATAGGTATGTGGAAGAACATAGTAAGGGATCATATTTATTCAAGATCAAATTTTGCCTCATTTTGTAAATGGTTGTTATGATCCCAACTTATTTGGTCAAAACATGTACAATTGGACCAAAGAATTTTATCTCCATAAATTTTTAGGTGAAATTTTATGAACTTGTTCTAATTGAATTTATTGGATTGTCTCATCAACGATGTTGGATCAGAATTCCCTTTTGACTCATTGAGTTTTTTTTTTTTTCTACTTGGAATCAATCTTCAATTGCAACTCCATGAACTAGACTTCAACTTGAGAAAGTCCTGCTTGAAGTTGCCACAGTAGAAGCTATTGGTTCAATGTTAGGAGGTACTGGAATTTCAGGAGAGTGGCTAGAAATACAGAGGGAACCACAATCATCTTGCTCCCAATAAACTTCTACCATATTCCCTCTTGGATTCTCTTCGGATTCAGTCCCCGGAATTCCAACAAACCTACTTCCGATTGGTATCTGTGTTATCATGACATGTAAAACAATGTTATAACGACATATCAAACCTCGTCTATCTTCTTTCTTAGAGAAGACAGATTGCTAGGAAAACAGAAACTTGTAAGAAATGGCTACCTTGAGAGATACTCCAGATGTTGATAAAGTTAAAGTTACTAGTTTCCCTTCTGTTGTGGCGATTTCTAGCTCTGCTTGCCGCGCAATATTCAAGAAAACTTCTTCAAGAGTGGTAAAACCAAGCTGAATGTCGGCTATGCCTAGCTCAGTTTCCTTCTCTTGAAGCTCCGCAAAAAAATCCTGTTTACCAATTACCATCACAATTTTAAAGATTAGAAATCGGAAGGAGGGAGGCTAAGTCGTAAGGTGTTTCGTGTTTGGTATACAAAGGATTCTAGCTAATAAAATTTCTCTTGAAACTCCACAAGAAAAATCTTGTTCAACATCACAAATCCAAGGAAATTGAAATTGACTCAAATCTTACAACAAATTTAAGTTTCAAAAGCATATGGTTTTGAAAAGCTTACCGGCAAGAGCACCTCTCTATCGCGAGGAATAACAAACGTCAAAAAATATTTGTTCTCCTCTTTTGGCACAACATCTATACGCTGCCAAAACATTTCCATGTCAGATATCATTGTTTCATCTCTTGAAAGAAAAAAATTCAATCCTTAACTTGTATTCAACTTACCTCTTTAAAGAATTGCTTCACCGACTCATGATGAGTGTCATCAACATCATCTACATTGTTGGGATTTTGTTCACTAATGCCTCCATTGAAGATCACATTAGCAACAAAACCAGTCCCAAGACGTGATTTCAATCTGGTCGAAGTTCCGATGCACTTGAGCTTCCCATTCGCCATTATTCCAATTCTGTCACTTAAAATGTCAGCTTCTTCCATTGAGTGCGTTGTTAGGAATATTGCTCGCCCTTCCTTCGCCTTCTCTATGATTTCCCATACATGTCTTCTTGTTATAGGGTCCATACCAGTTGTCTGCAAATCATAGTGTAAATCACTTAACTTGTAGAACAAGTAAATGAAAAATACAAAGGAAAATACTCAAATAGTTCTGTTCTGCTTACAGGTTCATCTAATATGACAAATTTTGGATCTCCAATGAGGGAAATTGCAACACTGAGACGACGTCTCATTCCTCCACTATAACTTCCAGCTCTGGTTTTTGTTGCCTCAGTGAGTTTCACCTCCTCCAACGATTTTTGAATGGCCTGCATTTCAATGTAATAAGCAAAAGTAATTTTATGTTCAAGCGAAAATTCAAAAGTAAAAGATCTAATGGGAAAACAATACTGATTTTATTGAAGGTGGAGGTAGGCCCTTGATCCTAGCGAAGAGATGGAGGTGCTCCTCACCAGATAGTGCATCCCAAAGAGTCTCAAACTATGAATAGTCACAAATAAAAAGAAGAGTTAGCTTCATATTTTCAAATATTTGTTAAACTAGTGAAAGCTGCGCCACAATGACATTCAATTATGCTTGATGGCCTAATTTGGATCGCATGATGAAGTGAGATAGGATGAGATTATTGCTTTATTTTTATTAAAAGCAGAGCAATAATCCCATTCAATCCCACCTATATTTTACGATCCAAACTAGCCTATGTACATTATGAAGAAAACATAGAGAAAGAAGAAAGAATGACCTGAGGACAAACTCCTATCATTTTTCGGATGTTTGACTTTCCACTTTGTATAGAGAAACCATAAATCAATGCTGTTAACAAGGCATGATTGCCAGTGAAAACAAAGTCAGAATAATTCAACTCTTTCTAAACTTTTTCCTCCAATATTTTGATTAAGGAACACAAATATAATAAGCACACTACCATCTCCTTTAGTGATTGGAGTCATTCCAGTCAAACAATTTATTAATGTGGTCTTCCCTGCTCCGCTGGTTCCAAGTAGACAAAACAACTGATCTTTGGCAAAGTTCATCCATAATCCCTGAAGATTATATAAAGTAAGCAATTTGTTATTTTTGTTATACATCCAAAAACACAACTTCATACTACATTATTAATGAGAACTATGTGATTCCCTTACGTTGAGAGCATGGTAACACGGAGATTTCTTGCATCGGAAGCAACTTATTTTTGTAGATCCAGGATAAGTCTTTACAAGGCCACGTATCTGAACTGCGATGTTTGGATCGTTTACATTGTTACTAATTTGTTGTCTTATAATGTTCTCCTCTTCCAGGACATCTTCATCATCCGGTGTAACTTGGTCTTCTGGTGGGACTGAATGTCTGAAACTATCTATGAGGGGCAATAAGAAAAAGTATTAACTCCAAAAAACAAGCCTAGCAGTGAAACACACTAGAATCAACGGAATTGCATTTACCTTCCTCTTTCTTTCGAGCTTTTCCTGTCCAATATTCAGGTTTTAGAAAGTAAAACATCGATTTCCTCCCACCAGATATGCTCGGGATAATGTTATCGAAGTAGATTGCCAATGCAAACCACAGAAAAAATGTAAGCACAAACCACTCATAAATTTCATCCTGTAAAGCAAAGGTAAAAAAAAAAAAAAAAAAGAATGTAACTGGACATAGTGAGAAGAAGTTTTTAAGTAAAACTCAAATTTTAGAGTTCAAGCGAAAGTTGTTTGTTCACTAACAATTGTTATCACACAGTCTTTATCATTTGGTGCACATTTTGCTCGCCCACTCCAGCTAACCCCGACATCTTGAGGAGTAGAAGTTGCATCACCAAGAAGCCATAGAGCTTTAGCAAGAAGACTAGGCGGGAAAAAGGACCACATAGTTCGGTAAGTTTTAGAGTATTTGCTACTATAGGGAAATCCAAAACCTGTCACAAGCTGCAAAGTAAAAAATGAAAACTGTTGTTACTAGTGTAGTGATAAATACTTCTTTCCTTGAAAAATAGAAATCTGGTGGAAATCTTGCCTGTGTAAGAGAGCCAACAATAAAGACAGAGAAACCAACAATTGTAGAAGACGATGACTTGCTTATGAAGGCAGACAACATGAAGGCAATACCAAGCTGTGTTCATCGAATTAGTAAAGGAAATGAATTAGGGGGTTAATAGTAATCGGAAAGTGAAGCTTAACTACTAACAAAAACAACAATTTTTACAGGGAACAGTGATTTACCATACTAAGTTGGAAAAGAAAGAACACAAGTAATAAAACTGCGAAACTGTTGTTCAAGAAGAAGTCAAATTGGAAAATCATGCCAAAAAGAACTATGAGAAGTGATGATTGAAGTGTGAGAATTCCCTCCCATAAGAGCCAAGATAACCAATATGCAGAATCATAAAGTCCCATGATAGTCATTGCCTGCAGATCGAAACAGAATCTCGTGAGTTAAAAGAGTTATTCATCTACAAAATGGACAGGATCAAATTTGAACTTACTGTTTGCTAGAATGGAAAAGTGATAGAAAGGATAATGGAATAGAGTTGTTTAGTAGAGAGGGAAATTGGGAGGAAAGAAAATAAGAATCCATAAGGCCACCAATTTTCTTTTCTTCCGACTTTGATTAGATTAGGGGAGAAAAAATTTGATCAAAGCATGTGGAATAGAAGATTATTACAATAAATTCTCTCATTTTCATGCAATAGCATAATTGAAAATAATTTTTGTATAGGCTTTTCTTCCTCTACAGCTATTTTCTCCTACCAAAGACAATAAAAGAAATGTATTTCCCCCTATGTCTTTTTCATCTTAGTTTTTACAATTTCCTCGCAATTTTCTTTCCTTTCTACCAAATAGAGTCAAACTAAGTTTCGTCAAGTGACTACCTGGCGAAGTTTTAATTCTCTCTCCGCGACCAAAGAACTCATTTGAAACACAAAACCAAACATTGCAGTTGCGAGGAAAAATGGCGGTCCTACTTTATTGATTGCGGAGAAGCTTTTAATTGCAGGGTGAGCAAATTCTTTGAGTGCCACCAGCCAGCTAAAGTTTGAAACTATGCATATAAGAGGAGAGATTAGAGATTCATATATATATATAGAAGTTGAAGCATTGTTAAAGAAGAACACATAGAAATAGAAGAAGAAATCTAATACCTCCAATCAGAGATCTAGCAATTTCTCTTTCCACAGCAATCTGAAGGGGGACTTGAAACTTGAATGTTGGATCTTCATAACTTCCTCGCTTCAAAACCTGAGTTGAATTGGTTTGAATGCCATAGCTAATTACAGTAGCATTTCTTTCCATGAAATGCAAAGCTCCAGGGCAGTACATAGGATTATCTTTCAGCCATTCATCTACTTCAGCTGCTGTTCTAAATGACTTTACCTGCACAAAACAAAGTCACATCAAGAGCTGTTTTAAAATCTTTCGAGTTTTCTTTTTTTCCTTTCATAATTTTCTCGAGAACCAAACACAATTTTGTACCTTACTAGAAGGAATTGGCCTTCCTGGATTATTAGCCATGATGGAATTTACAATGTTTCGAATCCTAGCACTTCCATTCCCACTCCAAAGAAAGTCAGAGCAAGGAAGCTTGATGTAGTACTTGTCCTCACATGGCGGGATTGGGGGAGAGCTCACAGGGATAGGATCAGTGACTCTCTGGTTAGAAGTTGAAGAAGAAAAGCGAGCTTCAATGGCTTTCTGGGTACAAAACATAAGGAGGACGAAGAAGAAAGACACGAAGAGCTGAAGGAAAGTTGCCCTCTTGTTCCGCCACGAAAGCAAGAGGTTCTTCCTGAAAAGAGCCTTGAATTGTTGAACAAACAATGGAAAACCACTCTGCAACTCCATTGCCTAATTATTAGACCAAAATCCTTTCCAAACTCAATCTTATTCTTCTTCTTTCTTAGATTTTTCCATCAAAGTTGGTTAATAAGATTTTTAAGACTTGGGTTTTCTTAAGGATATTGACATGGATACGCATGCTAGCTTCTTGGCCATTTTTTTGATTATTGTAGTGGAATATATTATAAGATCTTGTGTGAGTTGTGTTGGTAGTTTAGTATTTTAAAAGTTAGTTGCTGCCATTTTTCTTAAGTTAGTTGCTACCCTCAACTGTATTGTGTGCCACACGGGTGTCATCTGTGTACTTTGTTTTTTCAGGCACCCTTCTATTTGTAGAAAGTTGTACCAATAGTGGTTTAAACTGTATACCAAACTGACACATTATTGTTCTACTTGCAATAAAAGTAGAGTTATAATCTCATCGTGTTTTAATCAATCCAACTGAGGAGAGAATGAAAAATAGAGAGATCTTTGACAGGAGCAGTTAGTATTTCAAAATAATAATAATCAATTTTATTTTTTATAATCAATAATTATGTGGCTGTTTGGTTCACGATTTTACAGTATTCTAAACAAGATTTTTGTTTGGTTAAGAATATTTTAAACAGAGTTTTTGTAAAAAGTAGTGAGATCCATGTAATTTAATAATAATAATAGAATATAAAAAAATAATATTTTATTAAAAAGATAATAGAGAAAAATAATATTTTATTAAAAAGGTAGTAGAGAGAAGTAATATTTTATTAAAAAAGGTAGTAGAGAGAAGTAATATTTTATTAAAAAGATAACATAGAGTGGGACTTACCCATGTGACTTTACAGTTACAAGAATGAGTTTTTTTGGGCAAATCGCGAACCAAACAGTCCAGGGTTTTTAAAATACTTGATTGGTGATTCACCAACCAAACAGCCCCTTTTTTATTTTATTTTTTAAGTTGAGGGCCAAAAGGATTTGGCTGTGGTCGACATAATTCTAATGGAGACCTAAAAATGGTTCACATACATAATATGAGGTAAACTCATTCTAAGTTCTAACTATAAAACAAAAATAAAAATTAAGAGAAATTATTATATGGAAAAATTTCGTACAAGTACTCTCTAGTTGCATGAATATTTGAAAATGACTCCTGATTTTGAATGTGTTCATTTAAGAATCCTAATTTTTGACAAAATTACTTATGAATACCCTTTACAGTTCATATATTTTTTTAAATGACAATTTTACCCTTTAATTTAAATTAAAAATAGATTATAAAATAAAAAATATTTTAAAAATAATTAAAAAAATAAAAACTACTTAAACACAA
>WUAT03000004.1:2143118-2154261 GCA_010015005.3 Ulmus americana
AATGTGGGTACAATTTTCTTTTTGGTAATGGTAAAGTTGCAATGTATAGTGACTCTCTTTTGATTGGTAATGGAATATTGTGTGATAACTCATATAAAGTTGATTTGTTTTCAGAATTCTTCTATTCATTCTACTTCTTCTCTTGTAAATACTGTTATGGGTTTAAAACGATCTAGACTGGATGAGAAATCCTCTATGTTGTGGCATAGACGTTTAGGTCACATCTCCAGACAAAGAATTGAAAGAATGGTGAAAGATGGTTTGCTTCACAATCTTAATTTTGCAAATTTTGATACTTGCATTGATTGCATCAAGGGGAAACTAACTGTCAAGGTTAGGAAGAATAAAACTAATAATTGAAAAGACGTTTTGGAGATGATTCATACAGATATTTGTGGCCCTTTAACTCTTCCAGCTATGGGAGGCTATTGGTATTATTATTACCTTCATTGATGATTTCTCTAGTTATGGTTATGTTGAACTTATTTGTGAGAAGTTAGCTTCTTTGGAAGTCTTTAAGGCTTTCAAGACCAAAGTTGAACTTCAAAAGGGTAAAAAGATCAAAGTGGTTAATTTTGATAGAGGTGGAGAATATTATGGCAGATATGATGAAACTGGCCATAATCCTAGGCCTTTTTCAAATTTCTTGCAAGAATGTGGGATAGAGGCTAGTTACACCATGCCAGGTACTCCTGAGCAAAATGGTGTTGCAGAAAGAAGAAATCGCACACACTCCTTGATATGGTGCGATGTATGTTGATTAGTTCCACCTTGCCATAATTTTTATGGGGAGAGGCCTTGAAAACTGCAGCTTATATGTTGAATCAGGTGCTAAGCAAGGCAGTTCCAAAGACTCCTTATGAGTTATGGTCAGGTAAAAGGCCGAGTTTGCACCATCTTCATGTATGGGGTTGCAAAGCGGATGTGAGGCCTTATAATTCCCAATCTAAGAAGATTGATCCAAAAACAGTTAGTGGTTTCTTTATTGGCTATTGTGTAGGTTTAAGGGGCTCTAGATTTTACTGTCCATCTCACACCACTAGAGTAATCGAGTCAAATCGAGCCATCTGCTTTGAAGATGATGATAATGTTGGAACAAATCAAGGACCTAGGGAAGAGCATTTTCTAGTCCCTATACCTGTTGTGTCAATTCCAGTTTCAGGTCCCATGATTGATGTACTACCTGAACAGACTCATAGTGAGATTTCTGGGGAAATAGTGCCAGAAACTAGTGGTGATACTGATTAAGCTTCTGATGTTGTGAGTCAGCATGCTCCTTTGAGAAGATCACAGAGAGATCGTAGACCTGCAATCTCTAATGATTATGTAGTTTATTTACAAGAGCATGAGTTTGATGTTGTTGATATCTCAGATCCATCAACCTATGATGATGCTATATAGAGTTCTCAGTCTTCATCTTGGTTAAATGCCATGCTTGATAAGATGCGCTCTATGTCTCAGAATGAAGTCTGGGATTTGGTGGAATTACCACATAGTTGTAAACCCATTGGATGTAAATCGGTTTTAAGACCAAGCACAACTCAAAAGATCAAATAGAAAGGTATAAAACAAGACTTGTGGGTAAAGGCTTTAGCCAAAAGGAAGGGATTGATTACAAGGAGACTTTCTCACCTGTTTCTACTAAGGATAGTTTCCGAATTATCATGGTAATGGTAGCTCATTTTGATTTGGAGCTTCATCAAATGGATGTAAAAACTGCTTTTCTGAATGGTGACTTGTACGAAGATGTCTATATGACTCAACCTATTGGTTTTAAGGTGGATGGGAAAGAACACTTAGTGTGCAAGCTTAAGAAGTCCATTTATGGACTAAAACAAGCTTCAAGACAATGATATCTCAAATTTGACACAGTTGTCACCGCAAATGGCTTCAAAGAGAATATTGTTGATCAATGCATATATATGAGGGTCAGTGGGAGCAGTTATATTTTCCTTGTGTTATATGTGGATGATATACTGCTCGCAACTAATGATACTGACTTATTGATTGAGACAAAAGATATGTTATCTAGCCATTTTGATATGAAAGATCTTGGTGATGCCTCTTATGTTCTAGGTATTCAGATCCTACGTGATAGATCAAATGGCACTCTCAGATTGTCTCAGAAAACTTATATTGAAAGAGTCTTGAAAAGATTCAATATGCATTCTTGTACTCCTGGGAAGGCTCCTATTATGAAGGGTGACAAACTTTCAAAGGCTCAATGCCCTCAAAATGATGAAGAGAGACGCCATATGAAAACGGTCCCATATTCATCAGTGGTAGGCAGCTTGATGTATGCTCAAGTATGCACACGCCCAGATATTGCTTTTGCAGTTAGCGTGTTGGGTAGATACTTGAGTGATCCTGGTACTAGCCATTGGCAAGCAGCGAAGAAAGTCTTGAGATATCTTCAAGGTACCAAGGATCATATGTTAACATATCGGCGGAGCAACAATCTTGATATAGTTGGTTTTTGTGATGCCGATTTTGGGGGCTGCGTGGATGATAAAAAATCCACTACCAGTTATATTTTTATGATGGTTGGAGGAGCTGTTTCCTGGAAAAGTGTCAAACAGACACTTACAGCTTCCTCAACCATGGAGGCAGAGTATGTGGCATGTTATGAGGCAACTTGCAATGCAATGTGGTTGCGGAATTTTATTTCAATCTTGGGAGTTGTAGACTCCGCCACGAGACCACTAAAATTGTATTGTGATAATTCCGCAGCTGTATCTTTCTCTCGTAATACAAGGAGCACTTGTCGCTCTAAGCATATTGATGTGAAATTTTACTTTGTACAGAGAAAGTTGCAGAAGGTCTCATTTCGGTTGAATACATGTCTACAAACAACTTGTTGGCGGATCCACTAATAAAATGCTTACCTATTTGTATGTTTCAAGAATATGTATCCCATATGGGACTAGTAGAAACCTAGTTATGTGTTATGTTAGTGGGAGTTGTGAATGATAAGGATTGCTAATGTGATATGTACATATATATATTACACATATGATTTATAGATCTATGTCACTTTCTTTGATGAATTAGTGACAGGCTAATTAGAAACATTATGTTTAGTCTCATTTGTATGCTATTGATGGATCTATATGTGAAAGTTGTCATTATGCTTGTTGAATCCACAGTGCCTAATTATGTACAATATTTGTATCATGTCGATTCGATATTGTGTATAATTAGTTAGGCTATTTTTTAATATGAGATTCATAGTTGAGACATTTTATAATTGAATAAGTATTATTGAATAATTATGTAGTCCAAGTAGGAGAATATTAGAATATTTTAATATGAACCAACATAATTATTGGTAACTTACTCTAATATCGGTAATCAAGCATGTTAATGTGACAGCTATTACATGGTCATAATGAGATGGACAAATTTGACAATTATTTTTGCTTGAGGCCCGTAGACTCACTCACATTTGTATTAGCCAGCCCATTGGGCTAGTACACTTCTCCTTTCTTGTTGATTTAGAGGCCTAACAATTGTGTTGATAAAGGCCCAATAAAAAGGCCAACGTTGGAGCTGTTTTTTGGAGACAATTATGACCATGTGCTTTTTGACCTTCTCGTGTCTTCTTCAGCTGTGTGTGTGGCTGGTACGGAAAACAGAGAGGAGAAGAGAAAAAGTGAGTTGAGCTCATCAATCCTCTAGCTTGATCTTTGTAGAAACATGGCAATAATATCTTCAACCTCAAATATTGCAGGTATGCATTCTAAACTATCATTTAGCTTTGTAAATGCTTTAGATGTAAATAGAAATGGTTGTGAATGGTGATATTTGAGTTGTGAAAAACTAATGTTTTTGTTGATGTTTTTAAGTACAAGCAACCTCACTAATTCTAGCAATTTATTGATATCAAACAAGAACAATTACAATAGATTTAGAGAGAATGTTGAGAGTTTAGAGAGAAAGAGTTGTTGTGCGGAGTAAAACGTCGCCAATGATTTTTTAATGCTCTCAATTATTTATAGGCAAGAGTGAAGGCATTTTAATACAATATTTGCCACTTATTCTATTAAGTTTAGGCGTTACTAGGGCCAGGCCTTTTTTAGGAACAATCACGAGTTTTCTATCTGGTTCACATGTTAGGGTGTGATGTCATTCTAACAGCTGACAGAAGGCTCTCTGAACAACATTTAATGTGACATGCATCTTATTTAATGCTTTCTGACATATTTTTTTTGGGAACTAGATTTGTACTCTCGAACAACCTATTCGGATATTTCGTAGTCCGAATACCTAGACACAGTGTCCAACCCGGAATGCTTCTTGGTGACTTGACTTATTTATCCCCTGCTTTCGTTAATCAACTCCAAGGTAAATTTGGGCATTAAAAGGTTGAAAGGTCGTCTTCGATGAGTCTGAAAAGAAAAAGAAAACTTTTATACGAAGGAAAAAAGGAATAGGTCGCATGGTGGACGATGATTACTTTTCTTTATCTCATACAATTAAATAATTAATAATTCCCTCCAAATTCGCCGAAATTTCAAGACCCAAAAATCAAAGAAAACACCAGCTTGACTGACTGCTCGAGATAACAATAATCAAATGCAAAGGGTAATTTTAATATTTTATCCACTTTCTAGCTCTCTCCGTGCTAAAAATTCCTATTTCCAACCCATATTATATGCGCAATATCTCCAAGGCGTTATTCTTTAAGTTTCTTTACCAAAATACCCTTCTAATTCCCACCATTTCAACTCTAGTACTTAACTACCCTCGTTAATTACGTGACACAACAAGGGCATTATTAAATGTCGGTTACAAATACGACCAAGCCCTTTTTTGTCTTTTCGTCTCTCTATTCCCTCTCCAACGCTCCAACGGTCTAACTTTTGACTCTCTCTATTTCTCTCTCTCTCTCCCTCTCCCTGTCCGCCGCCGGAATGCTGGTCTTCGTCTTCAAATTCCACGAGCAGATGGATTTCCCAAACGCCCAAAACCCTACTTTCCATTCGTATGAAACTCCTAGTCTTGTTCATATCTAATCGAATTTGCGTTTGATTTTTTTCCCGCGAGAAATTTGTGGATTGTACGCGATGATCGACGTTGCGTTGTTAGATTTCTTGGTTCCGTCTTGGTGGGAGATCGAAGTCACAGTGGCCGCTTCCGTTTTCGTGATTTTCGCCTACTGGTTTTTCGCTTACAGAGGAGGCGGAGATGGGGATGGCGATCGCTCAGTTCCCGACAATTCGGCTGCTTCTGGGATTGCCATTGATGATAAAGCCAAGGTCAATTCGAGTCGTTATAATCATTTCTCTGGAATTGTTCCTTTTTTTCTTTCTTTTATTTGATTTTGGAATTTTTTTTTGTTGTTGATAGAAAGTCAATGCAGGATCTTTGTAACGTATCAAGTTTGAATTTTATCCATTTGTTGTTTTTAGTGTTTGTTACTTTTTATTAGGATTTTCTTGAATTTTGTTTGTTGTGCTAAAGCTTAGTAATTTTAATTTCTTGAAGTAATTCCCATAATAATAATAATAAAAAGAACTTTCTTGAAGTAATTTATATTATCTGACATGCCTTTATTTTGTTTGTAGATTGGAGATAGTACGAATTCTGCATATTTAATCAAGGTATGATCCATAAACATGTTCGATTAGTTTGTCTTAAAGCTGAAGCTTTTAGTTTTCTTTCATGTTCTTTTATTCTTTGAAAATATAATATGGAAAATTATGGCTTTGTTTATTGATGATCATATCTTGCGTGCTCTGCTTTTCAGGTGGAATTGTTGGCTGCTAAGAATCTTATTGGTGCGAATTTAAATGGCACGTCGGATCCATACGCTATCATTACTTGTGGTACAGAAAAACGATTCAGGTTACCTTTTTGATCCACTTAGTTTGGCACTTTGTTGATGGCTTTTAGAACCTGTATAACTAAAAGGTTTAGATTTTATTAGAAGCTGAATATTTCATTTAAAGAAATCTATAAAATTTTGTGCTTAGTAATTTTAAGAACTTTATTTAAAGTATTTATTTAATTTCCATTTGAGCATATTTTCTATTTCTAGTAGTTCTTGTATGGTGTTAATTTGCTTTGTTTTGTACAATTATCCATTACGGTAGTTTCTGATGCAGTTCAATGGTCCCTGGCTCAAGAAATCCTATGTGGGGAGAGGAGTTTAATTTTTCAGCTGATCATCTACCTGTCCAGGTATTATAGCATTGAGTACTTTGCAGCAAACCCTTTTCTTGAATTCATTGAGGTTTTACATTGAACCTAAAAGGCTAAAACATTATCTGCATCGTACCTTTCACGAAGTTCTTGGTTCTAGAACATGTTTTCAAGTCCCTCTGGAGTTGTATTTCTGCGGGACTTGTGCGTGTATGCCAAAATCCAATTCACCGGTTCCTTTAAAGGCTCAAATTGATGCTTTTCACATTTGTTTTTTTCCAAGATTTATTATTATTTTTTTGGAGCTAATATTATCCATTTGTTAATCAATGACGATATTTAAAAGTTACCGCGTTATTAGTTTGTATTTATTTGTATTCCTTTGTTTAATGCTTATTGAAGAAGAAACTAATTTCCTTGGCAAGATGCTAGAAAGCTTTTCATTTTCATTTTCTTTCTTTATGTTTCATCTGCGAAAGTGTTTGTATTTGTTGCTATAGTTGTTTCTACTTTGCTTTGGTGACTCGGTTTGAGTCCTTTGGACTGTCTTTTGTTATATTTTTTAGCTTTCTTCCAAGTTGTTGCTTAAATTCTTGTGTCTTCTTTTACCATTTCTGTTCTGCTTTTTAATTTTATCAATTAGCATCAACCTTGACATAATTGTATATATCTCTGTTTGAACCTGACACTATGATTGGAGTGGGCATTTTGTCATCATGTTTTGTATCCGTGGCTCTGTTCTTCGAATGCCCCTTACCATTTATTCTGGTGTTATGGAGATAACTTGTGTACATTGATTTTGTCTCATCAATACTTATATTTATTTTGATACAATATAAATAATTATATGAATCCCTTTTAGTCAACTATGTATTATGTACGATATTCCAAGAAATTATCAATTTGGTCAAGTTTTATTCTATTAAACCTAGTTGTTTACCTACTGCCCTTCCAGATTAATGTGACAATTTATGATTGGGATATAATTTGGAAAAGCACTGTGCTTGGTTCAGCGACTGTTTCAGTAGAAAATGAGGGTCAAACAGGAGCAGTCTGGTATGCATTAGATAGTACTTCAGGGCAGGTAGTTGTTCTTTTGACACATTATTTCCAATATGTACTAACTATATTTAATCCTTTTAGATTTGAAAATATGTTTTATTTTTATTTTATTTTGGCAGGTTTGTCTACATATTAAAACATTAAAACTGCCTGGAAATTCCAGGTAGCCTTCTGTACAAAATTTTTGAACTTGCACTATATATGTGTGTGTGTGTTAAAGAGATGCTTATATGTATTAATAAGTATTAAGTACTCATATATGTGCAATTGGTTTCAAGCTAAAAGTAAGGGTAAAATAGGAACTTTGCAATAGGTGATTTTGCAACCGTTGTGGTGTAGGATTTACCAAGTGATAAATTTTAAGAATATGGTTTCTAAACTCTAATTGAGAAGCCATTATTTTTACTTCTTCTCTACTTCTTAAATGTAAAGACAAGTTATCCCAAATAGGGGCCAATGTTCCTGTTAAATGTTTTCGATGTTGAACTAATAATATTAATAATTTGGTGTTACTGTTGATATCATGACATATTATTTCTGAAATTTTAATATTCGTCCAGGGCTTTGAGTGCTGGAGCTAATCATTGTAGGATTCCACAAGGGCCTACAGTGGTTCATCAAAAGCCAGGGCCCCTTCAAACAATATTTAATCTCCCTCCATATGAGGTGAGTATTATTTTTTTATTTTTTTTTTAGTAATTCCAGTTCAGGGCTCTACTGCAGTGTCCTTAAATAGCACAAATTATTTTGAAAATTTTTATTATTTATAGTAATACCAGTTGCGGACCTAATGTAGAATCTTTTTTCAGGTTGCTGATCATAGTTATTCATGTGCACTTGAGAGGTCATTCTTGTATCATGGTCGTATGTATGTTTCTGCATGGCACATTTGCTTCCACTCTAATGTGTTTTCTAAGCAAATGAAGGTTAGCCTGTTATTTTTTTCCCCTAAGTTATACATGCTATTGTTTTAGGCCATGATGAAACTAGATTATGAAATTTAATGGTGTTATGTCAAGAATCAATCAGTTAAGAGGGGATACAAAAATGATTTTGAGATGGAATGGTGGACATTTTGTACAACCTTACTTAAAGTTGGCATGCATCCGTCAGCGTGAGACATAATAGATGTTAAAGAATGATATGTGTCGTTTACTTTTATGTTAGTACAGATAATCAAAACTGGATTCTTTTTTAATGAATCCTTTTTTTTATTATCAGATATATGTTCGACGGTTCCGTTTTTATTTTATTGTATATCATGTGTTTATATTTTTTTAAAAATACATGTTAGGATAGGAGACTTTTGTATTCATTACTATCATTCACATCAACCTTGTTTTCATTTACATTTTTCAGGTGATCATACCG
The DNA here is from genome assembly GCA_010015005.3 of Ulmus americana. Lineage (NCBI taxonomy): Eukaryota > Viridiplantae > Streptophyta > Magnoliopsida > Rosales > Ulmaceae > Ulmus > Ulmus americana. The sequence goes on from WUAT03000004.1 coordinate 2,151,696, forward strand.
TTTCAAGATATTGACGAGGTGTTCTCTCTTTCTTATTAAGTCCATTATATGGGGTGTGTGTGTTGGTCAAATTATTGAATGAAATTTATACCTAACACTGGTCTTTTCTTTGGGGGGTTATAAAGATACGGAGAAGTCAGCATGCATTTATTAACCCTGCCATAACAATTATCCTTCGGATGGGTGCTGGTGGGCATGGTGTACCTCCTTTGGGAAGTCCTGATGGTTTGTGATCAATTCTGATAATGATTTAAAAGATAAATTTACAATATCAATCTGAATTATTGGGTCATTATTTTGCTTTTTCCGTTTTCAGGTAGAGTCAGATATAAATTTGCATCATTTTGGAACAGGAATCATGCATTAAGAGCACTACTACGTGCAGCAACAAGTTTCCGTGAAATGCTAGAAGCCGAGAAGAAGGTAGAACTTGCTTTTTATCATTTTCTCTCAATTGTATCAACAATCAATTTTTTTTCTTTCTTACCTTTTTTTTTAATTGTTCTTTCTGGTATACAGGAGTGGGTAGAATCAGCATTGCGTGCTCATAGCAGTTCTATCAAAGGGGACAAAAGTCCGGTTAACATACCTGAAGATGAAGATATTGCTCCCAAAACTGGAAAACTACAAGTTTTCATTAAAGATGCAGCTATAGCAAGTATATATAATGTATGATTCATCCTTACCTTCAACATTTAATTTTCTTATCATGTTTTAGTTACTAATAACTTCCATATTTCTTGCAAGATGTTTTTCCGTGCATAGCTGAATAGTTCTTTAATTTGTTGTTGAGTGATGACTCTAATTAGATACTAACCTTGTTGAAAAATGAGTATCGTTCATCATGAAAGGATACTAACCTTGTTGTAAGTACCAAGTACTATGTACTAAGAGAGCTTGCAGTGCTTGTGTATACTTTGTGGTAGGGAATTCCTTGAAACTTTAAACTTTTTTGACCCTCTGTTTTGCTATTTTCAGATGGGACAATGGCATCCTACGAATGAGTATGATGGCCAAGTCAGAGAAATAACATTCAGAACCCTTAGCATTAGTCTCATGTGCCCTCCGGACACTGCTATGACAGAGTATTAACATGATGTTTTATCATTTGACAAGAAAAAGCTGGTAGGATGTCTCTCCTTCACTTCTACAACCAATACTATGTAATTATACTGTTAGTGTTTCTTACTACATTATCAAGGTGGTTTTATTTATGTTTTTCTGAAAGTTTCCTCCTTTTAGGTGTTTGAGACCGTGCAACAGGCACATGATGTTCAATTTGGGTCATGTTTTGAGGTATGCACGATCTTAGACGTCATGTTTTCCCTTCTTTTATAACTTTTTTATTTATATTTTTTAATTGAAATATTGAGAGCTATATCTCTTCTCTTTCCCCTTGTTTTTACTAGAAGAAAATGGTCACCTAAAATTGAAAACTTAATGGAAAAATTGGCATGGGTACAACTAGTGCCTCATTTTGTCTTTCATTGTGTACATAGATATGCATATTCTTTCTGGCGTGTAAGAATGATATTGGTTGATGTCTTTATTGCTATATCTTTCATCTCCAAAAAGAATAATAACATTAAGTTGTTGTTCTGTTCCACATAGATTAATTGCAGTGGACTTTAGAAACCAATTCTGAAAACTCGTGTACTATGGATATAAAAGTGGGTAAGTTTTCATTTATCTAGCATTTTTTCATTTTCAAGTTTGTGATGAAGCATGTTTATGTTTCCAATCATAATGGTACTTGAAGTTGTAGAGCAATCAGTGTCATGCCTTATTTGTACTTGCCAATGTCTGGAGATGTATAAGCATTGTTTTAAAGCAGTTTAATTTTGTTTTATAGGGGCACACTTCAAGAAATGGTACGTGATGCAATCCAAAATTAGGTCAGGAGCGATTAACAAGGTTGGTACAACTCTCACATTATAACCTGTTCGTGTGATTATCATCCTATTATCCACTTTCATTATGCAAAATCAAACCAAAAATGAAAAATTAATGTTGATTGCAATACAAGAAAGAAGTAGAGATGATGTTAGAGGTGGCTCATTCATATATTAGATCAAACAATGGTGGTGGAGGGGAGATTAACAACAACAGTAACTCATCTCCCTCTATAACTAAAGATGGCAACTTAAAGCAGTGATGGGATGATAGAGTTGGTCCGGTTCATCTTTCTTGTATCACAATTTTCAACTTATAGTATTTTAGTGTACATCATTTGGCTTTACTTCATTGCCAAGCAAATATTTATTTCAATATATCTTCGCCCTTTCTCTTTAAAAGGAGAATTTTTGGTGTTTTTACCTTGCTTAGAAAGTTGCCTCTGTTATCGATGAACTACCTCTCGAATTGAACGATAAGTACCTTTTTTGTATTAGGTAATGGACAAATTTCTTTCAACTATTATTTATTTTGCTTATTAGAGAGAAACAAAAAAGAAATTTGCTTCTCCACTTGCTCATTATGCAATTATTTTTCTGGGTTTTTATCTTTAGTTGACTAAGGTAGTTATATTAGTTTTTTTTTTTTTTTTTTTTTTTTAAATGCTGTCCAG
>WUAT03000004.1:2165607-2181699 GCA_010015005.3 Ulmus americana
AAAGTTCCAACTCATTCAGGGGCACGTTTCTTTCTCACAATAGTTGATGATTTTACAAGATGCACTTGGGTATTTCTCATGCAACATAAATCAGAAACTCAAAATCTGTTAAAATATTTTATCACCTTTGCTCGCACATAATTCCATGCTTCTGTTAAGACAATTAGGGTAGACAATGGTGCTGAATTTCTATCCATGTGAAATTTCTTTTACACTCATGGCATTGAATATCAACATACTTGTGTTTACACCCCACAACAAAATGGAGTCATTGAGCGTAAGCATCGCCGTATTCTAGTTGTTGCACGAGCATTACTTTTTCAATCTCACCTACCTCTTACCTATTGGGGAGAATATATTCTAACTGCTACTTATCTCATAAACCGGTTACCTTCGCCACTTTTAGCCAATAAATCACCTTTTGAATTGTTACACAATTGACCTCCATCCCTCAACCACTTAAAGGTTTTCGGTTGTCTCTATTATGCAACCATCGTTCATCACACACAAAAGTTTGACCCATGTGCTAAACGTTGTCTCTTTGTTGGGTATCCCACTGGTCAGAAAGGCTATAAACTTTATGATTTGGAAACTGGAACTTTTTTTGTTAGTCGAGATGTCAAGTTCCATGAAACCATTTTTCCTTCACTTTCACCAACCTTTCATTCCAAGTTGCCTCCTCACTCTCCTAACCTAGCAGACAGTTGGGACTTTTCACAACCACTAGCCACACATAATCCACCTCCCATTCCTTCATAGTCTAAGTCACCACACCCACTTATATCTGACCATTCTACAGACCAAGATAACTCAATCCACATCCACAATTGAACCAAGTATACCAGTCCCAACGCCTCCAACTTCTCCAACTCCTTCTCCACCACTCACCAGACAATCCACTCGACCTAAGAAACCTCCGACATGGCATAAAGACTATGTAATTACACAGGCCAATCATTCGACCTCATCACCAAGTTCTACATCAGGTACTCATTATCCTCTCTCACAATTCCTCTCATACTCTCGTTTTTCTTCTTCCCATCGTTCTTTTCTGGCTAACATTATAGTTCACAGTGAGCCTCAATCCTATGCTCAAGCTATCCTTGAACCACATTGGCAGAAGGCTATGAAAACAGAGTTAGAAGCACTACAAGACAACAAAACTTGGGACTTAGTTCCTCTACCTGCTGATCATTCACCTATCAGTTGCAAATGGGTTTATAAGATCAAGTACAAATCTAATGGCACCATTGAGAGGTATAAAGCTCGTCTTGTTGCTAAAGGATATACTCAAATTGAAGGCATTGACTATACAGAAAATTTCTCTCCTACGACCAAACTCACTACACTTTGATGTCTTTTTACCATTGCTACTACTTGACATTGGTTCATCCATCAGCTAGATGTCCAAAACGTATTCCTTCATGGTGATCTACATGAAGTAGTGTACATGACACCACCACCACCTGGACTTCGCCTACGGGGGGAGAATCTTGTATGTCGGGTTAACAAATCCCTCTATAGACTCAAACAAGCTTCAAGAAATTGGTTCTCCACCTTTTCAGATGCCATCAACAAGCTGATTATCAACAATCAAAAGCAGATTACTCTCTTTTTACAAAAGTCTGAGGTACATCATTTACTGCTATTCTCAACTATGTTAACGACATATTTCTCACAGGCAATGATTCACAAGAAATAGAACAACTCAAAGGGTTTATCCTCAAACGCTTCCGCATCAAAGATCTCAGAAACCTCAGATATTTTTTGGGCTTCCAGTTCTCCCGTTCAAGAAAAGGTATTTTCATGTCTCAGAGAAAATATGCATTGAAAATTTTACAAGATTTAGGACTTATTGTTGCACACCTAGCACAATTTCCAATGAAACAAAACTTAAAGCTTACCACCACAGATAGAGAACTGCTGAATGACGAAACTAAATATAGAAGACTGATTGGTAGATTGATTTATCTTACCGTCACAAGACCCGATATAGCCTACTATGTTCGAACATTGAGTCATTTCATGCATGAACCTCGAAAACCCCATTGGGATGCTACACTTCGAGTCCTCAGATACATCAAAGGTACTCCTGGCCAGGGATTGCTCTTTTCTTCCAATAACAATCTTGCATTGAAAGCCTATTGTGATTCAGACTGGGAAGGATGCCCTACCACAAGAAGATCAGTTACGAGATATTGTATCTTTCTTGGCGATTCCCCCATATCATGGAAATCCAAGAAACAAGCTAATGTTTCTAGATCATCGCAAAAGCCGAATATCGAGCTATGGTAAACACATGCTTGGAACTAACTAGGTTGTCTTACATCTTACAAGATCTAAAGGTTCCACAAACAATACCAACACCATTATTTTGTGACAATCAAGTTGCTCTGTACATTTCGGCAAATCATGTCTTTCATGAGCGCACAAAGCACATTGAAATTGATTGTCATATTGTAAAGAAAAGATGCAAGCAGGAATGATCATTCCTCGCTATGTTCCTACTTGCTCACAGTTGGCAGATGTTTTTACAAAAGCCTTGGGCAAAGATCAATTTGTAACACTACGTAACAAGTTGGAACTTCACAACATTCACTCTCCAACTTGAGGGGGAGTATTAAAGAAAATAAGCTGTAGAGATAAAGTGGATTGCCCTACCACCACACCAACTTCCCGACAGTGATGATGGTGTTTCATTATAATGTTTAGATAATCATGTATTTTGCTTTTGGTTTTGTATATAATTAGGTTGTAATCGGTCATTTATGAACAGGGACATAAACCATTTTCCAATCTCTTTTTTTATTTTTTATTTTTCATTTTTAACAAATTAGAATATGATTATAATTAGAATAAAAAAATAATAAATATTTAAAATTTTTGGGAGAATATAATAAAATTTGAAATTTGTTGGATAAGGTACCGAACAAGACCTATACTTGTTATCGGAAACGTGGAAAATTGGAACAAGTAAGAGTGGTGAGCAGGGATCCTTGAACACCTATGACCTATCAATTTATTAGATTTATTTATTTTAATAAAACAATCAATTTATTAGATATTTATTAATGTGTATTGTACATTGTTTTCTATAAATTTACCCACCTGAAGTACCAACGTTGTCTGCTGGTGGGCGAAGCAGAGCCTAGCTCCATTAATGCCTGACATAAGACTGGATAAATATGCCATTCAATTAAATACTCTACAAATACATTTATCTACCGCAAAATATATCAAATTTAATTTAACTCACATTTCTAAAGCAAATTATATACATTTACTCCGTGCTAATTACTAAACTAAAACTAATTTGCAGTTTACCCAAAAAAAAAAAAAAAAACTAAAACTAATTTGCGTGTTTGACCAATTTTTTCAAATTCAAGCTCCCCGGAATCTAAAGTAAAATTGCATTTACTTTTTTTTTTTGTTTTTTTGAAAGAGTCATTTACCTTTTTTCATTAATCAAATATTAAAAGAAATGTATCAATAAATTACTATTATCTTATTCCAATAAATTACCGAACAGTTTGGTTTTTTTTTGTTTATATTATCTTATTCCAATAAAATTATATTATATAGAGAGAGATGGCTCGTCAATGGCATATAGTAGTCGCAGGCCTTTGGTTAGCCGATCTTGTTCTTGTTTATTGAGGATTGAGTGAAGATGCAGAGGTTACTGGCAGCAACTTCGAGGCACGCCTCAATTTTCAGAATACGACGACACTTTTCCTCAATTTCCACTGCCTTACTCTTCGATGATACTCAAATACAGGTTTCTATTTCTGTTTATGTACATGTTGGATTATACTTTTTCAATCTCAAATTTGTTTCTATTTTGTTGCTTTAATCTAAATTGTACTGGGTTCTAGAGTTGAGTTTTAAATTCATAATTGCAGTTTAAAGAAAGTGTTGCACAATTTTCCCAAGAAATCATTGCTCCTCATGCCTCAAAAATAGACCACGCAAATAGTTTCCCAAAGGTACTACATCTGTTTTCTCCTATTCATAAGCTCAATATGTATTAAATTTTCACTTTTTCTGTCTTTTTTGTGTTTGTACAGGATGTCAACTTATGGAAACTCATGGGAGAATTTAATCTTCATGGAATTACTGCACCTGGTAAAGTTTCATGATAAAAATCAGATATTAGTTTAGTACAGTGTGACATAAAAATCAGATCTTTGCCTCTTTCCATGGCTTCTTTATCTATACTATGGTTTGTTTGAAAGTTGGGTTTACCTTGTCTTGTGTTTGGGTAGAGAGGCAATTTTGTTGTGGACTTGTGGTAGTCCTTTCCGTATACATATTGAAGGGAAAAGGAGTTTCTATGAATCTTCTCATTTTTTCATATTTTTTTCTTACTGCTTTTGCTTTCTGTGAAACTATTGGTTGGTGAAATTGTTGGGATTACGAAAAGTCCCACATCAGCTAAAATTATAGGGGTGATTATGGGTTTATAAGTATAAACAATATATTCATTGCATGAGGCCTTCTGGGTAGAGTACAAAAGCAAAGCGGTGCAGGCTAGGTCCAAAGTCGACAATATGATACTAATGTGGAGATTTGTGGAGTTCATAGTATAACAGAAATTGTTGAGGATCAATGTGTTTCCAGTTGCAGAAAATGGTTTATATTGCTTATCTTTTTGTTTCGTAACTATCTTATTGAAAATTTTGTTCATTTCTTACTCTTTAGGGTACAGAAGGTCATTAATTTGGTAAAATAGTTGTAAATAATAGTAGAGGGACAGAAAAATGAAAGGGAGGAAAAGATATTGTTTATTCGCCATTGCTTTTTGGGCGATGAAAATGCTTTTTATCATGTCTGCCACACTTTCATGCACTTCAGAACTTAACTTGATTTTTGCAGAGGAATATGGAGGACTTGGTCTTGGTTACTTGTATCACTGCATTGCTATGGAAGATATTAGCCGTGCTTCGGGGTCTGTTGGCCTTTCTTATGGTGCCCATTCTAATCTGTGCATAAATCAGCTGGTAAACGAGAGCTCTTACTTGCATTTATGATTCAGTTTCTACTGTCTGTGATAAGTTTCAACTTTTGGATTTTTTTTGTTTGTTTTGGTAGGTTAGGAATGGAAACGCTGCGCAGAAACAAAAGTATCTGCCAAAGGTTCTACTTTCATCTGTTTCGTTTTAAATCAATATGAAATCATTTTTTATTTATAGCTTTGCTCAAAATGTTTTTTCATTTATTTTTTTTAATCCATCTCTGAATGTACACCCAATGGATTTTTGTGAGTCCACTTTGACAAAACATAACTTTGATTGAAGCTTATCAGCGGGGAGCACGTAGGGGCTCTTGCAATGAGTGAACCCAATGGTAACTTAATATATGCTTATGCTCTTCATTTTCTTGAATTATAACAAAAAAATGAAACCTTTTTTTTCGAATTTTTTATAATTATTATTACTACCATGAGGTTGACTGAGTTGTGTTCTTCTCAGCTGGTTCTGATGTTGTTAGCATGAAGTGCAAGGCTGATCGTGTAGATGGGGGTTATATTATAAATGGGAACAAGATGTGGTGCACCAATGGCCCAGTTGCTCAAACATTGGTACATAAACCATAACTTTTTTTTCTTCTTATTAGAAGCAAATAAATATGTTAAAATACTTTCTTTTAATCATGTCTAGCTTTGCTATTGATTCTCTGCTCTGATCTCTTTTCTTTCTTTCCCTTATCATGTTTCCTTTACAATGTGGATAAGCTATTGATCATTATCATCAATTCACCATTAACTCTTCGTCTAGTAAAATTTACTTTCTTGGAAGAGCTTAATTTACTTGACAATTTTTCATGGAAGAGCAGAATTTAATTTACAAGATAGGCGATGTACACTCTCATGAATTGTCTAACTCTGCTCTATATTTCCTTATAATGTCTCCTACTCAGTGGACAAAGATATTTATGCATTTATGTATTATTGCTAGAACTGATGTTTCGAATTGAATCAGGTTGTTTATGCAAAAACAGACATAACGGCCGGCTCAAAAGGAATAACAGCTTTCATCATTGAGAAGGGAATGCCCGGGTACTATATTTGAAAATTTGACATTGCTCTTTCTGTTTCATAGTCAACTCATATAAGTAAGCGTTCATTTAACTTTAGGGTACTTCCAGTCTAACTTGGGTCAAATGGACAGGCATACTCAATCTAAATAACATCGTCTTATGCAAGAAAGTTAATATGTATGGGGTGCTCAAGCTATTGAAAAACTACCATCATTTAAAATAGTTTTTATCATTATGGGCTGCTCCTGCAATTCACCATAATGACACAGTCGAAGTGGATACTAATTAATTGCATATTGTTAGGGGTTCCAGGATTTTGAAGCCACAAGTAATTTAACCTTTCTAATGTTAAAGGAGATGCCTTGTAATAAGAGTTTAGAGCTTATGACCTCTTTCCCCCTTGCAGATGCAGAAAAAGAAAAAAAAAAATGAAGTCTTCATCTATGTCCAAATGATTCTGAAGTTTAGTCAAAAGAGGATTATACAGAATCTGCTTGCAAGATCAAAATAGCAAAGTTGTTGTAGAAAATGCAGGGGAACATCTTGAATTCCTTTCTTATGGAGATATTGTTTTGATATCTGCAGATTCAGTACTGCCCAGAAATTGGACAAACTCGGCATGCGAGGAAGTGATACGTATGTCTATTGTAAAATTTTCTAATATGTTCATCCTCTCTCCCTCTCTATCTTACTAAGAAATGGAAATTATGTTAATCAGATGTGAGCTTGTCTTTGAGAATTGCTTTGTTCCAGAAGAAAATATTCTTGGGCAGGAAGGAAAAGGTATTGCAACAATTCAATCTCGCAATCTATTTGTCTTTGAATGAAATTGTTCTGATGATTGGGATGTATTAGAGCAATGTAAGATGTGTTGAAAAATGCGAATTAACTTGATTTTACTTTCTATTCCTTTTTGTTTCACTTTTGGTTAGTATTCTCCTGAACTCAATTAGGGTGCATATAAGAAGGATCACTAGATTTTCATACTACTCGCTTTAGTCAATTGAAAGAACTTCTCTTCCTGATTTAGATGATTACCTTTTTGTCATTACTGTTTCAGTACTTTTCAAAGGATTGTTGTTGCTTTCTGATTTTGGTTCAACTATAAGGGGGAAAAAAACTTAATTATCTCCATTTCTTTCAGGAGTCTACGTCATGATGTCAGGGTTAGATTTGGAGAGGCTTGTTTTAGCAGCTGGCCCCCTTGGTATCATGCAGGCATGTCTTGATGAAGTCATTCCTTATGTTCAACAGCGAGAGCAGTTTGGGCGCCCAATTGGGGAATTTCAGTTTATACAGGTTAGTGATTGTTTTCGATTTATATTGCTGTTTTATCTAGTTGACGTCTATGATGTGAACCATAGCTCTTATATGCTGTCATTACAGGGGAAAATTGCTGACATGTATACTTCATTACAATCGTCAAGGTAACTGATTTCGTTCTTTATGTAATGTTCTTTTCTATTTGTCTGCTCATGCATATAACCTTTGCTTATTTGCATCTTGTTTTCAGATCCTATGTGTATTCTGTAGCAAGAGACTCTGATAATGGAAAAGTAAACCCGAAGGTGCTGCCATAAAGTTTCTCATTTTTTCCTCTGTTTTTGTTCTGCACTTTATTTGTTCATCAATCTCTTGTGGGTTCAAATTTGCAGGATTGTGCTGGAGTAATACTATGCGCAGCTGAAAGAGCAACACAAGTTGCTTTGCAGGTCAGAAAACTCTAACCTGCTTCAATTGCTTGGAAATTCTAATATCATGTACCATTGACAAAAGTGTTTGTTTCAACTTTGTTTTTGTTTTTGGCCACTCAACTATGTCCTTACAAGCCTGTATTGAACATTGCAGGCTATACAATGTCTAGGTGGTAACGGCTATGTAAATGAGTACGTAACTGGACGTCTTCTTCGAGATGCCAAACTTTACGAAATTGGAGCAGGGACTAGTGAAATTAGAAGGATGATAATTGGTCGCGAACTCTTCAAGGGGCGTTGAGAGTCGCGCTGTAGATGCTCTGGGTGAAGTGGTCTTTCACTTCCATACCATTTCTAGGAAAACCAATAAGCTATTGATTTTTCATTTTACACAACATTCTTTATGATGAAATAAGAGAACTTATGCTTTTGTTTATGTAATTACTTCCTGTTGGTGTTAAACGTTCTGATAAACTTTACCTGGACTAGGTATGTATAGTGGAGAAATGAATTGCTGACCAAAACCCAACGAGTAATTTTCATTTTGAGATCTGATAAAATGCTACAAAATTGGCATAAATGTTGTTGATAAAACCATGCCAGGTCTGCAAAAAAATTCAAATGATTCTCAGCACAATCTCTTACTTGTAAGTTGTAATGACCAATGTGTTGGTTTTAAAAATAGCAAACCTAGAATTTTGAAAACAATATTGAAATTACAAACCGAACACATAAAACTCTGGTTTAACAAAGCAAATGCACCAATTTATTCTCATACAGGGTAATAATAATACATAACATTGGAGCAAAAGGTCAATCTCCAGAAAGCCAATAAAGGAGTTTTCACTGTTTTATGATAAAGACTAGTACCTAAACCAGGTCCATGAGTGATTCTGCTGCAAATTACATGCAATTTCAAACATAACAAACACATAACTAAAGATAACACAACACATAAATTAAACCCTCATAACAGTTGGAGAAGAGTCAGGCTGGCCCACTGATGAACACTTGGAAACAGGAGCTTGTTCCAAACAGCTTTGAGTATCATCACTGGTCATCCCAAGGGTCATCTTCTCCACTTCTTCTTGGGTATATATGTGGATCTTTGTAACCACATTACAGAACTCACTGCAACCAGAACAATATTCACCATTTTTAATCATTCAAGGAGAAAAACAATCAATGTTTACTCTTCCAAGGACTTAGCAGAAAGTTAGAGAGGTTGACAGATATCAGCATTAAGAGGTTATCAAAATCCAAGGTGTATCAAGTCTTAGAGAAAGTGATAAGAAAATGGTTTTCATTTATTAATTACTAGGTACAACTTTTTCACAAATAACCTACCAATTAATAAAGAACTCCTCAATTGTCATATCACTTGGTATTAAAATCTTGGTACAAGACTTGGTTTACATGTATGGTTTATTTACTCTATACTATAGCACTTGCATTACAGTTCTGCTGACTGATAAATCAAAGTTTCAAGGTGAATAGCATATATGATTTTCATCATGTAACTAGCTAGAAAATATCAAAGACGAGATTAATTTCATAACAATGACTTACTGCCATGGGTCATCCCCAACAACCATCACATCATTCTCACTGTCGGTGTACAAGATCCGCCACCCTTTATTAGGATCTTTAAGAAAGCCTTCCATGTTAAACAACCACTCTAGTTCACCCAGCAGGTCATTGTAACCGTTCAGTTTCGAGAGGTCAATGGCTCTTCCCACTAAGCTGCCTTGCTTGTGAACCTTCGCTCAATATGTTCAACATCAGTCGGCAAAGCAGTCAAAAAAGGGCAAATTAAATCCAACCAGACTGCTGTTATAGCTTACCTTTGTAGTGCTCCTCTTACTAGAACTCTGAGAGTTTGCATTAGGAGTTTCTCCACCCAATGAAAACCCAAAAAGTTTCCAGCCAGTTTCAGCCCCACTAAAGTTCTCATCTTTTGGACTTCTCAGGTTTGTTCCTAGAGCGGGAAGAGCAGATATGTTCTCCTGTGGATTACTCTCCTCCGATAGATTTGGTCTTCCAACTTCATTCCTTACAATCCCAGTCTGAACAGAGTATGGATTCATTTTCACATTCTCTCTTGGGTAGTTGGTAGCATTGGAGTGCAATGTAGGATTTTGTCCAGCTCTGTGAATGTCACCATAAGGTAAATATGTGTTCTGTAGGTTTTCTGATGCGAGAGGGAAAAAATTGGGCTTGGCTGCTTGATAGGTGTTAAGAGATGTGCATCCAAGAGTGTGTTTTCCCCAAGGTCCCTGGTTGAAGTTGGTTTTTCCTGTCAGGGACCTTAATTGGCATATTTCTTGACCTTGCAAGACCTTGGGAAATCTACTAGATTCCGCAAAGCCTGTGTAAGCAGTGGGTTGAGCCCTCATAAGCTCATTGGCAGTTGCCTTCTTTGTTGTGTTTGATGCAAGACTCTGATGTGCAGTAGACTGCATCTCAAAATCTCGTGGGTGGTTTACAGTATCACATCCATAGACGGGTGATATGAAACCTATATTTTCTTGACCTTGCAAGACCTTAGAGGATCTAACCGACTCCTCAAAGTCCAAAAACCCAACCCCTCCTGCTGCAAGAAAAGAAAAAGGTTATAAATTGAAAAATGTGAAGAATTAACATGTTTGCTATCTTATAGTGAAGCCTTGTACCATTAACGGCGAAGTTTGGTGGGTTTGCTTGCAGACTTGTCCGCATCCTCTTCAGTCTAGGGGAAGACTGAATGCTCAAGGGCGGGAGAGACGCAGAAGGATCAATGTCCCATGGAGAAACTCGTTCTTGATGATTATTCCCAATATCTTCATCCCACCTGACCTGTTAGATGTCATAATTTTAACAATGTCACAACAAGGTAAAATAATGGTTTCTCACATAATCATTTCCTAACACATATAAAACTCACATGTAGCATCTACAGGAATATATTGAATATAACTCAGTAGTGTCCATTTACAGGATCTTGAAGCCATAATACCTATGGTCCATCGAGAAACTTCCGTTTACACTTCAAGATATTAAACATAAATGCTTCTGCCTAGTCATACTTGGTATTCAAGGGCCATCTACCTTTGATCATGCATAGATGCATATGGGGCCAACTTTCAAAAAGAACAGTTAACCCTTTCTATACAAGCAAATTAGACACCCATTATCATGAAAATGGGTAAAAGACTAAGATAATTGGTCCACTAGAAAGAGGCCATGGGAAGCACATTTGAGAATCATGTTCATATATTTTGTAGAATGAAAAATAATTACTTCAAGTTAAGAGAATCGAATCCTACCATCAAGCATCTCCATTTTGAGTTGGACCATCTGTAGGGATCCAAGTCGCAAATTCCAGTCACTACACCACTACACCTGCAGAAAGTAGAATCCATGTCATTCATTACATTATAAAATACTTAAAACTTGTAGATCATGTTACTGATATATGTAATGAAGACCTTCTTTCTGGTGAATCTTCCATTTCAAATTTCGTTCTGAATCTTGTTCCGATGGTCACTGGATTTGTGATGCTTTTGACATACTTTTCATAGGGAATGACAAACTCAGCATGACTTGCCCTGCATTTCAACATTAAAAAACTATTAAGAAAGGTTCTTATTTCACAATCAAGAAGCTAATTATAATTCACTCGCTAAAAACTAAAAATTTAACAGAAGACACTTTCTTAAGTTATGGCTCCACTAGATGTATAAAAAAAAAATATTGTAGTGTAATATAGAAATGGCAATAATTAGATATAAGAACAGAAGCTAGCTTACGAGTAAAAAAAAGTATTTAAAAAAGTAGATGATAGCCATGACTAGTACCTTGGACTGTAGAAAACATGAAACATGCTCTTGGTAGATATTGCATTTGCCACCAGCGAAAGAACATTGGGGTATGAATTCTGGTTGCGAACAATTGAATCAGGAAGTCCATTCCTAGGTCGAACAGCTCTCCTAATCCCCAATCTTAGCTCTCCATTTTCACCCCTATAAAAGACCATTATATATGAGTTGAAAATTCAAAACAAAAGCTGGAGGAAAATTTGAGGATACTAGTTAAAAACAAAGATAAATAAATAAAATTTCCGTTCTTCAAAGGTACGACAGCAGATCAAAATTGTTTGTTTCTTATCATGCATGAGAAAATAACACAAGGCAAATCAAACCTTAATACCAGTATTTCCTACTAGGGAACAACATGGTTATCTAATTTTCAAGTTTCAACATTACACTTGTGTTCCTTCTTATTTTTGTTAACTTTTATAATATAAAGAGATGGAGCCTTCTATCCAGAGAAAGAAAGAAGCATAATGGAAAGCCTAGAAGATATATAAAACAAACAACCTCAGAAAGAGCACTGCATCCCCTGAAACTAGATTCTTTTGATTCACAAAAATACTCCATCCTGTAGTGAGAAGATGTCTCCTTGGCTGACCTGCCAAGTAAACAGCCAATGATATTTAACATTATTGTCATCAATCCAACCAAAATGCATAACTATATATTTTACCTCTATAAATATGTCGAAACTTCCACTCTACTCCATGCAGGTCCTTAGCAACAAGTTCTTGGGAAGGCCTCCTCTGCTTATAATCCTTCAAAATAGAAAACTTTACATTAAATTTTTGTCATTGTCCAAAAAGGGGTGAAAAGAAACTATGTTCATTAAGCTAAATTATCAAAAACAAGAAGAGAACATAAACCACACCAGCGGAGGGAAACAATCTTCAGCAGCTCGGCGAGGGACAGAAAATCCTCCATGAGTACTGGTATCAGAAGCTGTAAGGGTTTTGCAGAACATGTGAGGAGTTGATTTTGTAGGCGACCCTCCTACTCCTTCATCAACTCCCAACTCTTCAAGCTCTTTGCCATCTATTTTCATTCCCACCAACTAAATAGTATCCCAAATAAAGCATCATTACTTGACTATCTCATCGTTAAGAAAATAAGAATATAGATAAATTTGAGCAAACTTTAGAATAAAGTAATATTCTAAAACAACAAATTAAAGTCCAAAGCATTGAGAATCTAAGAAAGACAGATAGAATAATCTCCCACCCTTCCAGCCCCCTTCCTAGCTGAAAAAAGATAACTTTCCATTTCATTTATCAGATTTCCATAGTTCAAAATGAAAATTCTCAGGAAGTTTCACAAGAAATTAAGAATTATACCTCTGGTTGAGGAAGCAAACTAACATGAGTATAGACCTCATCATTCTCCTTATTGGCCTGGTAAAGGAATTCAATTCAGAACAAATTCAATAACCATATGAAAGGAAAACAAAGAAGAAAGAAATCTGAGCAGAAATGTGGGAACTTCACAAAGAAGAAACAATTCAAGCTATAGAAAAAGAAGGGAAGAAGAAGGTACTCACAAGTAGCTGGACATTGACAACCTTGCAGAAGATCTGTGGTTGAAGATCAAAGCTTGGCATCTCCATGGGAGAGAAGGGAGAGGAAGAAGCAATCTGTTCTAAGTGACCCTGTGGGAAATACACAACCACATTCCCTTTCTTGGGAAGTGAGGTGAGAGGACCAGCACAAGCATGCCAAAGCTCCAAGTACATTGAAGATGAAGAAGGAGCTGCAGATGAATTTGAGGAACATGAAGAAGTAGAAGAGGATAAACAACAAACACAACTGCCCTTTTCACAATCTCCATTACAATGAGCATTATTCTTCTCCACCTCAGCCACTACATGATTCAGATCAATTTCCATGAACACACACAGCTATTCTTCCCACTGTTGCTTGCTAAACAGACTCACAGATTAAAAACAACCCAACAAAGAAAAGTAGCAGTAATTGAAGAAAAGGTAGGTTTTTGAGAGTAATCAAGCGGTAAACAAGAGTACCCAGAAAGCCAAAACCATAGAAAATTGGGGAATGGAGGTCCAAATCATGGTAAGGAAAAATTCAATGTTTTGAGGTGTACCCTCAAAGCTTAAGCAGGAAAGAAGTGGAAGTGTAAGCAAATGAACAAAGAAAGAACAACAAGAAAGACATGTTTGGATGCCCGCTTAGTCAGGAGACTAAAAAACGTTAAAGGAACCAAAAAAAAAATTTATAAAGAAGAGAAAAAAGAAAGAGAGAAAGAAAGAGGGTATCAAATAATAACAAGGAATTCAAAGTATGATTCCTCCCCCATTTGCAGGTACTGAGTAGAGGGAGCAAGAGAAACAGACACAGACAATTGCATAGGAAGCACAGCAAAAACAAAAGGCAAAAATAAAGCCAATATGGTGGTGGCTTTTTGGACTCCTACTGTTAGAGAGAGATGGAGAAACTGTGTTGGGTGGGGGGGACAGGCTAAGACAGTACATAACCCACACTTCCCCACCTCCACACCACACTCTTCTTTTTTCTCCTTTCTCTTTCCTTTCTTTTAATTACCTATTTTATTCACTGTTCTTGGGTGGCCCTCCACCAAGACAAAAGAGGGGTTTTTCATTTAATACCAAACAACATATATTAATCGACTTTTCAACGCAACTAAAATAAAAATTCCCCCTTTTTCTTCCCAACAATCAACACAAACAAACCCAACTCCCAATTTTCAAAAACCCACCTCAAAAATTTAATCTTTTGCCATTATTCCATTCACTATAGAAAGAGGGCCTGGAAATGGTCCAAGAAAATTGACCAGTTGAGAAGTGGGGGTGATCTTTTTCAGTTATGTCGTAAGAGAAAGCAAAACCACAGACGGTGACACAAGAGGGATCATTAATAAAAGGAAAGTTGAAGAGAGAGAGAGAGAGAGAGAGAGTTGTCAATGTTTTGTGGGGGGGCCTGGGAGCTTTTGGCAGCAACTATGGTGGGCGTGTTGTTAGTTGTTGGGACTCTGTGACTCGGAGCTCCTCCTCTCAGCAATGCAGTCATCTTTTAACATCTCAGGTCTCATCACTCTCCAAATTCTGTATTTAATTTCACTCCTTTTTTCTTTCCTACTCCAATCTTTTGGAGCGTGACAACAACTGCTCTTATTATTACACAAATTGGAAAATTCTTAAGCTACTTTTTTTTTTTTCTTTCTTTCCTTAAAAAACACAAACATAAAAGACAACAAAATCTAAAGAACTATTAATGTAAACTATAGAAAAGAGATCAAAAAATATATGCATGAACATGAATTAAAAGGGAATTTAAAGAAGAAAGTTGAGCAAGAACAACTTTCTCTTGATAAATATGAGATACTCTAATAAAAAAAAGAGAGAGAAAACAGAAATTTAAAAAGCACGCGTTATAGAAGGAGTGGGGAGATTGCAAGAGAGAAAGGGGGAGGCCTGCGGCTTTGGCGCTGCACCGTTGTCCTATGCATACATTCTGTATCAGAACCCTCGGTTGTCTCGACTCCATTAATCCCCCTCATCTTCTCTTCTATTTACCAAACTACCCTTCACTCGTACCTTTCCCCCCTCTTTTCTCTCCTTTGGCGGCTTTACCGCACGAGCACTTCCAAAAGCCTCGCTTCTCTTCTCTTATTACAAAACACAAATATTCATATAAAACTATTTGCTAATTCACTCAAATTAAACTCATCTTATGAAAATAAGACAAAAAAATCAAGTCGGAGTTTTCAAATTTTGCGATGGACGAGTGATGTTTTCTTTATATATATAAAAACTTGCGAGTATTAATGGTTAATAGATAGAATTGGCGGTGACAAAACGTAGAGACAAAGGCAATGGACAAAGAATGTGGGTGCTAGCTAGGAGGGTACCCCACGGCCTGGTTATCCTTTTGCCTTTGGAGAAGAGTATCTATTTTTGGTCAAAAACAAAGAAAGCTCTTTATAAAAGCTTTTCGAAATGGACAAGTCCTGGAATTTTTTGTACCACTACTATTGTTTTTTTATTTTTTTACGTGTTGGAGCCCTTAGCACTCGATTATTATTGATGCCTGCAATTTGTTCGAAATAATAACCAATCTAGTTCGATTAATGCCTTAAAACTAGTTTTGGAAAGATTAATTTCAAGGGATAAAAAAGATTGATAATCGGATAGGTTCACATGCTTAAAAATCAATAAAACGACAATTAGGAAGTGGACGTCACATAGACGTTTGTCTCTCTGCATGGCCTTCCAATTTGCAAAAATTCCAGACTTGGTCTGCTCTGCTCATATAAATATATATCCACAACACATTGTGCCAAAACTGAGTAAGTACAAACATAAAAATTGGACAAACATGAGAGACAAGAAATACATACCTAATTAAGCTTCTTTTTTTTTTTCCTAGTTTGAACAGTATTTTTATTTGGTGTTTTAATAGAGTGAGCCTATTTAAGACGTGATTTAAATATGATTTTGACAATTTGAGCAGCATAATTTATTGAATAGGATTCTAAAT